>OZ017738.1:104920063-105347563 GCA_963969285.1 Odontomyia ornata | reverse complement strand
AAAGCAGGTCATGTAAATCCGTTGAAAGGATTTTTTGCATAAATGTAAGTGTATCTATGAAGTAGATTTCCAGAAAATATTTTTGTAAAGTTCTCTTGCCATGCTTTGTGTGATGTTTTGAAAATACATATATTGCAATAACTTCACGAGAATGTTTTGCAAAGAACTCAACTTGTTATCTGTTAACGGAATAAAATGGCATCTCTCCGTATCAGTTTGTAAGGACTTCGTACGAATATTTACGTTTGCAACATATCCTGTCGATGTTAGTCTGCCCCCGGCCCTGGGTAAAATCATGCAAGAACAATGCTGAACGTCATGCAAAAATTGCAGGAATGTTTGCTGCATGTTTTCTCCGTCGGGTTTACGTTGTACGAGGAACATGAATTTGATATTGTTTCTAAAAACTGGAGATTGTTTAAGTTCATCAAAGTTGGATTGGATAGAGGATGATATTCCCTAGAATATTGAAATTCTACACACTATATAATCCGAAACACTTCGCTAAATTTCATAACTGAGTGTCATTCTTGTGAAACTGATTCAGATCTCGCAAAAGGGATTTTGTGTTTGGTGTTGTGTAGACATAACACAATCCGCTTTTTGTATTTGTTTATTTTAAAGGGCACGTGCTCATCTTAGGCTGTACCACGTATGAATACCAATGAGATGCCTAACGTACTACGTTTCCGTTTCATGTACGTGTCCTTGATAACAGGATGGCATTAGCTAATCCAGTTTCAATGACAACCTTGAGAGTTTTGCGCATTATAGGCTTTTAGGCTAGATGTGATCCGAAAGCCTTTTTTGCAGGGAAGATATAAAAGTTTCAAACCAATCAAAGCATTTAAAACTTTGCCAGAATAAGCCAAATTTCAGTTGGAAAGTAATTCAGCTATTTCTTTTCTGAGGTTAAATTGAAAAGTTTGTTCTAATTTTAAATGCAACCCGTTTTTGTAGATCTGAAACAATTCAATGAAAGATACCTTCTCTAAAGCAATTAATATGTAAATTAGAACTAAATGGGGTGGGTTGAAGTTGTGATTAGAATTCGCATAACGGATGATAGTAATGGTTCCAACAATTTAGACGAAACTAATCAAAAATCGGACGAAGGGAAATTTCCATTAGTTTGGTATACGTACAAAAACAAATGCCTGTAGATATTATTTGCCTAAGGAAGTGTATTGGGCTGGAATTTTAAGAGTACAGTATCACCGAAAAGCGCTAGGAGCAATATGATTTTAATTTCATTCGGACTTTTTAGGATTTTCTTGATACGTAGATTAATATGACGGTTTGTTATGCGCTCTCTTAATCCTCATGCATATACCTACACAGACAAACAAATATTAAATTTAGTAAGTAGATCGATGATAGATCAATTGCTTACAGCTGAGAAGGGTTTTGAAAACTTTTGGGAGTTCAACATAGATGTACACCTAATTTTCGTTGACTTTAAGCAATCATACAACAGTATTGGTCGTAACGCACTGCACCCAATAATGCTTTGCTGAGGTATCCCACCCAAATTAGTCCGTCTTACTAAAATAAAATGACGTTGACAACTTTCCGGGTTCAAATTTATAACCAATTCACCGATGTCTTTGACATAAATATCGGACTAAAGCAGGGAGATGGGTTGGCTCCATTTGCTATTCAATTTGGCTCTGGAACATGTCATAACAAAGCTAACTGTCGATACAAGAGCTCCATTTCTAGACAAGCGGTAGCTTATGTGGACGACATCAATATTTTGTCACGGTCGTTAACAACCGCCAAAGAACTCTTTCTAAAACTCGACAGCAAAGCAAAACTAGTAGGGCTACAAATCAATGAGAATATAACAAATCACATAGTTTAGTCGTGAAAAAATATCTCAAATGCCCTAAATATCACACTTGGTGAATACAATATCGAAAATGTAGTTGAATTTTTGTATCTAGCTGCCAAAACAACGAGACTCAGTAATAAAAGAGTCGAAATTCTCCAAACAACAGCTTTGCAAATAGTTTTGATGATCTTGAAGACCAGCTGCACACATAGAAAAACAAAGCTCCTTGTATAAAATTCGGTGATGCTATCGATATAAAATATGGACTCTAAACCAAGCATCCGCAAACATATTGAACATCTTCAAACGACGATTTCTGAGGCAAGTAATCGGAGCGAAGATAGACGAGGACTAATAGCGGATTTGATACAACCATAAACTGTATGAAATTGTTGGTGAACCGGAGGTGTCAGCGGTTGTAAGACTATGAAAGCTGCAATCGGCTGGTCACATAAATTGTAGGGATGAGTAGCGGATATCCAAACACGTATTCGTTGGGGGAACTGAAGGGCGGAGACCAGTGGTGAAACCGAGGAAATGCTTGGCTGACTCGGTCGGCGAAGACAGTTCATCGCTGCTCGGATTGCGAAATTGAAGGACGCGTAGGAAGCAAAGATCCGAAATGGTTGTTGCGCTACAAAGAAGAAGAAGAGAAAGATTTATTAGATTGCAGTAACGTTTAAAAAATGGGTTTTGGGGATTTTTGTATAAATTATAAATGGTCTTTTTGTCCACTTATCTTTACATTGCAGCTAATAATTTTGGAAACTTAAAAATGATGAAATTTTTGACGCTTATATTTCATGCTCATACTTTTTAATTTTTTTTTTGTGTTTGATTTTTGAAATGCAGTGTAATCAAACTGAGCGGATACCTTTCTTAGGCAAACCCTTTCCAAACGTAGATTTTTTGACTCCCTTGAAAATTGTATAGAAATTTAGCTTCTTGAATGGACACCCCTCTTGAAAGCCTCTTTTGAGTAGACACCAGAGAGACGATCCAGTCAGCATATACAGCAAAGTTAACACCAGAATACAGTTACATAGTATCCACACCTTCCATTTACCCTATGTTACATACTTTCTAAATTTTCTCAGATCTCCGACAGCTACGTCGGGGCACGAAATATTCTGATCAACACCAATGTAAGTGTAAGAAGACTTCCAGTAGAAATTTGCATTTGTAGTAGTCAGCCAACTCGTAGCCAGCTAGCGTGTGCTGCCGGCTTACTTCGGGAGAATAAAAATGCTTGTACGGCGTTATGCATTAGCCATTTCATATAAAAAAGGTACAAATCACATTTCTTGTATGTTAAAAATTCATCTAAAAAACCAGATCAACCAAATGAAACACACATTCAACTCCTTCCACCGACAGCTAGCTTGCGAAAGTAAAAATATTCCTATTCTTTTAATTTTGAACATCAATGAAACATGAGCAGATGTATAAGCTGAAACAAAATTCACTTCAAAAGGAGCGGTACGATGTTCTCCACAGACTTTCTAGATTTCACAACTGAAATTCATGTCTAACCCATACAAAACCTCGAAGTTTCGTCGGCACTTCCAGATTTCTCCATAAACCTCCTTATAAACAAGCAAGCAAAATCGGCCTAAATTTGGTCATGTATGTGATAGTAGGGCTTTTAGGTACATGGCTTGCTAAGTTGTTGTTAAGCTTTTGTCCTGATCACCAAATTGTGAATTCTCCTCGGCTTTTTCCGGAGCCTATATTGAGTGTGAACACCTTGTGATTATGCTATAGTTAACATGAAAGGCATCGAAACTGCTTTTCTGTGCAAAGTCCAAGTCAAAAGCACTTTATTCAATACTAATTGTTATAAATTTTCAAAGAATACATTGCCAATTCCAAGCAATAAAACTACGAAAATTTAGTGGCCCAAATGGCTCTCTAAATTTATACGTTATCAATTAAACACATTTAATGAAAAAAAAAAACAATAGCATATTAAATTAATTAAAATTATTACATATTTTTTAATTCAATTGGAAAAGGAGAAAAAACCAGCCGACATTATTCCAAAATTACTTGTAAT
Source organism: Odontomyia ornata (assembly GCA_963969285.1). Lineage (NCBI taxonomy): Eukaryota > Metazoa > Arthropoda > Insecta > Diptera > Stratiomyidae > Odontomyia > Odontomyia ornata. The sequence goes on along the minus strand of OZ017738.1, from coordinate 105,343,673 downwards.
ACTAACACAACAATGAGCTTTTATCCTACAACTAGTATGTTACACCCTAATTTTAAACCTATTCAATAAAAAAACGTTATCTTATACTGCAATCTATCCCTTTTTTTTCAAAACAAATAATCAATAACACTTAATGTAGCAATAATGAGCTGAAACTCGAAAACTAACAGCCACCAATACCTAGATTGATCCATTTCAGCTCGACCAGCCTCAACGAATCTTGCAAACGGGTATCTCCATTGGAATTGAATTCAAATTCGGAGGATATTTTATCTTCTTATCAGTGGCCCCGGCTATATATATGATATATGACTGGCACGCCGTCAGAATCAAAAGCATATCAATTCATGTCCAAATACATGAATGCCTCTGAAGGAACGAAGCTAATAGCGAAGCAAATCGCAATATACCCGTCTGTAGGGTGGAACGGCTGTGGAATCCAAGGGTTTTCACTCACAGTTACAGATCTTGTGATATGATTCCGAAGAAGCTTCAATATAAAGACATCGACCCTTGTCACTTTAGCAATTTGATAAATTTTTCTATTCGATATAAATTGCTTCCAATCCGTCTCAAGCTTACTGTACAAACCTGTACATGCACGAAGATATTTCCTTTCAAAAACTCTTAATCTTTTCAAAATACTAGCACTCTGATTGTACCAGATCTGATATCTAAATAGCAAAGCTGGCAAAACCAGGGTCATGTAATCGATAACTTTGACCTGTTGATCAATTTATCTGGAATGAAAGAGTCATCGAAGGGCCATGACTACTTTTTGTGCTTTACTGGGCATGATTTTGATATGTTCAGTCGAGCACAGATTCTAATCGATATGAGCACTGAAGTAACACGCACAGGATTTATAATGAACCCGTTCTGAGCCAATCTCACCAGCCATAATGTGGAAATCCTTCCAATCACGTTTCAGATCTTGAGTAACCCCCCGCAGAATTATCCGAAACAAAATTATTTTGGTGTAGAGCTGCACATCATAGAACATTTTTCGAAGATTGCTCTGGATTATTGTTGCTTTTTTGTCTGCCATATATATGATAAGATTATCAGCAAATGCTACCAATGATTGCGTTGATGAGACATCAAAATCAAAGCAATTCAATAACTTGCGAATGAGTATTGGGAACAGCAAAGGCGCAGGAACTGTTCCCTGCTGTAGACCATTCAAGTTCTTGAAGTCGCGCATTATCTTCAGATTTCCATTAGTTACAACAAATGATTTCCCGTAAAACATATTGAACATCATGATGACAAAGTGTTTGGGGAGCCTGGAGGAGTTTAAAAATTAGTCTATCTAGCCACATCGTATCGAATGCTTTCTCTATATCAACGAGACACGCTTCAACACATTCACTGTTGTTCAGTTTCCAACAAATATCTGAGGTCACTTTCGTTATCGAATGTATGATCAAATGTCTGGCACGTAAACCAAATTTTCAATTCGGCATCAACCATATTTCTCAATGTGCGCATGTAATGCATTGTTTAGTATCACTTCAAATCTTTGCTGATGTAAAGGTGTCATTCCTAAGCGACGACTGTGGCGGCTCCAGCCGCACGGCTAAAGCAGCTATAGCCACGTGGCTGCAGCCGTTTTCGGCTGTAGCCGACAATTACATTCTTAAGGAATGACTAGAGCAGTTGCGTCTCGGACGTCATGGCAGATCCATCAGTGTTATTAACGCATATTCTTTTGCAAGAAGAGGGGGAAGAAGAGTTATTGTTGGCTAAGCTGAAAAAGAATGAAAAGCCACATACATTGTTCCTATCAAGATGCGAAGAAGGATTTCAAAAGATCTTAATTCAGAGACATCTTCTACAGGACGATTTAAGGTTCAGAAAGTTTTTTCGTTTGAATAGAGTCCAGTTTGATTACATATTATCGTGCATTGAAAGTGATTTAAAGAGAAAATCATGTTACAAAGTCAAACAGCCCATTGCTAAGGTAAGTATGTAATGAGACAGTAGCTGCTTAAGTAATAAAAAATTTATTAGAGAAGTAAAAATAATAACATAGGCCTAATAAAATCGCAGGTTAATTAACATATATTATGCTGGGATAGTGCAGCCTATCTAAATTTAATGCCAAACGTGTTGGTTAATAACGTATACTCGTGACAATCGTCGTCACCATTATCCAAACGAGAAGGTGATTGAGTTGATAAGTTAGAGCTGTGGGACGCGGAAGATCTGGCATCAAACTCTGGATTTTGAACCAGATTTGTAAGTATGGTATGGCATCAACTGTGGAAATTTTTTTGCTCGATGTTTGTTCTTTTAACTCCAATTCGCTAACAGCTTGACAAATTTTCATCCTTGTGCGGATTTGATTTTCCGGGGACAATTTTTTTACTGTCATTGCCATACTTTGGAAAAAAACGTCAAAGGGATCTTCTTTTTTTGACTAATCCATAATCGGTCCTATTAGTTTGAATCTCTCTCCAGAATTTTTTCTTAAAAATTTTAAGAATATTTTCTCCTGATAATTTACTGATTTGCCTACGTTTATTTGATGGCTTTGGCACACAGTCGCCATCGCCATCAGGCTGCTCGGTTTCTTCGGATGGGTTTTTATCAATTGCTGAATTGATAGTTTCTTCTTCTAGTTGAATATTCTCAGTCTCGTGTTCATCAACTATTGTTCCATCAACTTGCGCATGGGTATTTGTAACTGTCCTAACAAAGAGTATGGACATCACTAGGATATCATAAATAGTTTAGAAACTGCAAGTTTTTAAAAAACTTCTGCGAAATTGCCAAAGTTATTGGGGCGCCAAGTAATATCCATTTAGGCAGTTCTAGGGTTAAACCTTCTAACTCATTAGGCCTATTTACGCTCTCTCACAATTGACCACGTTCATAATTCAAGGTAGACTTCAAGGTGCCATTTGCGTACTTTCCTTGAACTCGCAGATCCTGTTGGAAGTGTTTTCGCTCGTTTGTGCCTCATATAGGTATCTCGGATATTTTTCCACCTGTTTTTGCATTCGTCAGCTGAAATAAAATCATGCTAATTATAAGTTTGCTATGGTTGACATTGGTTCATATGGACGTGAAGGGGACAGTAGTATTTTAGAAAAATCTAACTTAGGGCAGCTAATCAAAAATGAACAGTTTTATCCTCCACCAAAGACCGTAGGACCATCAGAGATTCCTTATGTAGTAGTAGGTGATGCAGACTTCAAACTTACAAAGCATTTAATGAAACCTTTCACGAAACCAGAAGCTCGTGCTAATAAAAGGAAAGCTGTTTTCAACTACAGACTGTCTCGTGCAAGGAGAGTGTCAGAAAATTCCTTTGCCCTAATGTCTCAAGTTTTTCGTGTTTCTTATACCCCAAAAGTTACGGACAACTTAATAATGACTGCCTGCTGCCTTCACAATATGCTACGTGATGCGTACCTTGAAGAAATTGGCAGATGTTACTTTGAAGTCTCCAACATAGAACCATTACCAACACAAAATTTGATTCCTTTGCGTGCCGGAGGCGGCTTTGGAAATCTTGAAGGTTTTGAAATACGAGACCGTTTTTGTCACTACTTCAACAGCAAAAATGGATCCGTACATTGGCAAATGACACAAGTCAACATGACGGATGCAAAATTGAGGAACACAAGAAAAACGTACTAAAGGAATGCTCCTTTTTTGTACATAAGGAAAAATAAATGTACTTTAAATTTATTAAAAAACGAAAAACAAAAGAAAAGCGTATTGAAAGGGTGTACCTTTTTTGTTCATTAAGAAAATTAATGTACTTTAAATTTATTGAAGAACGAAGAAAAACGTATTGAAGGGATGTACCTTTTTTGCTCATTAAGAAAACTAAATGTACTTTAAAGTTACTGTGAATTAATAAAGCAATATAACACTTTACCTGATAATATCATTTTCACAGCAATTTCAATCCATACATTATCCCTGGCGTTTATATCTTTATACATATGGTGTTTTGGGTTAAAAATACAAGGGTGTTCACGCACTAGCTCAATAAGTTTTGAGCCTTCCATTATTTAATATCAACATAAACAACAAAATAGTAAAAACAGAGATTCTGTCGTCGCGGCTGTTAGAACTAGACTGCTCATGTGAGCAGTCTAGCCGTACGGCTTGAGCCGCCTCACTACGGCCGCTTCCGTCGCGTGGCTTCAGCCGCGTCATAGGAATGCGTTTCGTGTACTTACATGCGGAGCAATGTGAGTAATAGTCGCGCGGCTCGAGCCATGCGGCTTGAGTCGACACAGTTGTCACTTTGGAATGACATCTGAAAGCAGCAAGCTGATTGGGTGATCAATTTTTCTGCATGAAGATTCTTTCCTTTCTTCAAGATTGAAAATACCTTAGCTTATTTCCCACTGATTTGGGAAATATAAATTGCTCAAAATTTTGTTGAACAAAATGCTATATTTCCTAAAAGCAACCTCAGGCAAATGTCAGAGGACTATGATTTCTTGTTGTTTATCCTGCAAAATATGAAACACATGTCTTCATAGCTGACAAAATAATCCATAAGATTCAAGTTCGGTATCAAGTCGGATGTTAATTTTTCGTTGAAATGAAGAAATGATTCGCCATTCAGGCTTGATTTGAGGTCAAAAGCTATTGCTTTTACGACTTCGAAAAATATTTCATTCATTTCCTTAGGGTTTGATAGATGAACCAATTCAAAATCTGTTGCAATTAGGGCAAGCTTCTGCAATATATCACATATAATCCTGTTTCCATTTCTATTCGGGCTCGTACTATCAATTTTGATACCAGTCCTATAGAGAAGATTTGCCTCATCACTAGCAACTCCAAGATTCGACATCTTCACTCGAGACTTCTTACGAAATAAGCAATTTAAATTCGTGAAAATGCCATCTGGGTCTTGTGGGCTAGTACCCCTCAATTTTTCCGCCCATTGATTGCTGAACTCACTCTTAAAGTATGAACGGATTAAATTCCATTGTGGTCCAAAAATTGCCACTAAATATTGTTAACAAGTGTGAGCAGAAGGCTTTTCAATCTTTACAACATCATCCCTTTGATGATTGATTTTCATTACGATTGCGTTATGGTCGCTATTGTAATGAAGCACCTGTAATTCCCGTTGAGGACTATTAAAGCAGAATTCAAGTCTTACGTCAGCTATGCAAAGGTCCTCATATGAGTTTGCCCCAGGGTATGTGGGGAACTCGGGTCCATAGAAACTTCATTTGTATTCAATTTGGTTCTCTATTGGACACGATTTCAGGAATATACCTCTGAGATTATTGTTGATGTACGCTTGACATTGAGGTCACCAGCAAGATTTGACACCGTTGGATTTCTTTCTCTGGGGATATTTAGAAGAAAAAGTGTACGTCAATAAGCAACAACAATTCAAAAGCAAAAGCAGGAGATAACTCAGCACATTATCGACATTGAACCTAAATTATGTGTCAGAGTCATTGAAAATATGAGCCATCGGATAGAAGTATCCCATCGTAGCCGTGGAGAGCATTTGGGCAATATTTTGTTTTATACATAATTGTCATAGATCCTTCAATTATAATTAAAAAATATGAACATAATGTTCTGAAATATTTTTGTTGTATTTACAATTAACATCGTGCGTTTTGGTCGGATCACCCTTTAGTTAAAAATCGTAACTATTGCTAACGCGCCTATTTATAGTAAATTGCAGCCTTATCCGGAAAATATGCATGAGAATGTGGAAAATCAAATAAAGAAATTACTATCGGATGGAATTATCAGACCTTCAAAAAACTCATACAATTCACCAAGTTGGATTTTTGATAAAAACCCAGATTCTTCAGGAGTCAAAAAATATAGACTGGTTGGGGACTTTAAGAAATTGAGTGCTCTAACTGTTGCACATCTATCCAATTTCAGATATATCAAGCACCATTTTAAGTCTTGGCAATTCTAAATATTTTTCAACATTGGATTTGACTTCGGGCTTTCACCAAATTAGGATGAAAGAAAGACACATCCCAAGAACTGTTTAAGTAAGTATGAGATCACTAGAGTTTCTTTTAGTTTAAAGAGTGCACCATCTATTTTCCAATGAACGGTCGACGATATTCTAAAAGAATTTATAGGTAAGGTATGGTACTTCTCTATTGATGATGTCATTATTTTTGGTAAAACAGGGGATGAGCACTTGCAAAATATCAACAACAACAAAATTGTTTCAAAATCAAATCTTAAAGTAAACCTTGACAAAGCAGAATTTTTAAAAACAATGCTGCAACAAAAAGAATCAGACCACTGGAGGTACTTAACGAATCAAAAAGTTTTATAGACCTTGCATCATATTATAGACGATTTATAAGAGGCTTCGCTAAAATTATCAAGCCCTTAACGAATTTTACAAGAGGAAATAACGGATATATTAAGGCGAGGCAATAAAAAAATTTCAAGATACAAATGGGTGAAAAAAAGTGAAAGCGTTCTATAATTTAAAAAATCTTCTAACTTTTTCCAAAATATTGGCTTTTCCAGACTTTTCAAAGCCTTTCTTCTTACAACTGACGCTTTTGACCATACCATTGGAGCGGCTGTTTTTCAGGGTGGAATAAGAGAAGATAGACCTATAACTTTCGTCTCTAGGTCACGCATACGCCACCAATGAAAAGAAGATGCTGGCGTTCATCTGGACACTAGACAACCTGAAGAACTATCTCTATGGGGCAAAAAAAAAAAAATAAGAATACTCACTGATCATCGGCCTCTTATTTTCAGTCTCACCAATAGAAATACCTATGCAAAGCTTGAAAGGTGGTCGGCAAGAATAGAAGAAGAGCACAACATTAAGCTTGCTTAGTCTGGAAAAACAAACTTTGTTGCAGATACTCGGTTAAGACTTAAAACCGATGCTGATGTTTTAAATCCTTTAGCCCAATCAATGCATAACGCAATCCCGTACTGCGAATGCCCAATCAATGCATTTAAAAATCAAATAATAAAAAATACGGAAAGTCAACATTTGCTTATGAAAGCCTTTATGTGGGTTATCATCAACATTACATGAACCTTGAAAATATTAGCAAGCGAAGCCTTACAGCAATTTTGAAGAAAACTCTTGATCCTAATGCTACCAATGGTCTGAAGATACCACAGCAATATATTCAGCTAGTACAAGAAAAATACCGTAATTATTTGAAGAACATCAAAGATCCTGATAATCAGTTCAAAATTATCGAACAAGAGCACAGGCGAGCACATCGAGTTCAACAAATGACAAATTTTGGAAAAATTTTATTTTCTGGGTATTTCTGCTCAAATTAAAAAATATGGCAATTCATGCAATATTTGTAATGCAAATATATATGATTGTAAGCCTAATAACTCGAAACTTCAGGCAGCATCGGTTCCTAGGTACCCTTCAGAAATTTTGCATATGATATCATGGACTATCATAACGAAAAATGCATTTACTGCATCGACAAATTTTCAAAATTCGCAAAAATGTTTCGAATTGAAAATAAGTCTTTCCTTCATATCGGAGACAAAATCATAATAATCATTCACTATTTCACCGAGCCCAACATCTTGGTAAAAGACAGGGAAGGGAGTCTCAGAAGTCCAATAATATTGAACTATTTCAAAAACTTGACCATCGAGGTCTACAAGACGCCATCTCAAAAAAATCGAAGGTACCGGAGCAGTAGAAAGGGCGCATTCAACCATAATAGAAAAAGCAGATGTTTACTCAACGAATATCCAGACCATTCAACTAAAGAAATCATAAATATATCCGTTGACAGGTATAATAACACGATCCACTCTGCAACGAGAATGAAGCCAAGTTAGATATTTTTTGGGAGACTACAGCAAATCAATTATCAAGGACTAATCGATATCAGAACCAAGGTTAAGGAGGATTTGGCAGAACAAATAAAGAAAAAAATAAGCAAAAGTAATCAAGCAGGAAAAGGTATTCCAAAAAGTATAAGCAGGGTGACGGGATTTTGGTTAGAAATAAGCAAATTATGGGAAAGCATAAGCCACTGTACAAGAAAGATACGGTTGCAAAAGATAATTAAGTAACGATTATTACCGATACCAGAAGAAGAATTCACAAATCTCATTTGAAAAATATCATTTAAGCGCATAAATTTATGATATACAGCGCTCTACTCTTCTTCTTCTTCCTTTTAGCACTACAGCCCCTCTCGGGCTTTCGCTTAGATATAGTTAGAGTATCTCATTTTCATGACCGTATTGACTTTTCGGAAGTTGGTTTGGTGAGTACCATGCTCCCGTGCGTCTGCTCAACTATGATATGATCTGATTAAATCAATACATATCGCCACTGAGTGAACACTCGTAGTCTGTCCGAAAAATCCCCTGAACTGAATCACGTTGTTCACCAACGAGACTTGAACCTGGAACCTTCGGTTTATGTGTCTCATGCTCTAACCACGAGAACAGACCGCTCTACTCTTAGGGATTCCAAAATCGGCCAGAATTTTCGAACATAAAGGCCGATCGTTATCATCAAACAGGGAAGTAGACGAGCCTGTATCAACTTGGCAAACTACGAGGGAATTTTAAGTAAGACTCATCCACTGATCCATAGCATCAGCTAATCTAGCATTCTTAAACCGCAGATACTTTACCGATTTGAGCAAGTAGAAAGAGCAATTCATCGACATAAAAGCGTACCCTCTAAAAATAAACGAGCAATTAATTGACTAGGATCCACATGGAAATGGTTAGCGGGATCCCCGGACGCTACAGATTGGGACTCGATAATATCAAACCAAAACGATTTAAGCTCTAACAATAACAACCAGCTCAGAATTAACAAGAAGCTCATGCAATACACTGACGAAAGACTGAGACATTAAAATAAAATAGTTAACCACGTAGAGGACGAAGTCACTGACAAACTTGAACAAATGATTTTTGATCGCTTAAGCATAGTAAGAAATGCAAAACAAGTTGGGTAAACAGACCTACGTTCATGTCAGAAGGGTTTTGTACCCAACTTCTCAGAAATGCAGTCACCAGCAATGAAAAACCTCAAGAAATATGTCAAAGAGATGTGCACGTTCAAAGGAAAATCCATTGTTTTTCTACTTTCAACGGTCGCCATTTTGCTGCAAACCAACAAAAATCAATGAAATCATGAATTCTCAAAAATATTTATGTTATTGATCTTACTGGAAAATTTCAAGAAGATCAAGTGAAAACTGCAGTGACTGATTGGATGGGAAGTCCATAAAACACCAAAATCATGTGTTATTGTTGCTGTAATTGGAGAAATTTCAAACGGCTATCACTTTCGTGTATATCATTCGATTTTCATCAAACTTAAAAAGTGAAAGAACCCTTAGCAGGACTACGTAAATGATGAATTTCGTTCAATTTAAGGGTACCAACGCGATTTTATTGGGGAAAACGTGAAATTTGAATATCATACTATTATTAACAAAGTTGAGTGAATTTCGACTTCTAAGGTATTTGTTGTTGTACCTATTAACACCTACCACAATAATTTTTTTCAGATTTTTTCGGATCACAGGTGTCCAATCGCGAGGGGGGGGGGGGACACCAATTTTTCGTGTATTTCCCCTCCTTGCGCGTCCCTCGAAGCAAAAAGTATCAAATTAAGACCTGTTTTGAAAAGTTATCATCAAGACCTTTCATTTGATACCCATATCGGCTACCTTTGATGATTTTTTTTCGGGGGCCACTCCCCTATATGGGGAGACCCCCTTAAATACCTTATAAAATTTTTTGTAGTTGAACTTTGAAGAGAGCACCACTTTACACCTGTATACAAAATTTGATGTTTCTAGCTTAAGTAGTTTGCGAGAAAAAGTGCTGTGACATACGAACGGACGGACGGACGGACGGACAGACAGGTCGCGAAACTAAAAGGAATTATTATAAACCAAATGTCTGGCAAAAAAGGAACTGTTAACTCCAATCTGCTTTAAAAGAAGGATGTTAATCAGCTTTTAGCACAAATATAGAAACATTGTCGTATGGGAATGAAATTGAAGCAATTCAATATGCGAAACTCAACATTTTAGTTACAGGTTTTATTCTTCTTTATATGATTCCCTTGCTCAGAACCGACCAGAAAATTTATAACCATGTCACTATAAAACTGACGACAAAAAATTTTGAAAATATATACCACGAATTTGACGAATTATTCCTCAACGAAACTGACATACTTGGAACAAAAACTAAAGGCGATACAATAAGGAACCAAAAAAGCAATCATTGTACCAGACATGAACCATTTCCATAACCTACATCTCGAAAACAGACGTCAGATAAAACAACTACTTACCAGTTATGCCTCATCGTTTTCCACAGATATAAGCTTAATCACGATCCTCTCAGGAATACTTATCATACATACAGCTCTTAAAATTAAGAGGAATAGAACACTCAGAATCATTCAACAGCCTCAATTTACAAAACCTGGAGCCTATCAAGCTAAATTTCTGATCCACAGGACGCTAGATTTTCAGGAGGGAAGATTTAGCATGAAACATTAACAGACTATCATGTTGATGAAGATCTAGACTCCAAAAGCGTTCACAACACTTCTGTATTCTCTTAGGGCAATATTGCCGCCACGCCATTATAGAGGCAAGATTTCCACCAAATTCTTGGGTATACAGAGACTTTATGATTCACAATTTGAGTATGATAACTCCACTTACTGCAAGGTTCATTCTTTCAATTCTTCAATCTTTATTTGAAATTGGTCTCATTCTGTTCCCCATTAAGTGTTTCCATATAAAGGTTTTCTAACTCATTACCGTAATTAGTTCTGATCATTTTCAAATACTAATAACAAACTTAGTTACTGATAAAAGCTTCTTTATACGTACCGTAAGCTTGTATTAATTTTTTTTCATTTAGCACTACAGCCCGTTTCGAACCTTCGCTTAGAGATAGTGAGCATTCAATTGTTGAAACTTGCCTTTGCTACCGGCTCGGCTATATGATTGACATGAAGGATTGTTTCGAGCCACTGCATAAACTAATCAATTATTATAAGATAATATTTACATATATTTCTTTTCTTTTCGTGGCACTACAGCCCCTTTTGGGCCTTCGCTTAAAGTATCTCATTTTCACGATCGAATGTATTGGCATTCCACAAGGTGATATGATCGTTATCACGCTTTGGCCGTGTTTCTGTCCACCCAGCTGCGATACTTTCTGATTTTAAACCAGCACGTATCATAACTGAACGGGCTTATAGTCCGTCTGCAGAATCTCGTTGATGCCAACGAAACTCGAACCAGAGTCCTTCGGCTCGGGCTTAGTGTTCTAAACACTACACCACGCGGACTATATTTAAATATATCATTGGAATAATATCAATGGTTCTACTTTGCCCAAATACACATGTTAGAATTGTTCGTCCGGTCCAATTATGTTGACGAGAACTCTTTTGGTATCATTTTATTCTGGAGCACTGGTACGATATGCATGGGTGTGCCCATCTGTGAATATCTTTTTCCATTCCCAGCCTTACAAATTACTCATTAATTGCTTTGATAATAGCGTGACCGCTAGGATGGGCCAGTTGGCCAAATTGAGGTAAATAATTTTCTTTGCAATGTTGCAGGTATAAAAGGGTATGTTTCTCCAGAGGATGTATCGCAAATAAATTCCCAGGTCTCATTTACTTCAATAGGGTATAGTAGAAGTGTTTGAGTGTTTTTTTCTTCGTAGTTTTTTTTAAGCTTAGAATTCAACCTTGTTTTTCACCTGGAGGATACCCGAAGTCAGCATTGAATTATGATATTAAATTAAGATGCCAGATTTGGCGTGAGGAGGCTTTTCGATTTCTGTCCAAATGCGTAGATAAGAAGCTTACAGTTGGTATGGACTGCATACCTTCAAACATGTCGCAGAAATAGCAAGTGCCGTTTTATATTGCCTGGAGTTATCGTTCATAAACGCTGTCTTTGGTTTCCGGTGCCGACGATGTCTTTTGATAAAATCCCAGTGGGAGCTATTTACCACTTTAAAATTTCTCAAATAAAGTGTCAATGGCGGTGTCTGATGCATCAGTGACTTACTTGCAGGGCTTGACGTGTCAAAAATTTGTGATTCGTGATGAAGCTCACACTTAAAAAAATCCAAAGTTGAACCGTCTCAAACAGAATGGTGGTCGCTCTAAAGTTGAAAAACGTACAAAAAATTGTTTTTGTAGTTGTAAACAATCCCTTCAATCGATGATACTGAAGTGGGGTAGAAACTATGAGAGTCAAAAGAACAATAAAAATTTCAAAGTCAGGCCACAAATTTCAAAATGGCGGCTTATCAAATGTAGAAATTTCAAAGGCTTCTAAGAGTCATAGTTTTGATTCAATTTACATGAAGCTTGATATTAGGGCAGACGAAAATCAGGTTTAATAATCATTTGCCTGATCATCCATGTGCAAAATTTCAATTTTGATGAAACTTGGAATTACAGATTACCAACGCAAGTTCTTCGATCTTGCACAAATCATAAAAACCAGATGACAAATAAAAAGCCAAAAATTGATGACTTAATATTTTTAGATATTGTACCATTTTCAACAAAAATCAAAATTTTTTTTTGTTCTGCCCAGAATTAAACTCCAGTTTAAACGAGATTTGGCACAGTAGTCGATGAAACTCTAAGATAAATATTTTTTGAAATAATCCAAAAACAAACGCTGAAATTTAAAATTGCAACCCCTAAAACGCCAGAAGGTAAACAGAGCTCGGTATTTTCGCAGCAACTAAAGTGTTGAATACATCTTCATGGAAAGCTTTGAAGTAGTTTACATTGGAAGTATTTGTACGACAGGAACAGTGTGTGACTTTCAAAGTGGCAGCCAATGAAATTCTTATTTGCTTTTTGAAACTCAGGGTACCTACAAGAAATTTGACTTTCCAGCTGGCGCTGCCATCGAGTATTTTTTGTTGATTTCACTGGGAATTTATTTGATGGTTATTAAAATTCTGCAGCTTTGGAGATAAATTACCGACTACCCAGGAATCTACGTAACTGTTGAATAGTCACAGGTTTTGAATAGTTGTGTATCCCATATAATTGTAATAGTGGTGATGTAACTTCATGTTTACTGACAACATGCCCCAAGTACCCGATGTTTTTGACACAGAATGACATTTCACTATGCTTACCATAATTCTGGCTAATTTGAATCGCTCAAAAATGGTGCGGAGATGATCCTCTCTGCAATAAATAGATGCGATTATATACTGTTATTTCTATAACAAGTACAGAAATCATCTTCTTTGAGAACTTCATTCATCCGGTTTTAAAAGGACGCTGCATTTCTGAGGCTAAATGTCATATCAGTGAACTCGTAAGGGCCAAAGGAGATCATAGCTGCAGTCTTGGGAATATTCCTTTTGGCGATACGATTTGATAAAATACTCTTAGTTGGTCTATCTACAAAAAAATTTGATTGCTCGCTGCGAGGTCCATGATATCCGGCTGGATAATGGCGTTAAGATGGTGATAGTCACCACAAGGTTACCAAGTGCCGCCCACGGGCTACTGGGTGTGATATCAAATCAGTCAAAAGAGCGAGTATGCTTTAACCTTTATACTACTAATATACGCTACCACGAACATTTATTTATTTTTGTTTTCTGTTTCATTTTTAAATTTTTATGAAATGTCTTTGTAAAACCCTATTTTCGACCTGTCTGTCTCTCTCTCTCTCTCTCTCTACCCATGTACCTCTCCGCACTTTTCCTTGGAAAATACAACAGTTACGAAATTTTGTGCATATAAAAAAAATGGCAGCCTCCCCAAAGTTCAAACCTAAATAAAATTTATGTTTTACAGAAGTGACCCCTTAAAATATTTTTACCAAAGGTAGCCGATATGCATATGTGATGAAAAGTATTAACGAAAACCGACCGCAAGTTTAAAAATACGATAACCATATATTTTTTAAAGTAAATTGAATGATTCTCTATGTTAGTGAAATTGTTTTCTGTAGGACATTGTTTTTTGTAGAACATTGTAAGCATTATTTGATATTTTCAAAAACCTCTGGTAGCAGTATCCTTCAGATACTTCAACGTATTCAATTTTATTTGCAGTTTAAAAGATATTAGAACTGATGGCGAGTAAAACTGATGCCCTACTAAGTATGCTGTGACTCATCACTATACGAATTTCTAGCCAAAGAGAAAGACCTTTACTCGTAGGGTTTACAAATTCTTGGACTATTATGAAACCCAATCGAAAATCATAGTACAAGATATCCGTTTACTTGTTTTTGGCTGCAAAATGCTTTTTCATACCATTAACCGTATACATCTCTTATATCGTGTTCCAATGCCTTAATGTCTTTCAAGGTACTTCAGTTTTGACTTCATATTAATTTTATCGCACTAATTTCATGCTGTTCAATGAAGTAAAACCCTTCTGTAAGGAAAGATGAAAGTCAACAGTGATAGGTGCTGTAAGACATCCTTCCCAGAAATACATACAATTTCCCATTGCAACTTGAAGATAGTGACCATTGTCTAAATATCCAATTGTGTTAAACAATTTATTCCAATCGAGACAAGACAGTTCCGAATCAGAGTTAGTTTGTTTTCCATTTTAAATAAATTGAAAAATTGCTTAGACGGCGAACGTGCACAAATGAACGAGATTGCCAAAGATAACTTCGAAAAACTTGCCCTAGGGAACTTGTAACAGTTGAGATTGGAACCATTCCATTTAGTTGACCTCGTGAATGTTGAATTTAATTTGCTCTCCTTTTGTTATCCTTCTCTAAGGGAAATGATTGAGCCGGTAAACGAAGAAAATGCACAGAAGGAGAATTCAATGACGTTGTCTAGATGTTTGCCGAACGTGATAAGTTGATATTTCATTTATGATTTGAATGGTTGGGGATGGCTTTATTAATTCGGAGTTGGAAATTTCAACTCTGGAAAGTAATCTTTAACAAGATAATTATTTGTCTTATCTAGATATTTGTATGAGATTATTTAGAGGTAATTATTTCAATTAATTTTTTAAGGCTGGTTAGCAAATATTGGTTTTTTGATGTAATAAATTTGGGTAATATTATATATTTGTTGATCATATACTATGTGTAGTGCTTTAGATTATGCCATGGGAACTGCGTCAAAGAGCTAAGTTTCGGGCTTCGCTGAAATGACCTTGCCTGACGACAGTTTCGCAAATTGGCAGCTAGCCTCTGCGGTGTGTAGTGAATATAGAAGTTTCAATAAGTCCGTAAAGGACTGCAGCGATGTTCTGCTGCCTCGGCAGAAGAAGATCACAATATCTGCCGAGAATGCCCTCGTCTGGAGACGCGTGAATGCGCTGGCAGGCTAGCATTGCGGTGTCGTGGGGCGGGTTCATTTCCCCAGCACGAGGACCCACTACAAAAAAAATTTCGCAGATGGTCCTGAAATGTAATTTCCTTTTTAGCTGAACTAGAGAAACTTGGCGTTAATTCAATAAGAACTTTGGCAACTTTTCTTGGGTTTGATTTCAACAGGATTTCGAGTTTTCGTCTCAGATCGAATCGTTACACTTTGTAATGCCCAACACTCGTATGTAGATTCTGGCGTTTGTTCACTAGGTCACCGCTAGGCACTTGTCTAAATCAATTTCAAGGCAACGCGAGCGAAGGATGCGTTGCCGAAACACTAGCGCGGGAGCTCTTCCACTTTTCTGCTCCTTCAACGTCGTCTAACCCAAATGCATGCGAATCCTTCGCAACGTCTACGCTCGCCTCAAGTGGCAGCCAGCGAAAAACAGGGAGGATTCAATGTTGTTGTTTACAAACGAAGAAACCGAGTCCTAGATATTAATTCCTGTTCCCGTTCTCAATTCCAATTGCTTGGGATTCGTGGGCGGCAGTTTCACTTAATTCGCTGATTCTCAAGATTGTGTCCCGGAATAAGGCACTGGCGTTCAATTGATTGCATCGATGTGTGGGAGACGGAATGGTGCCCGGGATGCAGTCCAGTAAACTGTTTCCTGCTGGCGAATGTGATGTGGATAGGGAGCTCGCACGATTGTGCCCTTTTGCTCGCTCCTAGTTAAGTGCAGGATGTACGTATGATGAGGATGAGTTGTGTGTGGTTTTCTTGTTTCCCTATGTCGAACTATTTTCTGCAGTTGCCGTTGCGTCGCACTACTTTCGCGTCAACTACTCGAAAACGCTTTCAGCTACTCGGAATTTTGGCCTTGCAAGACAGGAAGCTCCGAGTCACGTTTCGCGAGGGATCCCGCGAATCGTTCACTGCCAAAACAAACCAAACCAAATGGAAAACAAGAAACCGGTCGAAATGGTCGGGTTGGTCGGAGTTGATGTTCAAGTCCTTTGGCCTTTCAATGGAACCACGGAAGCGCGGAATATGCTGATTGCTTGTAGTCACGTAGGTCAGATCACCTCTCTCGCGGTGCGGGTACAAAACTGTCGACCGCCAGGGAAGAACTGAAATGTGGAAGACCGTAAAGCAGCGAGTAATTTCACCAACAGCCAAACTACCGTTTAGTATGTCGCGAGCTGATCTCCCATGTGTGCAACTCCATCCTGTGCCGTATCCTCAGCACAATTCATTGCATCAGCAAAGGGGCGAAATTTGGCAAATTCGCGATGGACATGCGCTAAACAAATTAAACACAGGCAAAAAAATAAAACTACTAAACAACTATCGGGCACTAATTCCCAAACGTGGGTTATCTGAAAAATCTTTCTTCTCCGGCAATGACAACTGCAGCTGGCAAAAGTATTCCATCGTACCAGATCAATCTCAAATCGTACCAGTTCGATTGCAAATTGTTCTAGTTCAATCTGAAATTGTTCCAGTTCAATCTGCAATCGTACCAGTTCGATCGTTTTAGTTGATCTGGGACATTTTATGCTTGAGTTTTCTTTAACCCTTTAACTGCTCGATTACTACAGGTGTTATGAAGCGAGTTATTTTCGCCAGCGTAACATATAATATAAAGAATTTGTTCCTGGGGATGATTTCAAGATTTATTTTGGCCTTCTGAAAATCAAAGTGGTCTTATTCTATCGTGCATACCATGATGGTGGCACGAGTTATTCTTCCATTTTTTCAATGGAGAAGCTAGCTACTATCTAAAAATAGGCAACCGTGTAGATTTGGTACCCCATGCAACCAGATCAAATCCAGATGGCTAAATCCATCTTCAGGAACCTATCATCCCTCAGTGTAAAAGACCCTTACTCCAACGAAGATGGGAAAGGTCTATACCAGAAGATGTATCCTCTTACGTTACAACTCCTTAACATTTTCAGGGATGAAGAAGAGGACTCATTTTTTTTAAGTTTCAAAGATTCATTTTATTCGTTATTCGTGTTAGATGTAATTTAATGATCAAAATTTTCAAATGTATCGCACATTACTCATTTCTTCCTGTTACATAAAAAAAATGTATGTTAAATTTCTAACCAATAAATGTATGGGCAAATTTTTTAGTAATAATGTGAATATTACAATTAAAAAAACAAACAGTACTAACTATGAGCTCGATTCCTTCGCACGGACAATGCTCGCGGCGCGGTCAGTATGAAAATTTAAAAAATATACATAATTCGTGATATCAAAATAAAATTTGCCAATAAAGGCATCAGCAAAAACAAATACTTCCCTAATAATCTTGAATACAAAAAGTCGAATAAAAATACATTTTAGGACATTGTAAAATATTTTTTGTACAATAGCCTACTAAAATTGCGACCTGTCTGCCCGTCCATCCGTCCACATGTCGCAGCAAGTTTTCTCGCAAACCATTTAAGCTAGAAACATAAAATTTGGTGATTAGATCAAAAGTGGTGCCATCTTAAAACGTGTGGTATAAAATAATTTTTATAAGGTTTTAATGGGGATCTCTCCATAAAAAACTTACATCCCGAAGATAGTCGATATGGGTATCAAATCAAAGGTCTTGATAAGAACGCTTTAAATTGACACCTTTCACTTCAGAAGGTGCATGGGAGGGAAAATGTACGAAAAATCTATGTCCCCCTCGTCATTGGAGTCTTTGGACCAAAAACGTGAAACAAATCATGAAAGTAGGTCTTATAACTACAAGAGCAATAAATACCTCAGAAGTCAAGTCTCATGAAATTTGGTAAAAATAGTGCATTTTACGAATTTTACCTTTCCATTTAGAAAATCGAAAGATGACTAAATTTGCGCAAAATCGAGCACTAAACAGCTAAATTATAGACAATTTGAAAATTTATCAATAGCAACAACAATTACACCTGATGCAGTTTAACTACACGTTCGGAAAGGCCCCATACTCTACAGATGTGTAAGAATTTCTAAAATCTATACATATGTCATCATGACTACTCAAACATAGATGTCAGAACCCTGAAAACGAAATGATGGTGAATTAAAATGCATAATAAACATATGTTAATGTTCCGAGCTCGATTCATGGAATTTACGCATGAGTCAAGCTTTGATATTCAGAAGTTTAATTTTCTAGTAATTTGATAATATCCTTTCGGCAGCCTCACACTCCTGCTACTTTTACTTGTTTCTATAATAATATTTTCCATTGAAATTTGTATTCAGATACCTATATTTAATATATCACTACATGCAGTGAAAGCTCTGAAAAGTTTGAGTCTTACCAAACATTTCTAATTTTTTGGGGGGGTTTCCCTTAATAACGAAATAGGCTTCAACATTTTTTTAAAAGTAATTTTGTGTATTGTAGGGTTAGGAAGAGGCAAAATGTACCAAAAATTTGGTATTTCCCCCGCTCGCAATAGGACACCGTTGAGCCGAAAAATCTGAAAAAAGTATCAAGGTGTGAATTTGTGAATAGAAGGGCAAAAAATTCCTCAGAAATCGAAATTCACTCAACTTTGTTAATAATAGTATGATTGGTGGATTTTAGATTTTCCCCCAAAAAGTCAAAACGGTACCCTCAAACATAATTATATATGTTGATATAAGGTGCTTATGTTTACCAAACTTTATGAAAATTGGTGCATAATAATGTGAGTTATAGCCATTTAAATTGTATGAAACTATAACAACACGTGTTGATGATTGATACATATTCCAAATCAACGTAGGCACTTTTATTTGCTTCTGATTTTCATGAAAATTTTAGAAATAGTGTTTAATTTGCATATGCTGAGTCAGCTGGACATTCAGAAAAATTATTCAAGTTGGAACAAACTGATAGCTGCAATGTGCTTATGAAAGAAACTCTGCAATCTTTCCATAAATTTGAACGGTTACTTATTCAAGTATTGGACGAATAATTCAAAAAATCGATTCACGCTATTCTGTTAGAAAACTTGTTTTGGACCCTATGATGGTTACAAACACCTTTTGGTAGAAGTATTCTACTGCTTACTCAACTTGTTAGGGTTTTGTAAAATAATTTTACAAAACCCTACTAGTTTCGCGACCAGTCTGTCCGTCTGTCCGTCTGTCCGTCCGTCCGTCCGTCCGTCCGTCCGTCCGTCCGTCCGTGTGTCACAGCAGTTTTTCTCGGAAACTACTTAAGCTAGAAACATCAAATTTTGTGTGTAGGTGTAAAGTGGTGATCTCTTCAAAGTTCAACTACAAAAAAATATTATAAGGTATTTAAGGGGGGTCTCCCCATATAGGAGAGTGACCCCCCGAAAAAAAAGTTTCATTGAAGGTAGCCGATATGGGTATCAAATGAAAGGTCTTGATGAGAACTTTACAAAACAGGTCTTAGTTTGGCAAAATTTGCTTCGAGGGGCGCACAGGAAGGGGAAATACACGAAAAATTTGTGTCCCCCCCCCTCGCGATTGGACACCTGTGATCCGAAAAATCTGAAAAAAATCAGGAATGTAGGCCTTGGTGAGTACAACAACAACAAATACGTGAGAAGTCGCAATTCACTCAACTTTGTTAGTAATAGTATGATTTATCGATTTTATGTTTTCTTGAATAAAATCTTAACGGTACCCTTAAATTCAATGAAATTCAGTTCGTGGATGTCTATTAATAAGATTGGTCTGTCCTGAAAGTTTCATAAAGATTGAATCATATTTAGCGATGTTATAGCGGTTTGAATTTTCCTGTATTACTATGGAACAATATGCGCTGCATTTATTACTATGCCAACATGTGGCTATGGAACAACATGCGCTTTTGACCGACTCAGACACTACAGTTTTGCTAGAATTTGCATGAAAATTTCAGGAATGATAGGTGTCATGTATATCTTTGAGAATCGGCTCAGCTAGTGGTATCAGTAATCGTAAAACAAAATAGTGGCTGTTTTAAATGCCAAGATTGAATAATTTTGAGTTATTTTTTCCCAACTTCAACGTTGAAGGTGCATGCTTTGTACACTTGATTCAATTTAATGAATGACTGAAGATGAGTACCTACAATTAATGCTCATAAATGAAACAAGTCAAGGAGGTGGGAGAGAGCCCCTAGCAAAAGGGTTTTGTAGCCATTCTAGGATTCGAAAAAATTGGCCATTAATCGATGATAACAGTACAGGAGAGTGGCCCCTGAAAAAAAATTCATCAAACGTAGCCGATATGAGTATGAAATGAAAGTTTTCATGGGAGCTTTGCAAAACAGTTGTTAAACTGTCAGTTTTTGCTTCAGTGGGGGCACAGGGGGGAAATACATGAAAAATGTGTTTCCTCCGTCGCGGATGGACATCTGAAATAATTATCAAGGGAGATATTTATGAGTATAACAATACTAAAAACCTGAGAAGTCTAAATTCGTTCAACTTTGTTAATAATAGTATGATATTCGTATTTCATATTTTCTCCAATAAAATCGTCTTTGACATGTTTCTTGATTTGATTCGATCTGGTGACTGCATTTTGTAAATTGAATACAAAACCCTTCTGACATGAGCGTAGGTCTGTTTACCCAACTTGTTTTTTTCTTACAGTTCATTACACTTGAACAAGAATTCCTGTTGTGGGAATATTTGAAAAAGGCTGCAGATGTTTACTATGAGCTGTCATCGAAAGAGGCAAGGAAATTTGCATCTCGGTACATGAGAGCAAATCCGATGAAAATACGAGTACCAGAATCATGGAATGATAATGAAATGGCGGGATTAGATGAGTTTTCTTCTTTTATGAAAAGATTTTCAAGTTTATTCCTACATATTTGTAGTGATCGAGTAATCGCCCAAGCAAACTGCAGATTTGAAAAATTTAATTATTTCAATTTATAGTTATAAATTATAAAATACTTTTTTTTAATTTATTAAACTTAACTTTTTTATATAATTTTTCGCCTATATTAAATTTAAACTTTTCTTTATAATTATATTCTTTATGGTATGTATCTTTTTCTATTATTATTATTTAAATTTTGCCAAATTATTGTTTTCATTAATTTAATAATTCTAATCTGCTATTAAAATTCGGACAAAGCAACATTTTTTTCCACTGAACATGCACGTATTGCATTGGCAAAGGCAAGTGTGCAGCGGCACCATCGAAGGCTCTTTGAGTCCCGTTGCGGCATCTAGCAAGTGGACGATTGACAACCAAAAGGGGAGTCCGGAGTTGATCGTCACCACGAACACGTCGCGAGAACAACGCCAGCAGCAGTAGAAGCAACCGTAACAGCTTCAGCAGCGACCTTGATGGGAGTATCTTCTTGCTCGTACTCGGGTCTATGTATTGAGGTGTAATTAAAAGCGGATCGTGGATCTCGGGTCGCGTACCCCAAGTAGTATCCGACTTTTATACTACTTTTCGAAACCACTATCGAGGTGTTCTGTGTTATTGCTTTTGCCGTGAGCCTTGGATAGTCAACGAGCGGACATTTTACTTAAATGCGCCACGTATGGGTTGGTCGGTGGTATTGCATAAAAATACTGGTGTATTGTAAAAAAATGGAAAATTAAACTTCTTTCAAGAGGTGACATCCTTTGCCGCGAATCGTTACTACGCAGCCGAACCGAACATAACGGTTCGATCAATGTAAATGCTACAGAGAGTTCCTGCCAGTGATCATCGGCCCAGCAAATATTCGTAATGAGGCAAGAATACCAATTCATTGAAAATATCAAGAATGTACTGTAGTGACTTACTTTTTTCGCGAATAGATTTCAAACAAAACATTTGCATAGAACTGCAATTAAATTGAAAATCTTCAATTTCTGCCTAATTATTGTGAACCAATTGCTGTGTTTTGTAGATGATTGAACCATAATCTCTGATTTACTTCAACTGCTTGAACAACCCCTTCATTAAAGCCCTGCGATTGGTAGATACGTGTATTAACCGCGAATATAGGCGATCAGTTTTGTGCTTCTTATCGTAACTGAAATCGGAACCATATCAAAATTGAAAACGGATTTGCATCGAAGCGGTAGAAAAAAAGGAATTTACTTGTATGTGTGTGTGTGTGCGTGTGAAGTACGAAATTTTGATCTCTTGAAATCGCTCTACATGAAAATAAGTTTCCTGAGTGACAAACTTTCACTTATTTGTTGCTGACACATTTGTAATTAATTGGTTTGAGGCTCGTTACATGGAGGTTTGCATGAATGGACGATCGTGTGAACCAAGGATCAACGATTGAGGTCGTTGCAGCAACGTGTTGATTACGGTGTTGAAATTTTTCAGACATTTGTTCCTTACATAACTCTTCATGGTACGTTAGTACCTTTATCTTTTTGCATTCAATTTCCTTGCATTGAATTTGTGAAATTATGTCTTTGTGGGCTAATGGACTGATTGGCGATTGATTCGCGAGCTATTGTGGGCAGTTGCATGCGGCTTCTGAAGATGAATTAGCTTTTGATGCAAGAAACTTTGCTTGAGCATTAATTTACTTTTGCTCGGCGAAGTAGATACAAATCACATGATATAACTTTCCGAATAGAAGCTTAATGGGACTGATTTTACTGCCTTGTCTCCGTTTTCCATGCGACAAGCTAGATCCTATAGATTGCTCGAGCACAGTGGATTATTCACGGCACATGGTTATTGACAGTGAATTAATAGACGTGATATCTGTTATCAAAGGAAATGTCGATGACGTTTAAATGGCGGATGAGATTGAGAAGTAGATATCATAATATCTGAACGAATGGGATACTGTTTATTTTACGAATCAACGTTGGATATGGTGTGTGTTCGCAAGAGGTAAATGGCTGAAAGGAATCGGGATAATATTTCCAGATAGTAAAACTTTGTTCGTAACTGCAATTGAAGATCGTCTATGTAAGAATGGAAAAACATTAATTGGTGGAGCGGTGTTTATAAGTTTGATAGGAGTTGTATTCAAAGAGTAGCATTAACGGAATTTAAACAATTTTGTGCAAGCACTCGTAACGTACTTAAAAGAAAAATATTATAGCTTTTAGGCATCACCACATCGCCGTCGGGTGCCCGGTGAGGATGATGGTGAGTACCCGTTCATTATTTTGTTTTGTTTTCCTAGTAAATTTTTTTTTCTATATTATGAAAAATATTTGTTAATACAATATTTGGTGTGAATGCAGTTTTTTTTTTTGAATAAATAGTAAATACACATTAAATATACAAAAATTTCAATTTTGTTTCAGAAAATAGGTTTCAATTTTTTTATCATTTGGTCCTTCTAATAGCATGTATTTTTCTGTAATTTTCATTTGAGATAGTTTGTTTGAGAAGAAAAAAAACAAAAAACACACTCAATTATTAAAATTATACCGTCGGTCCTTCCTTTCGTTGAACCTGACCGGGTATGGGAACCACCACGTTGGCAAGCCCCTCCGCTATTATGAGCTAGCCATCGGGCGTGCTCTTGCCTGGGTCAGATGGCCTTTCGCTCTCTTGCCTATTTATGGCATAGTGTTATGTGATTCCCTTACATAATACTATGCCATAAATTTGCCACGTTTATATTTTTCATTCAAAGGAAAAATTCATTTGCATAAGTTTTTCACATAAATGGAAAATATGGCCACGCTTACATTTGGATCTTGATCCGGTTGGGAGGGTGCGAAGGGGCAACGATTAAACCTTGATGCCCCATTTTTAGTGGTGGGCCATAAGTATCGTCGGTAACGACGAAGTCCTTATAGGTCCATCTGTTTTCTCCAGGCCCGGTTCGTCCTCTGAATCAGCAAATTTCGATCCTTAGTAGGTTACCTCATTCTCGACTTCGGTCGATATTCGTTTGACCCTCGAAATTCGCCTCACGGTACCGCAATGCTAGCCTGCCAGTGAATTCATGCGTCCTCAGACAAGGCCAATTTCGGAGGATGCCATCACCCTCTTTCACTGAGGCAGCAGACCATCGCTGCGGTCCTTTACGGATATTTTATCTCTACCCAATTCACTATATACTCCGGAAGCTACAAGTTTGTCAGCAGCTACAAGGTCAACAAAACAAATGTATTCAAATTTTTTGCATTGATGAATTCCGTTTTGAAAAATATATGTTAGAGCCACAAGATATCCACAATGTTGATAAAACAGGAATAAGAACTATGCGAAAGCCAGACAATAAGACGTGGAACATCAGCTGAAAAAGGAATGTTGGTGATCTCGTAGCACGTGTTACAATTTGAAATATTGTATCCCCACTTTTTTAATTTTCCCGGGAATCAAATGCAAATATTATTTTGTCCGCAAAGTACTACCTGGCTCAAATGGTGAAACTAATAGATCAGTTTGATGAAGACTTACCTTAAAAAGTTAGTAAAGCATATCATTCATTTTACGAGATGTTCAAAGGAGCGAGGAATTCTACGTTCCTTCTCAATCATAGCTCGCTCTTGTTGGTTGGGGCACTTGATTTGCTGAAAGTGAAGGAGTGACTGCACAATCGTTTCTTCCTCGCTGTAGTAGGCAAAAATTGTAGCCCTTAGATTGAAGTGTCTTTGGGCCTCTTTCAAAAAAAATATCAACTCAGCATGCTAATCTTGGATGATCAACAATCCAGGACAGGACACTCTATATATATTATTCCTCCAACAGTTAGTATTGCATTCTCACTCACTTTGACTCCATCCAACATAACTACTCTATTTTGTGCTAGTGAAATATGTCCCTTCAACCCCGGTTTATTAAACGATTCAAAGTTCTTATCTTCATCCATAACTAATTTTCTCCTCCCCTTCAAGAAGTGTTGATCTACATATTAACATCTGCTCACCTGATGGATTTAGCTAATGCACTAGCTTCCAAATCCAACGAACGTGTAAAAGCTCAAAAAGTTTGTTCATTATCAAAAGCAGGGATACGGAAGGAATCTAACCGTTGGAGGAAATGGAGAAAAGCTAAACTACTCACAGATATCCTAGTTCGAAATTTGTTGGCGGTCAAAATACGTATATGAGGAAAGAAGCAATCTGAAAATGGTATTAAGAGGTCAAAGATTGCCAAGTTGAAGAATGAAGGTTATGTTTGGAATTTTCTTCAACCGAACCTGACCCCGAAGAAATCCCTTATGCAGAAAGTAAGGACAAGGATGAATCCTTTCTTAATAATGCAGATTTCCATCTGACTGAATATGGATAACACCAACAAAATCATGATTCCTTGCAGTACAGATGCACCACAGAACTTGAACTGCCTAAAAATGCTGATTCAATATTAGAAGTAACAGCATCTGTCGACAAGAATAGTTTTGGAGGCTAGCATTTTTTAGAAAGCGCTATCCCCATGAGCCCGAGGATATGAAGGTCACCGTGAGGTTCCTCCTAACGGTAACGACGCTGACTGAATCCAGATAACGACGCTGACTGAGTCTAGATTACGCTTTGAACAACGAATGATATAATAGTTTGGACCTAGTTGCTTTGCACGGTAGTGCCACGAAGACACTCGTGCGTGAACGGCTCCAATTCTACTATCACATCTTCTCCATCACGGTACAAACTTGGCAGGCCTTGGAGTACGGTCGAAGTTTGCACCATCGGGTTGGTGGCATAGGTTCGATTGAGACGGATTCCCGGTTAGCGCTGACCCAGACCTGAGCACTTGTTTCCATAACGGCTTGTGCGAATCCTCACATGGCTTCTGTGCCCTCCAAAGATAACCATTTAACCAAAACTTTGACTCCGCACATGTATGAAGATAGCGAGTCCAAGGAAGGGCCCAATCAAACTAGAGCAATTTCCACTAAAAATCCTAAAAAAAGATTAAAAAATCCAAAAAAGTAAGTTAAAATATTAATCAAAGATGACACCACCAGCGGAAGCAGCAAAAATGTTCACAGCACATCGGGAGCAGTACCAACGACGATGAATACAATGACAGTAAAGATGGAGAATGACAGAAAACAATCAACAGGCTTGTGCAGACTGAAATTCCTGCGGCATTCAGGTACGTCAAAAACTTGTGGGAACGTCAGAACTTCCTAAAAAGGAATAGTGGGGAAATCTTGAAGCACGTGCTAAACGTTCGAGTGGAGGGAGAAAATGTAAAGAACATTAAAAATTGAATAGTTGTTGCTGTGATCGCTACAAAAGGTACCAAAGCAAGGGTCTTCAATCCCGAAACAATAACGGGCAATTCTGAAGTCTACAAATGTATCACTGCAGGCAAAGAAAGGAATCCAGATAAATAATGTACCGTTGTGTGATTTCTTCGTCATCATCGAACATGTGGCTCAAGTATTGTACTGAGAAATGGAGGCCGATAACCTATCCCTACAAAAGAGGTCGCAAAGTACAATTATCGCCGCGCAACATCAAAATGAAAGTCTAAACGGAATGCAGAAAACGTTTTTAAAAAATAAAATCTGCATACAACTCGCCAAAAATCAGCAAAGTTGTAAAAAATAGGCTCTTTGAACAAGAGGAGCTTCTAGGTCCCAAAAATGCATTACCGAAGCCGCTGGTTAAAGATCGTATAGAACTAGAAGGTCAAAAAAGAGTAGAAAACTAAAAAAGCGCCAAGAGTTTAGCCTAAAGTACATGCGCAGATAGCTTCTCCATTAGACATCAATAAAAGAATCGTGTCTAGCCCAATCGAATGAAGTCGGGTTAAAGTAGGAAGAAATAGGCACTTGATGGCGTGATATGCTCAAACAGGGGTCCCGGACAGTACTGACAAAAGGAGCAAAGAAAGTCGCAAGGAAATTCCTTCAAAAAGTGCCAGCAAATAAAGTTGGGAAGAGCGCCCAAGAAATTATATCTGACATGAAACAGGAGGGAAAAAGCCTCGACAAAGACTTGGGAAGCAGACACTGCTTGTAAAATCCCAAGATGGTTAATCCTACCCAGAATTGTTTCAGAATGTCAGGAAAAATGTAGTTTGGCCACATATTGGTTGAATTTGAAGCAGAGGCTAACAATACATAAGCGTTCTGTGACGCAGTAAAGAAAGCTCTCGGTGAAAGCATAAGTATGGGCTGATGGCAACGATCAAAATAAGAGGCATTGACTGAATCATGGACCTAGCTGAGGTAAAAGCGGCCATCAAAATGGTGCTACTTAGCGTGGGAAATATCAAAGCGAGGCTGACACCAAAAAACCATAGGAGACTACGTATAGGCATCATTGACTTAACCGAAAACGACGCCGAACAATTTCTGAATAAGGGCAAAGTAAGAATAGGGTGGATTATCTGTAGGCTACGGCAAAGAGTAGCTCCTCTTCAATCTCATCAAGCAAAAAGACAAAGGCCTGATATGAGCTCCCTGTTTTACAAATGCAGTAAAATGGGACACAAAAGAAACAAATTGAAGTAGCAAGAGAGTGCTCCTGCCAGAAGGGCATTGTAAAACAATTAGTAAATCAATCGAAAATTATTATGGTTGTTATATTTTTATATTCGTCGCCATTTTGTTTCAAGTGTTTTGACCCCGTCGCTTAATTAATCATGATAACACATCAATATTACAAACCATTTTTAAAATTTTTATCAAAATTCCTACATATTTATAGTGTCTAGGTCCATTGCAAACGTGGATCTCCCTACTATCACGTGTTAATGTTGTTGTAATTGTTAAATATTCAATCGGCTATAACTTAGCTGTTTATTGTTCAATTATTGTGAAATTTTCAGAACACATACAATTGCTTTCAAAAAACTTATATTGTAGTTTTGGGGAAATTTAAGGATCCCATTTTGATTTTATAGGAAAAATGTAAAATTGATCAAATATACAATTGTTAACAAAGTTGATCTAATTTCGATTTTTGAGGTATTTGTTGTCCTTGTACTCTTAAAGACTCACCTCTACGATTATTTTCAGGTTTTTTTTAGGGGAAAAAAAATTTTCGTACATTTCCCCTTCCCCTGCACCCCTCAAAGCAAAACTCGTCATTTTAAGACCCGTTTTAAAAAGTTCTCATGAAGACCTTTCATTACACATTACACATTACATTACATGCGATGAAAATTTTTTTTCGGGGGCCACTCCCCTATATGGGAAGACCCCCCTGGAATACCTTATCCACATAAATTCATTCATTACTTCACACCTACCTGTAAAATCTTGTGTTTTTAGCTTATGTTGTTTACGAGAAAAAGTGATGTGACACACGGATGGACGGACGGACATATAGACAGACAGGACGTGATTTTAGCAGGGTATTATAAAATGATTTTACAATACCCTAAAACGTGTACAAAGCAGAACACTGTATACCGATCCAAGGCCTGATTTTGGGCACGTCCTGAGATTAAAGAAATTTTGGGTTTTCCAGGAAGCCGTAGACAAAGCAAAATCAGAATTTCGATGACCCATATCCCGAAGGTCAACCTACACGGCACTCTAATCGTCAAAAATCTGCTTGAGTGGTTTGCGAAGGGCAGAAAAGTCGACTTTTGGCTGCTGAGCGAGTAACACCAGGATAAAAGTTCCTCATCGTGATAGCCTATTGAAACTGGTGCTGCCGCCATCTGGGTTCAGAACAGTGATTTCCAGGTGGAGAGTTATGAACGAGGGGTGGTTTCGTGTGAGTTTAGTACTTAGGAACTATCTTCTTTAGTGTGTACCTAATAGCAAACAAATCAATTTCATCTTTCCAAGCCAAGCTTAATGCTTTGGGGGGCGCTGTCTCAAACTTATACGGCAACGTGCTCGTTCGGGGAGACTTCAATGCTTAAAGAATCGAATGGAGCATGCCTCAAATAGATCCGCGGTGAAAACGAATAGGAGAAATGGTGGCCAGGATGGCGTTCATTGTAATAACCACCAGAAATAAGCCGATTTTCCGCCATATTGGGTGCAAAGAATCCATACTGAATATGACGTGACATTTGCTTCGGAGCTCTTAGTATGGAGGATACACAATTTGAAAGTATTGAAGGACTCCTTAGCCAGTGATCATGAGTGCATCCTGCTTGAAATCAGGGACGTTGTCTCCCGACATCTTTGCTCTCGCCTTTCTACAATTGGGTGGAACATCAGAAAGATTTACGTCGAGAGGTTTGTCGAGGTGCTCACAGCAGGTGCTCTACTACAGGGAGTTTGCAGGGGACAGAAGTTCAAGATGTGGTGAACTCAACCATGAACATCATCACAACTGCCTGCAGCGCTTCCGTGTCCCGTCAAAACCCCCAGCGTAGTAAACTCCACTCGTGGTTGATCACTGAAAAGCGAAAAGAGTGTCACAAGCTTCGGTGTGAGGCTCAACAAGCGTGGAACCGTGACGAGGTATGCAATTAGGTAGCAGCATTTAAATCAGCAAGGAAATGCCTTCGCAAATTAATTAGCAGCAGCAAGGCTTGCTGCCCGCAAGATCTAGTGGACAATATGAATAAGAATCCGTGAGGCCTTGGCTACAATCTAGTTATACAGAAGCGTGGTGCCCTACGGAAGCCTTGCATACATGATGCAAAAATTATAAGGGAGTCCATGAAGGCACTCTTCATCGCCCATCCCGTTCGTTTTGACACTGTCCACAGTGAAACAGCATCCAAAAGTCCACTCTTCACATAGCCAGAACTGGAGCAAGCAGTCCTTCACTGCACGTGAGGAAGGCTCCAACTCCAGATGATATTCCAGCTGAGGGGTTTTAACTTGTCTACGCTTGCCTACGGGATGAGATTTTCCTGGTGCGATGAAAGGTAGCGAAACCTGTGCCAATCAGCAAGGAGAATTTTCATATCACCCGTTATGCATGGTAGACATTGCTGGGAAAGGGCTAGAGAAACTCATCAAGGGAAGATTCACTGACACAATTCGTGCAGCTGGGGACCTATCTTCTCAGCAGTACTGGTTACGAGCAGGGCGTTCCACCATTGATGCGATTGCAGAGGTCATGAGTGTGGTCCAAGAGGCAGAGGTATCTTGCCGAACCAGTTGACAGATCGTCTTCTTGTGACATTCGACGGTAGGATCTCCTTCAAATTCGCTAGATGAGTGGATATTCTGGAGACGCTGGAAATCCGCTTTCAAGTTCCAGAATATCTCACGTAGTTTTTGAGGGACTACTTGAAGGACCACAGTCTGCTTTACAACATGACACAGGGCCAACGAAGGATTTAACTTACATCGGATGTCACCCAGGGATCTATCCTTGGTCCAAACCCATTGAACGTGTCTTACGACAGGCTACTGAGACTGGACACGCTAGATAAGTTGAACTTGATCGGCAATGCGGTTCCGGTCACTGCACGCACCGTTAAACAAACGTAACATAGGCTAGGTAAGCTAATGGCCCGAGTGAGAGACTGCATGACTGCTCGCAGGTTCCGTGTAGCACTAGTCAAAATCGAGGTGGTCATCTTGATAAAAAGGAGAGTCTCTAGAGGGGAGATGATCAGTATTGTTGACACACTAATTGAATCGAACCCAGCGGTAAAGATGAATTTCTCTGAGAAAACCAGGGCAACGGCTGAGAAGACTACTTCAGGCGTATCGGCTCTGAGTTGGTTTATGGCCAAAGCACGGGGGACCCAAACCATTAAGAAAATGCCTCTTGGTGAGCACTGTAGGGTCAGCGATACTGTACGGAATAGAAATATGGGATGATACTCACAGTAAGGAGGTATACTGAAAACGCTTGGCACAGATACTGAGAAGAGGCATCTTGAGAAGCGCATCATCATATTCAACAGTCTTTGATTTGGCTGTGAGAGTTATTGCAGGCGTGATTCCTATTGCTTTCCTTGCTAGAGAGTACCGCACCATTTACCTGCGTCGAAATAAGACCTGAGGGAGACGGTTGCCTGCGAAGAGAACTAGTGGTCACTCAGTGATTGGGAGCTGTTTTGAGTGGGTTGCGCCTCGTCCTGGATGTGAGACCGTGGCTAAGTTGAGAGCATTGTGATACTGACTTCTATCTGACCTAGCTTTTGAGGTAGCAGAGATGTTTTCAGTCTTATCTGCACAAGATTCGTAAGTCACGGTCCCCCAATTATCAATCTTGCCCAGGAGGGGAAGATGATATGCGTCACACATTTTTTGCGTGCAAAAGATGGGAAAGCTAAGACGTGTGCTCTACAGGGAGACGGGAGAGCATACCTCAGATATTATTGTTGCGATTGTAATGATTTTTCTCCTTTTAGGTTCGAACGCGGAACCGACCTCTCATCGGTTCTATACGTTAAGTCTGAGTAGTGCCAACGGATGGTACCAACAGGTCAACCAATCCGTGCACCGTAACCCATTCACGCGGTGGCTGCTTGTCGGCCAGCTAGTTTGGAGAGGATTTCGGTCGCGGGTCTCCGAATGGGTTACGCTCAATTACAATATTTCAGCCACCTAAACATGCCCGTTTTCCAAACGCGTTATCAACCAAAACATACGGAGAAGGAACCTACTTTACGTTACTCCGTATTTCTTTTCATCACCAGTCAAGAATACCAAAATCTAATTTCTATTTCGCGTTCCCGAAGTTTCGACACGGTACCGAAAAATATGCTACTCGAAGTTAACCCGACGAAAACTACTCTAATAAAATGTCAAAACTATAAAGGTACCGCGTACCGCGCGCGACTCGAAACCGACCTCAGCGGATTTGGCGAAACCCTACCCTCGCGACGGCATACCTACCCTGCACTCTCTCTTCCCACTGAAAAAGAAGAACCGCTGAAAGGAAAGTCGTGGTTAAATTTAGCAATTCATGTTGTTATTCATAACAATTCACAATCGTGGTCTTCTACAGTAAATAATTGATTTTACCAATTAAGCTATCTCCTAAATACAGTCTACCGCCCTCCGTCAATGGAAGACCTAATTACGTAACCAATCTGTACATAAGCTCAGCTCACTCTCTGAGATTCATTCAACGATATCGATCAAATTCATATGAAAAGTATTCTGATCAGTATACTGTTCTCTTCCCGGTTTCAAAATTTAATATTATGTTAGTGCGTAAAAGAAACCAAAACATTCCTTGAAATGATTGTAATGATGGCGATTCCAAAAGTAATTTGTGACTGGTGAGATGTGAGTTGAGTTAATTATTTACTTCTATGACTTGGCAATTCAAACGTAATTGAATTAAATAGATTTATTCAATGGGATTTGGTTAAACTAAATTATATAACTATTCCTTTGGATATTTACCCTTACGTTAGTACAAATATCATATCTAGATTTGATTAAAAATTTGATTAAAAATAAAGTTATTGCCTAAATTTGATTAAGTAGTAAATTTGAACAAACGCTTCCAACAATTATCTAAAGGTGATGAAGATCTAATTCATATACGCGTTGAACAATCTCGTTCCGCTTCTCGTCTTAATATTTTGTACAAGGCACGCTCTTTTGGACTTGTCGAGTTTCGAAATTTCGATGCCAAATTAGACCAATCTTCTTCTGTGAAGCAAATCACTTGCCAAACTGTACTCTTACCGCCTGGTTTTCGGTCTACGAAGGAGTATCTCATCGAATCTTGGATCTCTGGCAAAAGACTTCTGTCTATAAGACTTAAATCAAAATGAGCTTGTTGCTTTTTATTTTCAAATCCTTCCATCAAAGATTTGCCAGAAGTTCTTTTACCAGATTTCGAGTCATATTCGAAGTCAGCAAAAGCGGCTTGGGTGGCTGATTCTGTGAGCCATTTTGGGTTAGCCTCTAAACTTAGTCGCTTAGGAGAAATTTTGTGATTTGCAGAGAATAAAGGTTTAAGTGCCAACGAATCGCTACCGTATTGCAATATTGTAATACTGACTAAATTAATCACATACTCTTCGTCAACGTCTTGGTTACGATAGTGGTCAATACTCTCGCCGCTGTTACAAGAATATCCACGCGAATTGCTGCCCTCGTCTTCGTTTAAAATAGGAGTCACCTCAAACGGCAACAATTGATTGTCCTTAACTGTGTCACTACTATTGTTAATGTTATTAGTTATATTACTAAGATAAGCGAATGATTCGATAAGTTCTGTATCAGTAGCATTTGGCTCACGAATATGGTCATCAGTCTTATTAACTAGTTCACAGTTGTGACGATAGCTTTCGTTCTGACCAGGCTCTTTGAATTCTCTTCGGGATTGTTCTGTTGAAGCTATTTGATAGTTGATGTGATGAACAGTTACATCTAAAGTCGAGTTACTTAAGTTTACCATTGGATCAACGCTACTGCTTTCCAATCTATCTTCATATGATGGGGGCAGTAATTCGATTGGTGGCTGTGAAGTTTCAGTAATATGTGTATTCTCTGCATCAGAATATCGGTTTGTGTCATCATTTGTTAACGAAAACACTCCACCTTCAATATCCGCATCACAATTAACAGAATTCGATATTATATCTTCAGTTGGATCTTCAACATCTTTCCTACTTAAACTAATATCTTCATGGGTACTGCTTTCTGGGGCATTATCTCGAATTTTTCGATGCTTCCGACGTCTTTGATGTTTGTGCTTCTTATCAGCGTCACCATCTTCATTCAGTGAATCATTATTTGCGGATAAAGTGCGCGTCCGTTTTCGCTTTTTCACTTTCCTATTTTCAATAACGGTATTGTGACTAAAATCTGCGTTACGTGCAGCTTCACCAAGCTGATGCAAGGATGTCCTTCCCTCTTCAGCTTTCAGTCGTTTCAGTTTCTTATTCATATAATCTTTAGTGAATTTGACGTGACTCAGAATTTTGACCACTTGGTCCAGGATAATATGATCATAATGAGGGACGACTCGCTCAAACAGATGCTCTTCATCACTGGAATCGTTTTCAAGATGGAGATTTTTATGGGGTTCTACATCAGTGATCCACCAACTAACATGGGACCTTATAATATTGGCCCCTTGAAGAGGATCCCGTAGCCTAGAATTGGACAAGCACTTCCTAACGATACTTAGCTGGGCACTTAGGATCCTCAACAGCCTCATACAACGGTAAACTAGGTGCATTTGCTTCCACAGTCGTCGAGTTTTCCAGCAATTCTCCACTTGATACAGTCATCGGCTTGGAAGTGGATACAGGGGGTAACTTTCCCGTTAAAAGATCCTGGATTCGTCAGCCACGACCTACAGGAGTAATAGACAATTGTTTATGATCACGACTCAATCTTAGGAGATTTGATACTGCGTCAATCTTATTCAAACGCAAGGCACTTTCGTCGCGGAAATTTCTTCAAAAAGTTTGAAAGTATTGTTATTAAATTTAAATTGATTTGTCCTTTTAAAAAAATGAATTATAAGAGAAAAAAGTTATAATAATTTCAACTTCACTTAGGAACAAGTTAACACGTAATAATATAATGTATTGCACGTATTTTCTTTTCTTTTAGTTTGGTCTTAAAACTTTTCACGTAAACTCATTTTGTTGGTGTTTTCATTTTATTTTCTTCTTCCGATTGAAATGTTAAAAAGTTGTGTGTGTTTCGTTAAGCAAAATTTAAACGAAAATAAGATAGAGAAGAACAATAAAGAGGTTGAGAGTGTGTAAAGTATGTTGGTAGTGTAATCGATAAATGGACATGCATTGTTTGACTCAATATCTTGTATAAAAATTAAGAACAATCAATAATAAAAAAAAATAAACAAGTGAAACTAGCAGTAGCACTAAAATCTAATCAGACGAGTAGCTTTACATTGAAATTTATGTTATTCCATTTCCTCTCTATTAATCTAGATGCGAAAAACTATTTTTTATTTATAATGTAAAAACCACAGCTTTGTTTCATTCTAGATTTAAATTTAATTTCTTCTCCACTTTAGTCGGTAATAATTCTATAGTTGAAATTGTTGTACAGTTAACTTTTTTTGAATTTTTCATTTTGTTTCATTTTTCTAAATTTAATTACAAGTAAGCCTGCTCTTTATTTATGATATTTGTTTTCCTAACCCGAAAATTACGCTAAGGAAAACAAAAAAACTTAAAAGGAAAAAGGAATTGTCGCCGTCTCGTTACGAAAGAATCGAAATTGTTACACACGTAGCAAACATCCACGTAAAATTTCATTTTTAACATAAAAACCGCGAAGGCGAACTTTGTTTGCTATCGTTTCAAACAAAAAGAAAAAGATTACTACAAAAACTTGATGTTTAAATTACCGTACGATAAAAGCTACTAACCATTGTAGTATCACTATCCTTACTCGGCTTGCCGTTCTACTTTCACTTTCAAAGGATACTTTAGAACCAACTGACTAAAATTAAATCCAGCGAACTAACGAAATGTCGCGGAAAAAAAGTTTTTCACTTTGCATGTTTTTAACACCTTATGCACTAGACTAGATGATGGCCAACACAGCTCAGAACGATCAAGAACCTCTCACTCCTCGTGGCGACGAACTGTCAAATCGACAACCGCCGACAAAACAGATGTGCGGAATGGGACGCCACATGGCGGCAATGTGCACTTCCATCTGTCACCAGTGGCATAGTGTTTCAATGGCCACGGTGGAGGGGGCATTCCCAGATGAATATGCCTCGAAATGTGTCGGGGTTTTGATTAATATTATGTTTCAAATATTTAAATCCACAGATCTAAATATTTGGAGAGAAAAAAAAATATTTTCTGCGCAACGATATCCGCACGAAAGATGAAGTCCGCTTGCATTTCGAGGTCATATCCATCTGGCCGGGTGCAAGGGTTCGGGATCGGAATCACTTCGATTCCCGGGCGTAGGCGTCACATTACACGATGATGCTTGAATTGGTTGACAAATGCAACCATGTGGCGCATTATATTCGGGCAGTCCCAAAAGATAAAAGGGACTCACAGCAGCCAGAGACGCCCGGGCTAGGGAATCACTTGTCTGATAATTCCTCTTTCCCTCTTCTTTCCCGCTTGATGATGCCTCACGGCATAAAAAACGAGATCTGACCCGAATAAATGTGTCAAACAGTCCAAAACTAGGTTCTCGGGTTGACAAGAAAGGTGTTTGGTGGGCAATCTAGTTGCTTTCGGGTATGGGGGTCCCACACTCAGCGCGTAAATGACAGTCACCTCCCAACTACAAAAAAAAAACAATCTAGGACTGACTATGTCTTTAAATATTATTTCTCCAATAGTCAGCATTGCACTTCCACTTGCTATGACTTCAATCAACATAGCTGCTGAATTTTATGTAAATGGGATATGTTCCTTCGACCTCGACATATTTGATTATTTACCTACCTTCATCCTCAACTGATCGCTTCCTTGTCTTCCTCAAAAAGAGTTAACCCACATACTAACATCTGCTCATCTGACGGACTTAGCTTATATTCTTCAGCACATGGTACTGTACAGGCTTCAACATCCAAGCAACCTGTAAAACCTCAAGAAGTTTGTTCATTACCAAAATCAGGGCCATGGAAGGAATCTAAGTGAGGAAGAAAATGGAGAAAAGCTGAAGTCACGAATATCCCAGTTAGAAAGTTGTTAGCAGTCAAAGTACGTAGAAGAGGTAAGAAGCAATCTCAAAATGATACTATAAGGTCAAACAATAACCGTAATGTTAAAAAGAAATTAGAATTTGTTCAACCGAATCAGACCCCGACGAAACTCCTTATCCAGAAAGTGAGGACAGCTTAGGCTCGCTACTTGATACAATGAGTGAAGATGAATCCTCTCTTAATCATACAGATTTCCATCTGAATGAATATGAACAACATCAAAACAATCATGATTCCTTGCAGTACAGATGTACCACAGACTTTGTAATACCTAAAAATGATGATCCCGTATTAGAAGTAACAGCATCGAAAGATGATACCCGTAGAAATGAAGTCGAGGGGTGTAAAAGTTCTCAATACCAATTTTAAACGCCATCATTTTTCAGTAATGCCCCTGAACGTATGCCAACTAACTCCACAGCTGGGGCAAGTTGGCTTTGTTTGTTTTGTTTGTTTGAAGTGTTTCTTTATTGATCCTTAAACTCATCACAATTCTAAAGCTTAATTTAGGGAGTCTGAATTCATCATCACAACCTTGATATTTTATATTTATTTCAGCATTTGCTATCATAATTACCACACTAGGAATAGATGATATTCTGAAGGAAAAATTATCAATAAACCCTACTATGTCTTAGAACTACCTTATTCTACTATGAAACAGCGTGAATCTACCAATACTAGCTTAAACTATGCTGGCTAGCCTAAGTAAGCATGATAGCTATACAGAATCATTATTTAGAATGGCTAAAACTTGTAGATTGGTTGCACATTGGTTTTGTACATCATTCTATTCCTCCGGTCATGTACAAACTTACAACATTTTGTATTTTAGCAAGTTGATGCAGCTTCTCAGTGGAGAAGTAAAAAGGCTTATTTAGAGCCATTTTCAGGCACCGGTTTTGTGTAACTTGAAGCTTAAATTTCAAATACTGTGCGCATAAGCACCAAAGAGGAGCTCCATAAAAGATGATGGGGTGAATAATAATATTAAGTATAAGGATTTTATTTTTAACGTTGAGGAATGACTTTCGGTTTAGCTATGGATACAAAGCCAATATTGCTTTTGAGACTTTGTTGCATAAGGCTTCAATGTGGTTTTTGAAGGTTAATTTCTTGTTAAGAATTAACTCTAGATATTAAATATCATTTGACCAAGGGATATCCTGTCCTAAGAAATTTATGCATCGACTGGATAGTAGGCTCGGTTTTCATTGCTTGTATTTTTCCAATATTTATTTAATTTTCCATCGATGAAAATATTGGAATTTTTTTTCCAGGAATGTTTCCAGATTCATAATTACCTTGTTGGGGTCTATTGATTCATTATAAAAACATGTGTCATTGGCAAAGGCAGCTAGTTTGCACGCCTCATGTGAAGGCATATCTGATGTGTATAAGTTGAACAACAGTGGACTTAGGCATGAGCCTTGGGAAACTTCGATAAACTCACTCGAATTTTGATGACCTATTTTCGACCATTTAAGAAGGGCCAAATTAAATTAATAAGGTATTCCGGGAATTCTAGTTTTATTAATTTGTAGAGAAGCCCATTATGCTATACTGTGCCAAACGCTTTTTCGATACCCAAGGAAACTATTTCCACTGAAAGTTTTTCTTTCAAAGCAGCTTTGATCCCCTGAGTGACACAGCCTAGTTGTTGCTCAGTCGAGTGTCCATATGTGAAGCCAAACTGATAGTTTGTGAGAATGTTACGAGCTTCGGCAACCCTATTCAAATGCTTCAGTATTAGCTTCTCGAATACTTTACCCATATAGGGCAGGAGGCTTATTGGCCTGTAATAAGAAAAAGGTGGGGGTTTTTATTCGGTTTGCGAATGGGTATGATTATCGCGAATTTTCATGAAGAAGTAAAGTAGAAAATGTTTAAACAGGTGTTGAAAATATAGTTTAAGAGCACAATAGCTTTCCTAGGCAAGTTTTTCAAAGCTATATACGGCATATTGTCTTATCCAGGGGCTATATTGTTTTTTAATTTCCTCAGCAGCTAAGACAGTTCTCCGCGTTTAATTCGTTCATTATTAGGAACAAATGAAGACGAAAAAAGTGGGTTCAAGTTTTGCGCCTCCATCAGTTCAGTGATTTGGCTTTGCATACTTCGGGTGATGTTGTGGTGTTTACGGAAAGTGTCAGCTATTAACTTGGCCTCACTTCGATTTGAGAATTCCCTATCCCCATTGATTCTCTCAAGTGGCGGTAGAACAGTAATCTGATTACCTTTTAGGATTGTACTGAGTTTCCAAACCTTTCGTGAATTGTAATTAGGTTTATTGGGCATAATGTTCCAGCTCTGGGTGCAGGGTTGGAGATTTTTATACGAATAGCATTTGTTAGACTGTTGACTCCAGTTTTTATTCGCATGTCCTTCATTCTTTGACATTGTCGTCTGAGTGACTCTCTCGTTTGAATGAAATTATAAGTCTCAGTATCCAGTTTAAAAACTTTGTGGCTAGCCATTTTTCTGGGTGTGCTAAATTCAT
Source organism: Odontomyia ornata (assembly GCA_963969285.1). Lineage (NCBI taxonomy): Eukaryota > Metazoa > Arthropoda > Insecta > Diptera > Stratiomyidae > Odontomyia > Odontomyia ornata. Next base: position 105,304,460 of record OZ017738.1, on the reverse strand, counting down.
TCCCTTCCAAACAGTATTATTAAATGGTTCAATTTGCAAATCGATTTGGTCCTCGGTTTTCAACAATTCTAAAGTCTGTCCAGTCAATGAAATATTATCATTTATGTATTTTCTGCACAATTTCCAATTTATTTCATGGAATGAAATAGCATTTTGCGCTGAGTTATGTATATCTGCAACATTTTTCACATTGAAGACCACGGGTAAGTGTGGTGAAGAAAGGGCTTGGAGGACTGTAAAATTAGATAAATTTGCGTTTCCATTGCTTAAAACAATATTTAATATTGAACCAGATCCTTTATATGAATAAAGTGTTGGCTCATTTGTTGCATGCAAGAAGATGTTGTTTGGATTTAATATGTTGGTGAGAGTACTGCCGATCTTATTTGATCGCGAGCAGTTCCATTGGTGCCCTGGAAATAAACAGAATAGATTTTAATGTTAATATATTCAATCAAAACACCCATATTCTAAATTATTGATGTTTCGATTGTAGGTATTAAAGTATAGTTTAAAGTTTTCTCAACGACCAAAGCTACTCCGCCACCAATTTTATCCATCCTATCGTTTCTATAAATATCGTACATATAAAGGGTGTGAGAGCTTTTCATATGATCTTACCCGGGTTTCGGTTATAACGAGTACGTCGATATTATTATTTTTAACAAAATCAGATGCTTCAATGTTTTTGTTCCTAATATTTACTTTGGACATTCTAGTACATAATCTTTTTGTTTTTTAATACCTCCATTCCCTTCCACTCCGTCCATCAAACTTTCTTCGTGGCACAACGCTCGTGCGACCTGCACTTCACATTTCGTCGTTTCTTCAGGTGTGCCACCCAGACAATGATTAGACCATCAGTATAAGGGGGCACACAACTTATGTGAATTTATCCTATTAATCTCATCTTGTCCATTTCGTGATCAGCTCTCAGAGATAAAAAAAAACTTTGTAATACGCCTTGGGAAAAAAAACTCTGAGTTATAAAGTTAGCTATCATTTCAAGCATCTCGACGATAGGGTTTAAAGTGCCCTTAGATGCAATGTTGAAATTTATTCAACTGAGATTCTCCATAATAATATCTTTCTGCTATACAATCTCGACGAAAGGGTCAAAAAGGCCCTAAGATGCGATGTAGAAATTTATTGCACTGAGATTCAATCGTTGCTAAATAAATATTCTTTAAGCCTTTTGTAGGGTTTTGTAAAATAATTTTACAAAACCCTACTAGTTTCGCGACCAGTCTGTCCGTCTGTCCGTCCGTCCGTCCGTCCATCCGTGTGTCACAGCAGTTTTTCTCGGAAACTACTTAAGCTAGAAATATCAAATTTTGTATGTAGGTGTAAAGTGGTGCTCAACTACAAAAAAATTTTATATGGTATTTAACGGGGGCTCCCCATATAGGGGAGTGACCCCCCGAAAAAAAAATTTCATTCAAAGTAGCCGATATGGGTATCAAATGAAAGGTCTTGATGAGAACTTTTCAAAACAGTTCTTAGTTTGGCAAAGTTTGCTTCGAGGGGCGCACAGGGAGGGGAAATACACGTAAAATTTGTGTCCCCCCCTCGCGATTGGACACCTGTGATCCAAAAAATCTGCGAAAAATCAGGAATGTAGGCCTTGGTGAGTACAACAACAACAAATACGTGAGAAGTCGCAATTCACTCAACTTTGTTAGTAATAGTATGATTTATCAATTTTATGTTTTCTTGAATAAAATCTTAACGGTACCCTTAAATTCTATGAAATTCAGTACACAGATGTCTATTTATAATATCCTGAAAGTTTCATAAAGATTGAATCATATTTAGCGAAGTTATAGCTGTTTGAATTTTCCTGTATTACTATGGAACAATATGCGCTTTACTATGGCAACATATGGCTATGGAACAACATGCGCTTTTTACCGACTCAGGCACTATAGTTTTGCTAGGATTTGCATGAAAATTTCAGGAATGATAGGTGTCATGTATATCTTTGAGAATCGGTTCAGCTAGTGGTATCAGTAATCGTAAAACAAAATAGTGGCTGCTTTAAATGCAAATATTAGATAATTTTGAGTTATTTTTTCCCAACTTCAACGTTTAAGGTGCATGCTTTGAACACTTGATTCAATTTAATGAATGACTGAAGATGAGTACCTACAATTAATGCTCATAAGTGGAACAAGTCAAGGTGGCGGGAGAGAGCTCCTAGCAAAAGGGCTCTGTATCCATTCTAGGATTCGAAAAAATTGGCCATGAATCGATGATAACAGTACAGAAGAGTGGCCCCTGAAAAAAAATTCATCAAACGTTGCCGATATGAGTATGAAATGTACGTTTTCATGGGAGCATTTCAAAACAGTTGTTAAACTGTCAGTTTTTGCTTCAGTGGGGGCAGAGGGGGGAAATACATGAAAAAATTGTAAATTGAATACAAAACCCTTCTGACGTGAGCGTAGGTCTGTTTACCCAACTTGTTTAAAAACTATAAATGAGTTTGCATCCTTAACTGAATCTGGGAGATTGTTGTATATACGCAAGGCATCATTCGTAGCATCATTCTTTAGGCGATCCGTTCTTGCAAAAGGTATTATGAATTGATTTGCGTTCCTAGCATTGTGATGATTTTTCTGCGATTCTTTCATAAATTGAATATGTGACGACGAATTTGAATTCAAGCATTTAAAAATAAACTTGGCTTTCTCTGCTTCAACGATTTGAGTAAATGTTAATGCTTTCGCTGATTGGTATACAAATCTGGTTGGTGTACGTATTGGTAGATTTAGCATATTTTTATAAGCCTTGGTAAGCAACCTGGAGATGATATAAAGGTGTTGCTTTGATGACTGGCTCCAGATTACTACTCCGTAATGAAGTTTCGACAGAACGAATGCATTTAGCACCATCTGCTTGATATTGCTTGGAAATCTTTCATATCTTCTCAATAATCCAATAACAGGAGCTAATTGTCTTCTTAAGTTGTTTATATGCGACAGCCATGTTAATCGTTGGTCGATGATGAGTCCAAGATATTTGAACTCCGCTACTCGTTCCAGTTTTTCGCTATTAATTCTTATATCAATGTTAATGTCTTCCTTGTTCTTTTGTTTGAAAATAATGTATTTGGTCTTAGAAGTATTTAGCGCTAGCTTATTATTACTTAACCACGAATTATATGTACTTAGATCCTCATTAATAGTATTCTCTAAGTAACCTTTTTTGCATCCCGAGTTAAGTAGAACTGTGTCATCAGCATATAGTGCATAGTGTCCTTTTAGTCCACATGTATTCAAATTGTTAGTGTATAACAAGAATAAGGTAGGGCCAAGTATGGAGCCTTGGGAAACGCCTGACTTCATAGGTGCCAAGTCGCTCAATACATTATTGACTACTGTTTTCTGCGATCTTCCTTTTAAGTAATACCTAAAAAGTTGATTTGGTTTCCCGTGAATGCCACATAATTCGAGTCTACGAAGTAAATGCTCATGATCCACCATATCAAACGCCTTTTTCAGATCCACAAATATGGCAGCAACATAGTCACCCTTGTCAAGTCCTGTATTTATGAAATGCGTGACTGAGAAAAGAGCATCAAAAGTTCCTTTATTTTTCTGGAAACCAAACTTTTGTAAATTTAAAATTGAATTTTCCTTAATGAATGATGACAGACGGATGTTTATTAATTTTTCGAATATTTTACTAAATCCTGTTAAAAGCGCGACCGGGCGGTAATTGTTTGGATCCATACGGTCTCCTCCCTTGAAGATTGGGACTATTTTTGCTAGTTTTCCCTCCTCAGGAAACGTTCCCTTCCTAATATGTTTGTTTAGACAATTTGCAACACATTCTGCTATCTCTTCCTTTATAAGTTTTATTTCATCCATGGTGATATTGTCTATACCTGGTGCTGTATTTTGCTTCAATTCATCAATAATTTTTATCACTTCAACTTTGTTAGTTAGATGCATGTGAAAGGAAGATTTGGGCGACGTAATTGCAGAAGTAAAATTGCTTGTTGGCACTGGCTGGATTCCATTGGCAATTTTTTCACCTATAGTTGAAAAAAAGATATTGAGGTTACTTGCAGCTTCAAATGCATTTGCTGAAGATGAGTTCTCTATGGCGAAATCCTGGGTCGTAGAGTTTCGCGGTGAGTTTCTTTTAACTTCATTTATTATGTCCCATATTTCATGCGCATTGTCGGCCGCTGCATCTAGTCTTTTGGAGTAATACAAAAGTTTTGCTTCTTTCACAGCACGTTTAGATGTTTTAATGGCTTCGATGTATATAAACTTGAGCGATTGATCATTCATGTTCCGTTTGTAGTTGATATAAGCCTTCCGCTTGTTCTTACTTGCCTCAATAACTTTTTTGGTTATCCATGAATGTTGACGACATCTTATTTTTTCTCCGTAGTCGAGGTGTCCTAAGCTTCCATTATGATGTTTGTGAGCTCCACTAAGTTTGAACGTTTTTGGTTAATTATAAACGCTTAAGATTTGATCTAAAGAGGTCCTTATTTAAGTATTTGAAAACTTTGTAAGCAGGCTTTTGCTTTTTATTTATTTTAATGCCTTTAATAACAACTTTCAAAACACGATGATCAAGTTCTGGCCAGTCCTCTAGAGTATAAGCAATTTTTCCAGCAATTTGATTATCATTTGTGACTATGTGATCCAGGCAGGTATTAGATGTTAGTCGGGTAGGTTGAAGTGGGTTCACAATAGTGGCACCATTCGTTTCTAGTACGTCGTTGTACATCCTTGACTCATTAGATTCAACCATTAGATCTATATTCGTATCGGCAACTGTGATCAAATTATTTTCCATAGAATATAGTTCATCGAATGTCAAGCACAGGTCTAGCGCATTAAGTCGGGTGGGGTTGTAAAATGTGCAAATTTTTATTTTCTTTCCAGGGCATACTAGTTCGATGACTATCATATTGTATTTATCCGGTATTACTCGCCTCGTTACGAAATCAAGAGTTTTTTTAATATAAATTGCTGTTCCTCCACCTCTTCCGGGCCTGCAGGAAAATACAGAATCGTACCCCTGCATGTTGTAGTACTCCACTTCCTCGGAATATATCTAGACTTCATTAAGTATAATTAAATCTACATTCAAATGTTGCTTTACATAAATTTTAAGTTCATTAAGTTTTTGTCTTAAATTTCTTATATTAGCATAGAAGATAGAAATTTGGGTGTCTTCAAATATCTTTGTGTTATTGAATGGCATATTAATCATCGTAGTAAATGCTTCTCTCAGCAATCCAAATCCTACGTTTTAATTCTGGGCATTCCGTCGAATCTACCCGGTGTGCATGGCCAATTTTCTTACCATTTTCCATACAATCACAACATTTTTCAACTGAGCTTTTACAGTCTCTTGTATCATGCTGTGATTCACATTTTGCACACCTCAGTTCCCCTTCACATTTTGATGTCTTGTGATTGAACTTTTGGCATTTGAAGCACCTCGTGACGTTAAAATCTTCGTTTATGTAGTATGATCCATAGTCGATATTAACATATCTATTTGCTATCTTCTTGAACATGGTTTCGTTCACCTCTAAAATATGTAACCATTTTCCGCTCCATATTCTTCTAGAGTGAACCAATTCCATTTTATCTTCATCTAAAATGTTCGGGTTCAGACTTTGGATTTCAATTCTTAGCTCCTCGTTTGTGAATTGCTTCTCTAATCCATTTATAACCAATCTTGGTTGAAGAGACTAAGTTTCCATTATTTCGTATCCCTTCATATTTTCCTTAATAATATTGACAAGCGTAGATGAATTTTCATTCGAAGAAGTCTTAATAATTGCTCCACCATTTCGAATCGGACGGACTAGCTAGAGTGGAATCTTGCATTGAGAGGGTCGGATTTTAGATTTGAAATCGGAAAGAGTTTGACGGAGCTTGAATGGGCTTTGGGCTTGATGATTATGCCTTTTTGTGATGTTGTGTTTGTGCGTTTTTCTTTCTGCAAACCAGTATCCAATTTGGTCACATCTGCATATGTAACTTTATTTACATGAGTGTTTTTTTTTCCATTAAGGCACTGACGGTAGACTTTCGTTCAATTAGCTGGTTGACTGTTTGCTTCATTTGTTCCAAGAGGCGATCATCTTTTAATTTTTTGTTATAAGATTTACAAGCGGAGCACATCCAAAGAACATCTTGAGGAATCTCCATAATCTTTAGATATCTTTCTTCAGACATTTTAATACAGCTTATGTGGAACCACTTATTACATATTCCATCACACCCTATTCCTTGTTCCGAATTCTTAGCGGTCTTTTTGCATTTACCACATTTTTTGCATTCCACCGTGGACATTTTCCTTATTTATTATTTTAGGAACTCTTACCAATAATATTTGAAAAGGATTCAATCACTACTATTTTAATCTTATGATAATAATTATTATTTTATAAATTGTCTGCAATATCAAATTATTACGCGTAGGGGAAATAATATTAATACACCATATAAAATTAATTTGAAAATTATCAATAATAATTAGTTGGAAAAATTGTTATTAAGTTTATTATAAATTTCATAAATTTATTATAAATTTATTATATATTTTCCAAATTATTTTCGTATAACACGAGAATCCTTCTCCTCGTACAAAGAATAATTGCAAAATCTAGCGGTTTAATGCAGAATTTTCAAATGTAGAATTTCCTCTAAGATAATTTACTTATCCTTGATTTTCACTCTTGAGAATACCGAAATTCTAACACCAAATTCACCAAATCAAGAACTTTCACTTTTGAACGTTTTTTTCTATAGAGCTGATAAGTTTCACGTCATCACCCGACAGTTGTCACTGTATAATCAACATTCATATGTTAAATAACCAGTATACTCTATGTATACTGGGAGCTCGGTTTGGTGTGTATCCGATATACATCATCAAGGCTCCTGAGGAGAGATCTCTCTGTACGACACTTACCTGCTACTCTATCCATCTAAACTAGAACAATAAAAATGACAGTTAACTTTATCAATTATTTTATTTTACTGTTCATTTTTTTAAAACATTTATATTCCAACCGAATTGATTAATTACATTTTCACTTATTTAATTATTTTAAACCTCTAACCATCAGTGGTGGGTGAAGCGATTTTCACTTTAACCCTGACTTGTCACACTTCACAGGTAAGCACCAGCCTGTAGAGGGACTCAAATTGACGTGCTCATGGTTCGGGGCGGCCAAACGGCGTGGAACGCCAAAAGGCCGATTGAGCATCACGGCGCAAGCCAACACCTCACTCCTACTACTTTGTTCGGCACTGAACAATACCTCCGTCTAAAACTTAAATCGCTTATTACACGTACGGTTAAACTAATGGGTAGCAGCACGCTCCCTTTTGGACTCGAACAACACTGCCCGCCATAGCTTGCTCAAAAACTTTAAATACCGTTTTTTCGTGAGCTTTCAACCTCAATTCTCTTAAAAGATGCTGATTAGCTGAACACATGAGCTCTCGTTCCACGAAAGCCTTTCCTCCCCGCTCCGTCTCACTTGCTCGGATGGTCAATATGCGAAACTGGGAAAATTGAGCGAAAGAGTGCTTTTCGCTTAAGCTTTCGTCTTTTTCACAATCTTTTGAGGTAAATTAACGAACCTGGGGATATTGAACAAAAGCGCGCTTACGCCCAAACTTTCAGCTTAACTGTCTTCGAAGCACACCCAAAGCTTGTCGTTTAAGATGTGATAATCGTGTGAAGCGCATTGCGAGTTAAACTTTTTTATTTACTTTTCCGCTCACTTCTTTACTTTTACGCTTGATCATTGGACGACGTGCTTCGATAGCAATGGGCGTATGTGCTTGTTTGACTAATTTTACTGGCGAAGCGCGAGTACATAGGTAGGGTTTGCTCGCTCGCAACTACCTCAGTGGTGAAGCGTAAGTATACACGAGTATATTGTATTTGTTTGCTCGCAACACAAACTTAAAAGCTAACTTAACTATGACATTATACTGATCTGTTTTTTTTTGCAATTTACCAGATTTTGAATCGTGTGAAATTTGTATTAGTCCTTCTAGTGAAAACAGATCATTATTTGCGTCGTTGTTTTTAGCTTTTGGCGACCTTGCTTGTGGCCCAGGCTTTAGCATAGAGCTATAACATAAGATCGATGAGTTGTCTGGCTGTAGTATTGGCTATTGCATTTGGTAAACTTGGGAAGTTTCAATCAATGTTTACTGCATTATCATATTCACGAGCCGTTGCTCTATTGGAAATATTTTTCCTTTTGGAGAGCTTTTCTTTTATTTGGATGTATTCTTGCCGGCTCCTGCAAGTGGTAGAGTCTGAGTAGTGGGTGCCACCATAATTACTTCATTTAATCTTAGCTTGATCTTTATTTGTAAGGGTTCAGCTCGAGAAATTGTGGTCACCACTACAAATGGAGCACTTTATTGGTAAATGACAATGGCTTGAGCTATGTCCATATCGTTGGCAGTTTCAACATTGTATCGGACCACTGCTTTTGTTGTTGTGATAGCTCTAGTTCACAATAGTGTAGAATATTGTTTTGATTTTGCGTAGGTCATTGAGTTTCGTTTCGTGTACACATAAAAGATAATACACACTTCCACGATGTTGTGCTCTTGTACTGAACTTTTTGATATGCATTATGGTGACGTCATAGTCTGATGTTAAAGCTTGTCGTAGGTCTTCTTAGGGCATATCGTGCAGCCCTGATGAAACTACTTTCTACTTCGATATTATTTAAAGAGAGTCGTTTTCCGATCGACATTAACTTAACAGCATACGAGTACTAATGAATCTTTAATTTTTTCATAATTGAATCGATTCTATCGCGCAGTAAATCCGGAAATGTTATGGGTGAAACTCTCACCTTTGTTTTGGTAGGATTAATACCATTGTCTTGTTCAGCGCTGTCATCAAGGTCAGCTAGGGGTGAAAATATAGTTGATGTTGTTGCAACTGAAGTATTTTTGGCCATTTTAAAACGGTCCCGAAAGTACATTCCCTCCGGAGAAGGATCGCGATTTCTTTTCGTGTTGTTAACAGGAATGCTAGAATAGAGCGTTCTAGAGCTCACTATTGGTTATTTAATGTTCGAATAGGAATAAAAATTACACAAGCGATTAAACTTTAGAATCTAACAGACTGTTAGCAAACAAGTTTGCTTGAGACCACTCCGAAATTCAACTGCACTACATAAAGAACGATGCACAAATGAGTTGGCTTTGTTGGGAACATTCGGAAAATATTTTCAAGAGTGAATCAAAACGTTCCTAAATAATGGCAACTATACAAGTTCATAGCCGTTAGCCTGTAATTAACAAACATCAATCTTGCTGTATGTTCCCTCCAGCCCCGTACACGGTCTCCTCTACTATATGTTATAAAGCCTTTTCAGGTCATCACATTACAGACAAACACACACAAAAATTATTAATCCAACTCGATTAGCCACCTAGGTATAAAGGATTTTCATAAGTAATTTGCAGCTATCGGAACCGAAAAGAATATCTATGCATCCGTACGGTGCAATTAAAGCTCAGAGAAAAGCACATGATCATATCGATTTAAATTAAACTACTTTGTTGTTCATATGTATGTATGCGTATAATAATAGCTTTGCACTAAAATTTATGGAACTTTTTTTGTTGCTAGTGTGCTTTAAACCACTTCAACAGACAACAATTTGAAACTTATGTAGCTGACTAGATCTGAGACGCTTTTCTAGGGATACTTCAAATAGTTAGTTTCAATTTTGAAGCATCTAAGTTAAATTTTCTTCTTTGCTTTTGTAGCAGTTTACTAGGTCATTTCATATTTTACGTATACTGTTGAAGTTGAGTTCATCTCGAAAAGCTCAAATTCCTATCCCTAGAATATTCAATTGAATCGTCCCTTGAGTTGACAGCATAATTGATTATCCTCTCAATTTTTCACATATTTCAAGGATCTTCGGCAAACTTTCATGAACAGCAGTTAAAACTGCAAACCAAGTAAATCATCCTTTAGCTGAAATCCTCACTGAACTTGCTACGGTCAGTAAACATGTTTAATAGCATACGAACCAATTACACAAACGATTAACCCATTACTGCTCACGTTTTGCTCAGATATAGTACTAGCCATCGTTTAAACTAGTGCAATTTATTAGCGGTCAGTTACGTGTCTGCAAAAGTTTCTGTCCCTGAATGTTGTGGCAGTGCTTGGTCTCGTCCACTCGGTAAATAGAAAATGTATCGATATGGTAGCGAAGAAGTGCGGTGGACGTCGATAAATTAATCGTTATCGGAAGCCATAATTGATAAGTCCGTTGGTAGCCGGGTAGTAGCATCATGAACTGAACTACAAGTTTCGCAAGTTCCACAATCCTTCCGGCCAACGTGCAAGTCTGGCATTCGTTGAGCAATTCTGCGAATCTTACAGCAGATAATCCAAGGAAAATTGAAAATTTATAGCCACACGTAATGTTGGCTTAGCGCTGCTGTACTAATTGCATATCCATTGGGGTTTGTGACACGAAAGCAAATCTGAAATATGTTAGCGTACAAAGATACATGCTCGGAGATTGCATCAGCACCAGTTCGAAGAGATAAATGACTAATATTCGGCGCTACAGGGGTGATTCGTACTTAGAGTTTATCTGGTTTTCAATGTTTTCAGGATAAAAAGAAGATTTTAGATTGTATTAGAGGGTAAATTTCAATTTCAATTAGTAGTAAGATAAAGGGATAAATGATGAATGAGAATTGTTGCAAGTAATATGAATTATTCTTAATTTCTTTTGAATTTGCCTTTTCTAGCTTTATAGTACATTCAGACGCGTTACCACTTGAATATTATACTCGTAACATCTTCGATTCTCTCGACTCCATTTAGAATCAGGCTCCTGCCGATACTACATATTGCACTTAATTTCTGCTCGTGGATGCAATGAAAATGCTTTTTTATTATTTCTTCAAGTATCTTTGCTTTGAAAAATTCTGTTATTTAGTCCATGTGCACGTACAGACATAAAATGAAGAAGGTTTATTACCACAGGGTTATGAGAAAAATTCATGTCCACTCACACTAGTTTATTGCTTTGCTTGTATAAGGAGTATGGATGATGATTGCGAAAATCCAAGCACGTGGAACAAAATATCATTCGCCTTGGCTTCAATTATCCCGTTCATATATTTTCTCCTGTGAAGTATTAAAGTCTAAAATAAATAAAAATATATTATTTGTTTTTACTATTTTCGGGACCTGTCTGTCCGTCCGTGCATCACAGCAAGTCTCTTCAAAAACTATAGAAGTTAGAATACTCAACATTTGTGGAAGTTTATATCTTACCCAATATTTAAAAATTTTGCAAGGAGGGTTCCTCCTTAAAACGAAGTAGCCCTTAGAACTTTTTTTAATCAAAGGTAGTTCAGTGGGATATCAAATGAAAGGTCTTATTGATTTAATTCATCATTTTTTTTACAGAATTTGTAATCCCTATTATAAAATAAGAATACGTGTTCAAAAAAAAGTTAAAATATAAATATAAAGAGAGAATTAATCTAAATTTAACAGTTATGGAAAATTAACAAGAAGAAATTATTGCTCGTAGAGTAGGGAAAAATGGTACAAAACGATCCCGCGAGGTTAAACGATTACCCCAAGTTTTATCGTTTTTATTAGCACCATTTATTAGTTTGGGTGAAAACCACCTTCCTTGTCATTTGTTCAGCCTTCTGTCAAAGTTTCATGGCGTTGTGAGTGTAACAAAAATTAATAGCACAATAAAGTGAAAATTTTCTTGATTGATATAAGGTAAGCAAAATTCAATAATGTGTAAGTTTAATGTACGTTCTTGCGATGTAATAGCGATGTTTACTTTAGTTGTCAGAAATTTATTCGGCCATATTCTATTGCTGTATCCACAGCCATGAGGTTAAAATTTGATTTCTTTCAGACATGGTAAAACGAACCCCTTATAGGTAGGTAAAATAATGCCAGGGATCATTTTACCCACTTTTGATATGTTTCATTTCCTTTTAGTTTTGTGTTGAGTTTTTTATATAAAAATAAATTAGATAATATTGATTTCCAAAAAGCATGGTTGATATTTGTTTTTCATGTACTATACCGGTAGCTTACGGGGGCGGTCCCAAAAGTACCTGCCCTGATGAAGAAAACAGTAAAAAAATTGTGAATATGTATTTAGGGTTTTGTACTAAAATACAAAACCCTATTGCAATCACGACCTGTGTCCGTCTGTCCGTCCGTCCGTTCGTCCGTCCGTCTGTAAGTCACAGCACTTTTTCTCCGAAACTATAGAGGCTACAGCCATGAAACTTTGTGAAAAGGTCAGAAGTGGTGACCTCTTCAAACTTCAAGGGTGAAAAAAATTTTCAAAGGGGTTTAAGGGGGGTCTCCCCGTATAGGGAGGTGACCCCTCAAAAAAAAATGTTCACCATTGGTAGTCGAGTAGGGTATCTTTAGAAAGGTCTCAATGAGATCTTTTCAAAACAAGTCTTAAAATTGCCTTCTGAAAACCGAGGGGGGCAGGGGAGGGGGAAATGTACGAACTTTTCGCGTACCCCCCCCCTCGCGATTGGAAACCTTCCATCCGAAAAATCTGAAAAAAATCATGAATGTAGGCCTTAATGAGTACAACAACAACAAATACATGAGAAGTCAAAATTCACTCAACTTTGTTAGTAATAGTATGATTTATCGATTTTATGTTTTCTTGAATAAAATCCAAACGGTACCCTAAGATTCAATAAAATTGAGCAAACAGATGACTTTTTATAAGATTAATCTTTTCTGAAAGTTTCATAAAGATTGAATAGTATTTAATGAAGTTATAGCGATTTGAATTTTCCTGTATTACTATGGAACAATATGCCCTGTATTACTATGGAAACATATGACTATGGAGCCATATGCGCTTTTTATCGATTTAGTCACTACAGCTTTGCTAGGATTTGCATGAAAATTTCAGGAATGATAGGTATCATGAAAATGAGTACATACAATTGAAACAAGTCAAAGAGGCAGGAGAGAGCTCCTAGCAAAAGGGCTTTGTAACAATTCTAGGATTCGAAAAAATAGGCCATGAATCGATGATTACAGTACAGAGGAGTGGGCCCTGGAAAAAATTCATGAAAGGTAGCCGATATGAGTCTCAACTGAAAATTCTCTATGAGAGCTTTTCAAAACAGTTCTTAAACTGTCAGTTTTTACTTTAGTGGGGCAAGGGGGGGTTGTGGAAATACATGAAAAATGTGGTTCTTAAAAAATCTGGAAAATTTATCAAGGGAGACATCTATGGGTATAAATAAAACAAATACCTCAGAAGTCACAATTCTTTCATCTTTGTTAATAATAGTATGATCCTCGAATTTCACATTTTCTCCAATAAAATCGTCTTTGACATGTTTCGTGATTTTATACGTTGCTGGTTACTGCATTTTGTAAGTTGAGTACAAAACCCTTCTGACATGAGCATAGGTCTGTCTACCCAACTTGTTTAATTTTTCAACATATTCTCCTTTCAGCTCAATACACTATTCCCGACGATGCTCAATAGCTCCGATACCCACTTTATAATAGGACCCGTCAAGCTCCTCAAAATAGCTACTAACCGCAGACTCCACCTCTTCATTGTTGGCAAATCTTTTGCCACCGAGCCTTTTTTTCAAATCCGGAAAAAGAAAATAATCCGAGGGAGCCAGATTTGGCGAAAAGGGTGCGTGAGGAAGCAATTCAATTCATTGATTTCAGCACTTGCTTTTCGTCAGATGGTGCCGTTTTTTCTTGATTTCATCACTCAAAATCTGCAATAAGGCTAAATAATATGCGCCGTTGATTATCCTTCCTTTTTCAAGATAATCAATAAATATTATTCCACGCGCAACCCAGAAAATGGATGCCATGACCTTGCCAGCTGATTAAACTGTCTTTGCTTTCTTTGGAGCTGTTTAGACTGGTCCTTGGCCTCAGGTGTAAAACGATGGATCCATGTTTCGTCCATGGATATGAATCGATGCAAAAACTCGGCTTTATTGCTGTGAAACATTGTCAAACACTCGATGGAAACATCCTCACGCTACTGTTTGTGCTCAATTGTGAGCAAACGCGGCACCTATATTGCGCACTGCTTTCTCATGTCCAGGTTTTCGGTCAAAATGCGATGCACAACACTTTTTGAAATGCCTGCCATGTTTGCTATCGCACGCACTTTTGATCGACGGTCTTCCAATACCATTTTGTGGATTTTCTTCACATTTTCCGACATGGTGACCTCACTTGGTCGACCATTGTGGTGTTCACCTTGGCATCTCGTACGACCTCGCTTAAACTCAGCTACTTAATGTTTGCCATTGTAAACGAAGGAGCAGACTTCCTCAGAGTAAAATCCAACTTGGCTTTGATGTCGGTTGGACTTAGACCTTTCAAATGAAAGTATTGTATTACATAGCGGTGCCCGATTTTCACCATATTTACAAATTCACTATGAGCGTTCACTTTGCATGTCTGAAAAAAAATAATAATAAACGTACCGTTATGAACTTTTCACATTTACTTGTTGTTGAAGGTTCGTATTGTCAATTGCAGTAATTGTTTTTTAAAACTATCTATATTCATAAGTCAGGTCGGATACTTTTTGAACTATCCTCGTAGGTCCTTCCATTGAAAAACGAGTAAATAATGAAGTTGAAAGAGATGTAATTACTTTTATATTTCAAGAGCCATACCATGAAACTACATAAGAACAACAACACGCCAAAATTGGAGTGAAATCTCCATGGCCGATGCTTTGGACGCCATTGAACGTGAATGTAAAACGGCTAGTAAGCAGTTTACCGTGCCGATTATGGCTTTAAAAAGACGAGCTAAAGGGCAGAATATGCAGGTGGCTGGAAGTGCCAAGGTTTTGAGGAGCAGGCGTCAAGTATTCAATGATGAACAGAAACTTGCAATTTGCCAACATATTGAAGATATAGAAGCCAGAATGTAAAGATTAACATCTCTAGATATACTTTCAATAAGCAGAGAGAAACAAAACCAAACATCCATTTTCTAGTGAGAAAGGCAGAGCTGGTAAGGATTTGTTAAGAGGATTCCAAAAAAGGCATCCCGACATCACCATGCACACTACGGAGTCAAAGTTAGCTGCCTTGCCCGTGCTTTTAATAAGCCAGTTTTTGAAAGTTATTTTGAATTTTAAAAGAGGTTCAAGAAAAGCATTCATTTCCTCCTCATCGTGTATTTAGTGTAGATGAGACAAGTTTGAATACCGTTCCAACCAAAAAACTCCAAAACTTTTGCCTTGAAAGGTCGAGAGCAAGTAGCCAAAATAACGTCTGCTAAAAGAGGTGAACCCACCACTGCAGTCATTTTTGGATAAGCTGGAGGATACTTCGTACTACCGATGATGATTTTCCGGAGAGTAAGGATGAAAATTGAGTTAATGGATGGTGCACCACCAGGATCAATATATGTTTAGAATTCATCAGGCTGGCTGAAAACGTTTTAGCGCATGCTAAACCTTCTGCTAAAGATCTTGCTCTTCTGATACTGGACGGCCATCTATCTCATACCAATAACTTAGAGGTCATTTTGAAAGCCCAAGAAAATAACGTCACAATTTTATGTCTAGCGCTCGAAAAGTGGTTGAACAATAATCCAGGACACCTTGTTTCTACTTTTCAAATAAGCAAAATTTTTTCGGAAGCATACATGAGAGCTGCTGTTCCTTTAAATATCATCAAAGGATTTGAAAAATGCGGAACAGTACCATTTGACCCGGACATTTTCACTGATGTAGATTATCTTGCGGCCGAAACTACTGAGCAAGATGAAATCAAGATTTTAGGGCCTCGTCTGTCACATCACCTATTCAATTGCCACATCATTGTATTACAGGAGCCGAAAAAAATTTAAACAAAACATCATCGCGGTCAGATTCTCCACATTTGCCTCCTATATTCGCAAGAGAAACCATTTAAGGTCCGAGATCACTTGGAGCATATTTGTCTTTCAATGTACCTTTTCATATTACCCCACCGTTGTGCGAAGAAGCTGAGATATCACCTTTTTCACTGCAGCAGCTACCAGGTTTGAATCGTTGCGCCATTTTGTATCACAGATTCTATCTACATCGTTCGGGATTCCACCATGCGAAATTCAAGCGTTCCCGAAAAAAGCAGGAATAAGGACAACAGTTAAGAGGGTACGAGG
This sequence comes from Odontomyia ornata, assembly GCA_963969285.1. NCBI lineage: Eukaryota > Metazoa > Arthropoda > Insecta > Diptera > Stratiomyidae > Odontomyia > Odontomyia ornata. The sequence continues at coordinate 105,288,242 of OZ017738.1, read as the reverse complement.
GAAAAGTGGTATACTTCCAAGCACGCCGTAATAAAAATTGACGATCACATCAAAAAAATTGAACGGATGAATACAAAAGCCAAAAAAATCAACAAAAACCAGGAAATGAAAATCAGAAGGGATAAAGGGCCACGAAAATATAAAATTAAAAAAAATAGAATAATATGTCCCTTACATATTAAAATCTTCTTTGGAAGATGATGAAGATGACACGGAATGTTTATTCTGCAGTCAGAAATATTCCAAGGATAAAAGAGGCAAGATTAGATGCTGTAATTGTTTGAGGTGGGGGCATGATGCATACGCAAGAGTAGATCCCGATGATGCCGAAGACTTCACGTGCGACTTTTGTGTCGAAAACCGTTTTTTTTCGAGTAGAGAACATTTGAGCCTGTAAACCACACTTTCAACATTTTTTTTATTTTTGCATAAGAAAATTAATTGCCAAAAATAATCATAAGGCTCTAACTGCAGCTATAATTTTAGAAGAACTAAATTTAAGTTAAACAAATTGAAATTATGTTTTCCATGTTTGACTGTGAATTTGAACTAGTCTTTATATAGTCTTTTCTGTTATAAAAATTTTAATTTTACGAATTGTGATTCTATTTATTTTTATTTTATTTACAAAGGAAATCGTTTATTTCTGTAATTAAAATAAACGGCATTTACCCACAAACTCCTATTTTAATTTCATTTAATTTCAAAAAGTGGGAGGAAATGATCCCAGTGATCATAAAACCCGGTGTCAGGAATCATTTTAGACACCTGGCTGTATAAAACGATCCTTTACAAGACATTTACAAAATTGCTTACACAAAAGAATTTGATAAACAAAGTCATATTTTATGAATACTAAATTATAGATCAACTATTAAGGCTACCAGGAAAATTATTAATTTCATCAAATTTGTTTCGAGGCACTTTTCATATCTGTTTTCGCTTAGGGGGATCACTTTTTACTACATCCCCTACTCTCCGCAGCATGCTTTTAAATGAACCAAATAAGCCAGAAGGAAGACCAAGCTGAAGATTAAGATGGTTTCTTACCATATGAACCATCGATAAGTCACTGTAAGATACGGTTCTGGCAAACGGTATAGCGTAGTATTGTGACAACCTAGGGCGAGAAAGGGGGCGTATGCTAATGGCGTTGTTTAATTTCGACGATAATATGCCTCTCGTTAATTTAAATAGGAAGGATTGGTCACGAAATTGCCCCCTTACCTGCAACGAAGGTGGACCGAGGAAATTCAGGTGGTCATCATAAGGGCAATACGGGATTTTTTATTTATACAAAAGCGTGCGGTAAAACCGCCACCACAAGATAATTAAGATACCAGCATGACGAATAGCTGAACACAGGTTTGAAAGTTGAAACATTTGTGAGGGCAACGTAAGACAAAGCCCGCGATCGGAGAAGCTTTCCTGGTTATTTAAAAAATGTAAACAATAAATTTCAAGTGAATCAAAAGTCACACCTAAATCTTTTAAACTTTCTTCCAAAACAAGCACTGAGCTTTCATCGAGTACGAAAATTGAATGGGGTAAGTCATGGAAAGACAATTAGAGATGTTAAATTGATATCGATTTCTATGACACCACGAGGACAAAAGATTTTAGTCATCCTAAAGAGCTTCATAATCCTGTATTGAATAAATGACTCGAAATATCTTCAGGTCATCAGCATATATATATATATATATATGTTAGAAGGGGGTTCGATGTGAAGATAGTCATTAATAAAGAAGTTGAAAAGAAGTGGACTTCAGATTGATCCCTGTGGAACACCAGAAGTTGGGACAAAAGGGCGGGACGTATATTCATTACAAATAACCTTGCAGGAAAGATGAAAGAGAAAGCAGTAAATCCAGGAAAGAAGTGAACCCTGAATGCCGAAACGGCGGAGCTTGACGAGAAGGATCTTGTGATCCACATTATCAAGTACTTTCACAAAATCAGTGTAAATCACATCAACATCAACATGATTGTAATTGTGTTGATAAATTCACCAAGGTTGGTTAGAGTAGAGCGTCCTTTTACAAATCCGTGTTGATTTTCGGATACGTTAGGGTGCAAAACATTGTAAAGTTTACAATGAACAATGCGTTGCAAGAAATGGGCCCTGCCTGCGAGCGGTCACCCGCTTTATGGATAAGTACGATATTTGCACATTTTCAAATGTCTGGAAAAGTACCCCTTTCGAGACTTGAATTAAAGATAAAGGCGAGGGAAATACACAAGGATGAGGAGAGGAATTTAATAAAAATGTTAGGATTCTATCCAGACCGACTGGGCTGCTTGAAGTCCGTGACTGAATTACCTCTGCGACCTCTAAGAGGTTAGTGTATAAATCAACAACTAATTCTGGAGCAGATTGAGGCTTTTCATCAGAAGTATAAATGGGGGAGCTACAGACGGCGAAGAAATAGTCAGCAAACATATTGCATATGGTTCTGATATGACAATGCATTGAAATGATGACGCGAGTCTTTTGTAGAGTTGTCGTCAGACCAGAAAGATTTCGGGTTATTGTCAAATGATGCTTCAATTGCTCTCAAATAAGATAGCTTTGCGGATTTAATGACTTTTTTTGCATGAGTACGTAGGTGACAAAATTTGTAGAGGTCTGGTCTTGAACGTAAGTAGCATTTCCGGACCGAATCGTTCAAGGACAGAGCGAATTCAACTTCTCTCGGGATCCATAAAGGACGATTTGAATGCGGTCGTGTAGTCGGTATATGTAATGAGATAATGCTGTTAAGCACTGCATAGAATTGCTGTGTTGCGAGGTTGGGGTTGTCTAGATTGAGGGTAGCATGCTAATTAATGACGTCAAAGTCAGCAGCCAATCCTTCGTAGTTAGCCTTGAATAAGTTAAATTAACTTGGTTTTGCCTCAGGCTTGCCACGAGTTGGATCCAATGGAAATCGGATTTCTAAGGGAGGATGGTGAGGATCTGGCTTAGTAGAAGAAGAAGCTGCAGGGGAAACAGGATCTGCAGCAAGGTTGTTTGAAAAAATTAGATTGAAAATGCGATTGGAAGCATTCATTACATAGTTCTATTGAGTGAGGCTGCAGAGGGATGAAAACGAGGATAAGGCTAGAAAAGGTCATCAGAAGAAGCAATAGATTCAGTTTCTGCATCTCAGTTAACAAGAGGCATATTGAAGTCCCCACAGATTAAAAACTGCGGGGAGGAGTTGGCATTAATTATAAGATTCGATGGTTCACAAAAAGGAATTTCATACGATTTTAAGGGAGCTCTACAGGGAATGTAGATGCAGGAGACAAAAAGTGAACAGTTGTGAAGAGAAATTCGAAGTGCTATGCCTTTAATTTGAGGTGACGGAGCAAAAGTACTGGCAAGTACACAATGCAACTGGTTGTTTACAGCTATTAGCCCACCCTCACCATCCCGTTCACCGGGAATTGATTGCTCTCGATCATGTCTAAAAATCACGTATTGAAGAAAGATTTCTTTATCCACAATTTCGTCACTAAACCAGGTTTCGGTAAAGTAGATAATGTCATCATCAGCTAGAAGGGATGCTACATTGATTGTGTCCAGCTTGATTCTTGTACCTCTGACATTTTGATAATAAAAGTTAACGTAATTACTAAAAGTTTGATTATTAAGGTTCTCGCTTGAGGTCTGCTGGACGACCGAAAATTTTTCCGCGACTGGCATTCAAAAAGTTTTACGAGAATTCCCGGTGGTGAAAAGTCAGAATTAAACAAAATTTACATATTCGATGAAACCGTTATTTTGAATGAGCCCACGATAAGATTTACTTGGTTATCGCACGTTAACTTTTAGGAATACAAATACTGTGGAGAGCAACCTAGCTGAGTCATCATACACTCTGTAATTTCAGATATTGGCGTATCAAAAGCAAGATGAGATACAAAAATTTGCAGCGGAGGTAATACCATTCTTGACAAGAACGTCAGATTGGTGTAGAATTCGATGAACAAGGAAGCGTTTGTTCTGCATTTGCTAGTGGATTATTGGGAGCTTTTGGAAGGTTTTGCTTTGAATGGTAGTTGGCACCAAGCAAATGGTGTTGAATACATGTTTGTTTTTTTCCGCTTTGAATAAGACGATTCGTATCTGGTTCGGTTTTCTTCTCTTAGTACGTATTGTCAAGGAAGATTGGACACATGCGGCACTCGGAGAGTTACAAAAGTTGCTAGGCTCCGTGAGATTTACATTATCATATGATCCTAGTGATATTTACGGGTTCGAAAGAGTGCGATTAAGAGGCAAAAGTGGCTATTGTTCCACATCATCATCCAGTAGAAGTTACGCTATTTCCTCTTCTGCATTTGTCAGCTTCTCTTTCATTTTTGTAACAGAGGATGAGAGCGCGCCTACAGTTGCTTTCGCTTTTTGAAGTCAGGACCCGTAGGCAGTTATATTATACTTGCGACAATTATGACAATACTAGTAGACACAAGTATTCTTCTTTATAATAGCGTCAGCGGTGGGTCCGATAATTCTACTCATTTGGCATGAAATAGCAATTCACAGAAGCCGTAACAAGCGACCAACGTCGTTTTATTATTTTTGTCACTACAGGTACGGGCTGCGTAAGTTGATATTTTGTTGATTGTAAAGTTATAAAATTATATGGAGATGTATAATCATTATTTGCACAATAGTTATACTCACTGACTAGAACTCTTTGAATCTGAAAGAAAAAGGTAATTTTATGCTCAGAACGTCAAGGGGGAGACAAAAAGTACCAAAATTTTTTGTCGCTCCTCACGATTGGACACTTCTGAGCCAAAAAGTCTGAAAATAATCACGAAGGTGAGTCTTTATAAGTACAAGGGCAGCAAATACCTCAAAAATTGAAATTTCCTCAACTTTGTTGATAATAGTATGATTTGTAGATTTAAAATGTTTGCCCTCATATTAAAACGGTAACCTTAAACTTCTTGAAATACTGGTTAATGTAAGATCTTAATGTTCACGAAATTTCATGGAAATCGAATCATGATTGAGTTAGAGCCATTTCAATTGTATTGAATTACAACACAACAACACCCGTTTTGGTTGATACAAATTTCAAAAAGACCTAGGCACTTGTGTTTTCTTCCAATTTTCATGAAAATTTGAGGAATAGTGCTTAATTTACATATTTTTAATCGATAGAGCATTCAGAAAAATAATTTAAGCTGGATCTAAATGGCGACTGCAATGTGCTTATCGTCTTTTGCATGAACGTAAACGGTAAACGGTATTGGATGAATAATTCAAGTTTTCGATTTACGCTATTAGAAAATTTATTTCGAAGGCTAGGATGGGTACACAGACCTTTTGGTAGGAGCACTCAACTTGTTTTTAAGGTTTTATAAAATAATTTTACAAACCCTTACTAAAATCGCACCCTGTCTGTCCGTTCGTCCGTCCATCCGTCCGTGTATCACACCACTTTTTCTCACAAACTACATAAGCTAGAAACATAAGATTTTGTAGGTAGGTCCAAAGCAATGCCCTCTTCGAATTTTCACTACAAAAAGAAATTTATAAGGTGTTTAAGGGCGGTCTCCCCATCTAAGGGAGTGGCCCTGAAAAAAGTATTTTCACAGCTTGTAGGTAATATGGGTACCAAATGAAAGGTATTGACGAGAATTTTCAAAACAGGTCTTAAAATATCAAGTTTTGCTTTGAGGGGTGCAGTGGAAGGGGAAATGTATGAAAATTTTGTGTCTTTGACCCGAAAAATCTGAAAGAAATCACAGAAGTGAGACTTTAGGAGTACAATGGCAACAAATACCGTACCAGTCGAAATTTCATCAACTTTGTTATCAATAGTACATTTTATAAATTTTACATTTATGCCTATAAAATCAAAATGGGATCCTTAAATTTCGTAAAGAGCTACAATTTATATTTCTTGAAAGCACTAGTATGTATTCTCAAAATTTCATATTGATTGAACAGTAAGCAGTTAAGTTACAGCCGATTGAATATTTAAAAATTGCATTAGCACGTGATACTAGGGAGATACACGTTTGCAAAGGACCTAGATACTACAAATATGTAGCAATTTTGATAAAAATTTTAGAAATGATTTTTTGTAATATTGATGTGTTATCATGACTAACTAAGCGATGGCGTGAAAACACTTGAAACAAAATGATGGCGAATTTCATAACGTAATAACCCTTAATAGTTTTTCGAGCTCAATTTATGGATTATTTTAGTCATGCTTTGATATGCAGAATATGTTGTTTGATTTACTAATTGTTTTATAAAACCCTTCTGGCAGGAGCACTTGTTTAGTTCCTTAGCCTCTTTTGCACATTCGCTTAGAGATAGTCAAGGCATACCGTCATAGTACATTCACATAGTATCCACACTCAACCTAGCTTCCGGAAAAACCGAACCCAAGCCGAAGAGCGAACCATCTTACGCAGCAGGTAGATAGGTAAATGCTGACGTGAGGATTGGCAAGAATATGAAAATGTGAGATTTCAGGATTACCAGATTTCGAAAATTAATAACTTCATAGAAAAATAAATTCGATCTATGCAATCTTTTAGTTTTTTAGCAGGATCTGGCAACACTCTTCTTCTTCTTAGCACTACAGCCCCTCTCGGGCCTCCGCTTCCTACAAACAGCGCCTCCAACTGTCTCAGTCCATTGACCACGTCCTCCAATTTCAAAGTCCAAGCAGCGATGAACTGTCTTCGTCGACCGAGTCAGACTAGCGTTTCCTCGGTTTCCCCACTGGTCTCCGGCCTTCAGTTCTTCCAACGAATACCTTTTTGGGTATCCGTTGTTCGTCCATACGATTCATGTGACCAGCCCATCGCAGCTTCCGCAGTCTTACAATCGTTAAGACCTCCTGTTCGCCAAAAATTTTAGACAGCTCATGGTTGTATCGAATTCGCCATTGGTCCCCTTCTAGCTTCGCTCCGATCAGTCGCCTCAGCACCCGTCACTCAAAGGCGTTCAATATTTTTGCGGATGCTTGTGTTAGGGCCCATGTTTCACACCCATAGCATGACACAGGCCTTATCACAGATTTGTGTACTTGGAGCATTTTCTTCCTGTGTATGAAGCTGGTCATTAAGATCGTCAGACGAGAATAAAATATTTTATTTGCGAGCTGTATTCTTCGGTGTATTTCGTTTTTCCATTGCCCGTTTTCATTATTTTGGCACCAAAATACACAAATTAGCTAACATTTTCGATACTATATTCGCCAAGTGTGATGTTTTGTGAACTTGAGGTATTTTTCTTGACTGCGTCATGAGCTTTGTTTTATTTTCATTTATTTGTAGCCCTACTAGTTTTACTTCGCTGTCGAGTTTCAAGAAGAGTTCTTTGGCAGTTGTTAACGACCGTGACAAAATCTTTATGTTGCCTGCATGGGCAACTACTTGGCTCAACTTGAATATTAATGTACCTTGCAAATCGATAGGAAGCCTCCTTTTGATGTACTCCAGAGCCAAATTGAATAACAATGGAGCCAGTTCATCTACCTGCTTTAGTCCGATATTTGTGTGATAGGCATTGGTGAATTGGTAATTGATGCGGACTTGGGAGGTTGTCGACACCACTGTCATTTTGGTAAATGGACTAATTTGGCTGTGATGCCAAAGCAAAGCATTATTTGGTACAGTACGTTACGATCAATACCGTCGTATGCTTGTTTGAAGTCAACGAAGATTTGGTGAACGTCTATGTTGAACTCCCAGCATTTTTCAAGTACCTGCTTGACTGTGTATCGTCAATCTGCCTGCTCTAAACCACCTTAATACTCCCCAAATAATACTGCTGGTGTATTATCTGATTTTATTTTCTAAGATCTTTGAAAATATTTTATACGCCGCACAAAGTAGTGATATGCCTCTATAATTTTCGCACTGTGGCTTGTCACCTTTTTTGTGGAAAGGGAATATAATTGATTGGTTCAACTCTTTCGGCAGATGTTCTTGTTGCTAAATGTACTAGATGACTTTATAAATAGCTTTATGAACATTACTGCCCCCATATTTGATGAGTTCCACTGGAATCTCATCGATGCCCGGCGCTTTATGATTCTTTTGAGCTTTGACAGTGGAAAAAACTTCATCCAGAGTTGGTGAGGCCAATGAAAGCTCTCCACAGACATCTATAGGCTCCGATACTCTGGAGCTGTGTGGAGGGTTAAGGAGGTTCTTGAAACATGATGCCCATTTTTTCTTAATCTTCGTTTCGTCAGTGATGATATTGCCGATGTCATCACGACAAAGCGGTGTCAGGCTTTTCACTACTTTGTATTCTTGCATTGTATTGTTGCTCGCGAAACTTACATCCATACTTTTCAATTGGTCGTCATAGTATTTTCTTTTCTTAATCCTAATTATCTTATTCGCTATTCTTCTGAGATTTTCATAGTGTTTTTTCTCCGTCCTGCTTTTCCTAACTACATGTTTTGAAATGCGTAAAATAACTCGTGGGTCGGAAATTTTATTTGCTTTTTGTTTTGTTTTTTGAATACGACACGCCTCGACTCACCTAACCGGCCCCTGGAAAACTTTAGAAAGTGTGCAACACAGCGTAAATGGAAGGTGTGGATACTGTGGAAACGTACTATGCATCTCATCAGCTTGATCGTGTGGGCACTCAAGCAGATTATATGGTCAGTATAATGCTTTGCTGTGTGTCAGCTACCAGTAAACAGATAATTGTAGTGAAATAGATAGATTAATGCCCGTTCAGAACTGCAGCGATGATCTGCTGCCACGGCGAAAAAGGATGGTAAGATCTGCCGAGATTGGCCTTATCTAGGGACGCGTGAATTCGCTGGCAGGCTACTGCTGCGGTGTGGTGGGGCGGCCTCTTTCCCCAGCATAAGGACTTGCTACAAAAAATTTCGCATTCACGCATTTCGAGGGTCAAAAAAATATCGACCGAAGTCGAGAAGGAGGTAACCTACTAAGGGTTGCAATGTTTGTTCAAAGAAAAAATTGGGCCTGGCAAAAACGGACGGACTGGTGAAGACTTCGTCGTTACTGACGATACTTATGGCCCACAAATAAGAGTGGGGCATCCAGATGGTAGCGGTGCTCCTCGGACCCTCCCAACCGGGGAATCCGAGTGGAAAACTCATACAAACATAATTCGCATGACTTTTTCCCTCAAACGAGGAATACAAACGTAACCGATTTATGCCATAGCGTTATGCAATAAAATCAAATAACCCTATGTCATAAAAGGGCACGCGAGCGGAAGGCCACTCTATCCGGCAAGAGCCGCTGTTAAGCAAAAAGAAGAATGAGCGCGCCCGATGGCTAGCCCATTCTAGAGGAGGAGCCTGCCATCGTTGCGGGTCCCATACCGGGTCATGTCTAAAGAAATTGAAAGACCGAGTTTTAAGTTTTTATAATTCATTTTTATCATTCATATACCGATGTTAAACAATTGATTTTATTCTATTATTTAAAATTTACGCTTCACAAGACATTACAAATGTTTATTCGTCTAGTAGCTATTACTAATAGGATGAACCATCGAAATATATAGATTCCTTACAAAAAAAAAACATGTTTCTTTTGATACGAAGGAATGTAAATCAGACAGAGTCGATCATTTACTTAATTTCATAATCGAATAAATAGAACTAATCATAATGGTCCCATTCAAAATTTAAAAGCAATAAAGAATTCGAACTGACTTGATTATAACCAATCGTTAATGCATTTCCTCTCAAGGGTATTCAGCTTTCGTTTCCTATCGATATCATATTATTTTAGTAAATTTTATTTGTGTATCATTACCTTCTTTCCACTTTACATAAATTTACGTTATTCATATGCTAATTACATCTTCCTATCAACCTTTACTTCCCCAGAAAACAAGATGGGACTCATAGCTATACATTTACGTTGGTATTATTCACTTGCAAATTACATATTTATACTTGTATTTATAAAAAGGCATTATAATTATTATTTGATTCTTACAATCCACGTTTCCCTCGCTGGAACAAAATCCCTAGATAAAATACGTTGTGTTAATGAAACGCGTCGTTCGAGTGGCCCCAAATTTGAGTCAGTTCTGTATGTTTACTTGTCAACTATCGTTTTCGCTTATCATCAAGATCCAAAATGACCCAGTGCGGACTGCTACCATTGTTATCAGGACCAACACAATCGCGGATGATCGACAAGTTTGTTATTTTTCTGATGAGAGACGCTGAGCGATTTCACATTGTTTGCAACAGCATGAAAATTCAATAATAATTCATGATCAGTTCAGATTCAGTTCATTACGGTATTTTTAAGTGTATAAAGCCAAACATTTGCCATCAGATCAAATGTCCCTTTGTGGCGTTTTGTCAATTTTGCAGCACGTACACATTGACCAAAAAACACGGGTTTCTGAACAAATTTGGAAATGGTGTTTCGCTAGGATGCACTGAAATAACACACAGATAGCCTCAACCCGCGCCTCAAAAAATATTGGTGTTGTACTCCTCTCTTTCTTCAAAATTTGGCACCGCCAAGGTCATAGTTATACTTCCCGAAAGGGTTTCCAATGTAGGATCTGGCTAGATGCAATTTTTAGTTTTAAACACGATTCCGATGACAACCGCCCCAGCATCCAATTACAAGGCATCGCCCATTTCAATGGGTGACTATCACGGCCACAAATGGCCATCCGATTTTATTCTCGGTGAATTGGGAACAAAAAAACTTTCGCGTTATAATTTGGATGTCATATCAGTTTGCCAAGATCTCACGCCATTCTTCACTTTCAGTAACGATGTTCACAAACACACTCGTATAGAAAGCGGTCGGGAAACGTTTTCGTTTCAGGTGGCTTGAACTCGTGTGATTCACTCACTCTTTTTGCATAAACCCAAGCAGAAACACGAAAACAAGACAGGCCGCGCCAAAGTTAGAACCGAATCGAATCGAATCTTCATTTCCGTTCTTCCCGATGGAACAAATTGCGACCCAGAAACACCAACCGATGAGTTGCCACACAAAAGAGCGTATTTCACACGAAGTTTCTTGATGTTTACACAAAAGAAATATAATTTGAAACGATTGCACTTGATTGGGAGTAATTTGGAACTAGTGAGTGATTTGCTCCTCTATTTCATAAAAGCGGAAATACGATCGGCATGAGACTCGGGGCAGCAGTCGCAAAGTCGTCTTTTTTATGCTTTTATGTAATTTGAGAATGCAAAATATGCGACTCTGCCAGAATGAATTTTGAAAAGAATTCCATGTAAATCACAATGTTGACACAGTTTTGTTTTTTGTGACGATACGATCGAGATGGGAACGAGAGCTCGATAGGAGAACACCTGATAGTTGTAGCAAAATAGTCAGCGACGTAAGCGATGACTCGCGACTGCAAAACAACTGACTGATGCAATAAAACCACTCGCACGATTAATGCTGATTAGAAGATCTCTCATGAACTCTCCAGACAGACTATGTTGTGGAACAACAAGGACAAATTTCAATTGCAAATCACACACTTTGTTGCAAATTACTCCCTCAACTTACGCGAAGTTTTCCGAACAAGAGTTAAAGTGATTTTTAGCAGTGTGCCAATATTTCGACTTGCACGGAAACTGATCCATATGGCGACATAGCTTACAAAAGGGGTCTAAACGAACAAAAATTCGCCGATTTTACCCGTGGTTATTCACGGTCTCTCGTGGACTAACTCATCGGTCCAAATCTTTTCTTTCTCCCCTTCTGTCTCGCAACAGTACTCGAATTAGCTGCTCGTTCAGCCAAGTTCGATTGCATTCGGCAATGCAATATATAGTTAGGATGCACTAAATTAGTGCTCCCATGTCAGATATTTTAATTTGCAGATTTAAACTTTTTCTAAAATTTACAGAAGTAAAGAAATATGAAAAAGATTTTAAATAATAATATAAGTTAAATATCGTGAAGAATATAATTAAAGGGAAACGTTTAAATTTAATACAAAGAAAAATCATATAAAATTACGTTTAAGAATAATAAGTAAAAAAAAACTATGAATTCTTTTTTTTCTGAATCAGCAATTAAAATTTCGGGTAAGGGTTAAGAAGGTTTTCGAGCAGTTTATTTGTGTGACTGCTCGATTACTACATAATAAATACAATTGAAAATCCTCATGCGATTGGTGCATTATCAGTTTTCCTCGATTCAATCCTCATGATCATTGTTATGTTCAAACCAGAAAAAATCTGAAAATATTATGAATTACGGACAACATACTTGCGCTGAATCAAGTTTATTTTGTCCTTTTTAAACTATTAAATTGAATTTGAAAATTTTAATACTCAATGAAGCTGAAATCACATTTCAAAAAATTTCTTCAAAAATCTTAAAGAATTTATAAGTGTACCCTTGTCACAGCCCAGAGAGCCTTCTTTTCAACTTGTTAAAGTATGTTGCCATTGCTAAAAGATTTGAAAATAATTCATATCCTTCTTTTTCATTTTCTTTTTAAATTCCAATCCTTGTGAAAAATTCATTTGAAAGCGTCGAAAGAATAAAAGTCTCTCCCGGGTAACGTAAGGCATCGTAATAATCTGCTATTTATTTTCATTTTATCAGTTTCCAGCATTGGATGCTTGGAAAATTCCACCGACCGATTGATAACACAAGGAAAAATTGATATTGATTTCAAGTACTTCCTCCGAGTGAGAAAAACATATTTCCGAATGCCTAAAATAATCTGTTGGGTATGAGTTTGGTTTGTCTGTTATCGTTATTTCCGCTCTTTCTGTTTTCCGTTCATCGAAGAATATGCTGGGATTCCGAGGAATTTTTACTTTTTCTCGTTTCTTCCACGCTTGGTCGGAACTGTGAACGTTCGCTCATATAGAAGTAAGGATGTAATGTAAGTTCAATTTCCGATGCAGGGAAGGAGAATATGTATGGCATACATATAAGTGAATTTTTTCTGGTTCAATCCCATTGTATTGCTTCATCGCTAACTGCCAATAAAAACCGCCCGGATCGATATCGACGCATATCAGGATATGCTGTAGTGGCGGCAATGAGAAAAAGAAATCATGGCACAAGGATCCTTTTAAGTAATAACTATTGACGTCTTCGTATGCAAGTTACGAATGAAACAGAATTGAGATAGTTATTGTCGTACGATGATTTCATTGGAATTCAATCGAACGGATGGTTAGGAAGCAAGCATTGTCTTTTTTGTGGATATTATAATTTTGTTTGAGAATGTGGAATGAGTGAGTTGAAAATAAGTATACGAGATCAAAAATGTGGTTCTATGATTTTTTTTTCGATCCATCATTGTCAAAAGTTCTTTATTCAATACTAAACGTTATAAATTTTCAAAGAATATAAAGCTGACTCCAAGCAATAAAAATACTAAAACTAAGTGGCCCGAATGGCTCTCTAAATTTAAACGTTAGCAATGAAACACATTTATTATAAAAATAAACAATAGCAATTTACTAAAATTATTAAATATTTTATGATTCAATTGGAAAAAGGAGAAAAAAGTTGGTGGATCTTGCACACTCGGAGGCAATACTTTTCACGAGAGCCGCGATGCCTGCAATGTCGTGCCTGAGTTGATTGATTTCACCACAGGTCACTGTTGTTAATGCAGGAGATTCATTCGGAACGGCGCTTGCTTCCATCTGGTTGGATTCCAACTTCTCGCATAATCGATCGAATAACTCTCGTCTCTTTCCTACGGTGGATCGATTTTTCATTTGTAACTGGCGCGCAGTTGTTTCATGGTTTACGTTTCCACTTTTACCATCGACATTGTTCAGCTCAGTACTTTTATCGTTACGGCGAATAATTATTAGTACAGTCTATTTAGCACGAAAAAAACGGGTTCGTTCGAAAAATGACCTACCAAAATTTGACTTGATAAATCGTTAGGGGGCCATAAAATAAAGTTAAGGGGGTCTTACTATGTAATACCTCATTTCCGAGTGCTATATTCAAAAATAGGTTACTAGAAAACTACAAATAATTTCAGGAAGCAGTTTTTGTAATGTTATTATTCATTATTGAACTTTACATAGTGTTTTTTCGTTTTACATAAAAATGACGTATGTGACCGTTACACGTCCTTCACTGTGTCCTCGTCAAAAGTATACAGGACGCACGGGGCGAACGATTTTGACCTATCAGATGATCTGCGACCAAAAAAACCTTTAACATTTATTTTTCTCATCCCCTTGGTTATGGATAGACACAAGCTTTTTCAAAAATTCTTATAGTAATAGAATTTTGAAAAAAAAAAATTTTTTGGTCCTTTTTGCTGCATCAGTCACCCTACGCTCCGAACGGTCGATGCGTTACTCGTCAAGTCGCGTGTCGCACGCTTTTGCTTCATGCCCCAATGTGATTCCCATAGTATTCATGGTTTTGAGGATCGTTCGGTATCCATCATGGAATACCATTACTGCTAAACAGGTAGCAATGTCGACAACATGCTTACCTGAGTGCAAATGTTTGAGTGCCATTAGCCAAATGCAACTATTCAAGGACTCGTTGCTGTTCTGCGTGAAAGCTCCGATGCACCGCTGTAGCAAATCAGTCGCGGGCAAGTCTCGTTAAATCGACTCGATAGCTTCTATGACTTGAGGACTCAGAGGAACACGTGTATGTTCAAAAGTTGCCAAAGTTCCGGTTGCTTCAGAATGACGCCACTTGCACCAACTCTCCTTGCCTGGTGGGCACTTTGAGTGCTTAGGATTATCATCACTTGAGCTGCAGTGATCTAACGTAGCCTAAATTGCCTTCCTCATTTTTTGAATGGAATCGGGATTTCTTCTTATCACCAAACTGTAAAATCTCGTAAGTTCCCCGATGATTTTGTCGGTCAGCTTTCCCTTTCCTTTCCCTCCGAGACCTTAATTGGATTCTCCAATGTTCCTAAGCCTCGTGCCTATCCGCTTTTCCATATGGCCTACGCATTCTTTTTTTTAACGAGAATACTATCTCCGTATGGTTTTGATGAAACGATTCCGTTGTAAGTTTTGCTGTCACCATCACCTACATACGTAACGTACTTCACGCCATACTTCTCTGTGGATCGTTTGAACATCTCTGTTACCCCGTCAACTTCCATTTTTCTAGAGCTTCCTTCGTGGTTTGCGTGACAATCAGCATCTCAAACACTAACTAATGGGAAAAATGTAAAATGGTTTTCAAAACTCTTCACAAAATCAGTTCCGCACCTCGAATAACGGTCCCACGTGCGACTACAGCAGAAACGCAAAAAACGACCGCGCGTGACCGTGAAAAATGCTCTGTCACTGCCAAACGAGCCCTTCCACAGTTAAATCCTTTTACCAGCGTGTTTAGAAAAAAAAATCGACTTTTTGAAACTGTTACATAGTAAGACCCCCTTAATATTAGATTTCCGAAGTGATCCCCTCCTGGTTTTGAGAAAATCCAAAAAAATTTCGAAACGCGTTTTTCTCGGAATCTATTGGTTTTAGAGAAAAAATTCTTGAACAAAAAATGTAGAGGACATCGTAAACTACATTTTATCTCATGGAAGTGAAGTTGTCCGATTTAAATTACAAAAAGTAGGTGGCGCTAAAGTATGGAAAAAGTGTTTTTTGGCATTTTCATTGAAAACAAATATTTTTTTCACAAAAATGTAAATGAAAAAGTTGTTGGTCATAAAATTTGCCATATTTTTTATCCAAACAATTTTTTTTGTAAAACTTACCGTTCTCGAACTATAGGCGAAAAGATGCAGCGCAGCATAGTTAACGGTTCTTTGTCACTTTCGCCGGGTCGGTCGGCATAGTTTGGACAAAGGACCGGTTTCTAACATCTGCCTAATTCCCTACTAGCGTGCATTTTTTCAGTTACTTTGAAGAGCAAAGTCGTCTAAACTCTACTCTCTCAAAATGAATATCTGTTTCGTTTGTTTGAAAAGTGTTGATGTGAATGATAAGAGCACCGTGGGGCCGAAAGCGCGAAAGTCGTTGATAGGGTCAAGCAACATCACAGGTGATTCTACCATCCAAGAATTGCTTGAAAATGAAAGCAATCCTGTCGTGGTCCACATCCAGTGCCATAAGCGTTATTCAGATGCACGGTGTGCTGCAGTTGCTGCTGCTCGACAAGAACGGAGAAGGTATTTTATGCAATTTAAATTATTATTAAAACGAAAATGAGTAAATAAATATATATCCGGCGTTGCTTGTACGTATATCGAATTTTAAAAGTCATATAATTTTGAATGACGCTGACGTTTATACCTGCGCAGCCCTTACTTTTACTATTTACATTAAACGTTCATTTAATAAGGAAATTTTTACCAGAATTCGAAAGGATGCAGAGGAAAACGACGAATCCGAGCCTGGCCCATCATCGGAGTCGAAACCAGCCGTCCTAGACTTCAATCCAAACGTATGTTTTCTATGCGGCTACAAAGGATAAAACTTCTTGAAAGACACTAGTGAAGTGAAAGGATCTTCTGTTCGAGATACCCTGATGAAGATTTTAACACACCGAAAGGATAAACAAAGTAAGATTATTAGAAAGAGGATAGAAGATGTTGATTTGGTGCAAATAAAAGCTCGGTACCATAAGAAATGTTATACAAATCTTCAAAGACGGAATAACGAATGTGGCGAACAACTTGGGCGTCCAACCACAAAAGTCGAGAAAGTCATGTAGGCTATCTTTTCCTTCATCGCTGAAAGTCGGGATGTATGTCAATACGCTGTAAAGGATCTCATTCAACTACTTCCCAAAGATGATCAGCCTACTGCAGAAACTGTCACAACGAGACTACAGCAGGAATATAAGGATACGATTATTACGAATAACGCATCTGGTGTAGGAAATGTCATATTTTTCCAAAATGTAGCTGGACAAAAATTACTGTCAGATGCATTTTACGCCTCTCGAAAGAAAAATGCAAAAGCTGAAAAAGAAAGACTTACTCGTAAAATAGCACGTGTCATTGGAGAAAAAATTCGTTGCAAGTATTCCAAATCAAATCCAAAAGATTATCCTCCTACTACCACCATCATGAACGAAGTTGAAAGAGACGTCTCGATGATACTGAGGATTCTGCTTGAAGAAATAATACTTCCTGGTAAGTAACTTCCATCGCTGCCTCCATGCAGAAAATAACAGTTATTGCGCATGCTATCATTCAAATTGCTCGTCCAAGATGTTTTCGATCTAAAGTTCTTGTCGCTATTGGATGCTACATGAAAAAACAATCACGGATCGAGAGAACTTATCGAAGCTTTAGCAGCAATTGGTTTCTCCTGTTCTTATCACGAAGTCCAGCTCTTGGAGGCTTGTTATATGGAAAAAAATCAGCCTATTCCCTTACTTTCTGCATTTTCTCAATGGGTTGCTGATAACATGGATTACAAAATCAATACCTTAGACGGGCTTAATTTACGACATGTCATGGGAATGACTCAGTGCGAGACTCCGGCCGCTGCAATTCAGGAAGACGAGCCAGTACGTAGGGAATTAAGCAAGAGAAGATCTGTTCATCCAGCCGAATTGACAAAAATCGAATTGGTTCCATATGATCCTAAGTCTTCAACTGGATCAAAACAAATCTCAATGTTAAATCTTGACGAAGTTTACCCCTCTCTAGATCGAGCTTCGCCGACAAAACTGGACTTGATGTTCGCTTATACAAAATGGAAATGCAATGCTACATTTCCTAGTTGGAACGGTTTCATGGAGCAAGTTACGGAAGGCAAATCCTTTGAAATTTCAAAAGTATTGTTTTTGCCTTTCATCAAGACATCCCCTACCGACCTCTCAACAGTACTCACTACACTTCTATACATCTGCAAAATTGGAAACTTATGCGACCAAGTTATCAAGATTGTAAACTTCGATCAACAATTATACTGGAAGGCAAGGGATATTGTTGCATACGCTTCCAATGATTCCAAATTGCAGTATCCCGAATTACAGGACGTTGTTGATCGCCTTGGAGGATTCCAACTCATACTATGATTCATGGGTGCAATCGGAAATATTATGGCAGGCAGCGGATTAGCAGGTTTGTGGGCTTCGATTTATGCTGAAAGATCGATATGGCAAATGCTTCTGGGAAAAGCGTATGCAAGAGCAGTTCGAGCGCATCTCATCACCAATTTGGTTCTTGCGAAAATAATCTTGGATTCTTTGGATCAAAATGAGCCAACCTTCGAGGAAACGCGTAATTCTCTGGACGAAGTTGTTGAATCCGTCGTTATAACTTACATATTGGATGCTGTGGAGGGTGATGAAATCGATCGATTTGCGAGTTATTCGAAAAAAACTTACTAAATTTGAACAAAGAGATCCAACTGCAAGGCTGTGGGTTCAATACTACCACATGACATGTCTTCTAAAACAGTTTATTGAAGCCGAACGTACGGGAAATAGGACTCTGCACGTAACTACAATCCGAAAGATGTTGTGGTTCTTTCGTTCAAGTGGACATTTCAACTACGCAAAATCCGCACACTTTTATTTGCAGGACATGGCTACGTTAAAGAACAGGATGACACCCACGGAATTTGAAGACTTTCCTGAACGCGGCTTTTATACAATTAGGAGAAGCGACAAATTTTTCTCTGGCATATCTCCAGATCAAACGATCGAACCAAAAACAATGCGATTGGCAAAGACTCGAGGAGGTTGGGTAGCACCAGGTAGAGGAATAACGGATAATGAAATGGCACAGTGGATTTTAAGCATGTACAGTTTGATAAACATTTGTGAGCAGTTCGAGTCATTTGCTGGTGTACACAGCCAATCATCAGGGCAACACGTTGACTTGCGGTGTAAACGAATGGAAAGAGATAACGAAGATGCTGGAAAGTTAGACTCCTGGTTCTCCAGTCACGATTTGTTCCCAAGTATTTCAGAAATAGTTTCAATCAGCACAAGCGTAGTAGGCGATGAAACCATCAACTGTCATCTAGCTGAAGAAACCGTTGACAATCATGACAGCAAAAGTTAAAGTGGATGATACTGTTATTGCCATCGAATTGAAGAGATTTTTGACATTCGAGCTTTCGCCTTACCCATTTTCTCTGTTCAACGAAAATGGAATGCGAAAAGGAACCAAATTGACATTTTACAAGGAATTCACAGCTGTATCAAAACCAAACCTCGGAGATAATCCTCTTTTGTCTTTGATGGTGGATATTTGTTGCACAAAGTGACGTGGGACAAAAACATGTCAATCAAAGACATCTGTGCCGGGTACGTGACCTACCGCCAGAAGTATTCTGCTCGTGGAAAAACTAAAGGGATCTTCGATGGATATTCGCCTTGCACAAAGTCTGTTGAAAGATTACGACGGTCTACCCGATACACCTCTCCTCCAATTGAGTCTGACAAAACAACTGTTATCACAGTTTTGCAGAAAGTTTTTTTTTGTCGAACGACAACAACATAGATCGTCTTATTTACAAGAGAACTCCAAGCAGTTGGTATTCAAACTAAACAAGATTTTGAAGATGCAGATCGTTTGATCGTTACCACAGCACTCAAAGGGTCCGCCAATTACGACTCTGCTACAATCATTGGAGAAGACATTGACCTTCTAGTTTTGCTTCTCGCGTTGCGCAAAAACGAAGAGAATGTGTTCTTTAAAAAACCACAACGTGGGAGCACTCCCGAACGCGTCTACTCGCACACATCCTTCGACTTTCCGGAATTAATTTCTCATGTACTTTTCATTCATGCCTTCAGTGGATGTGATACTATTTCTGCTCCATATTTGCTGGGAAAACAAAAATTTATCTCGGTTCTGAAAATACAAAGTTCTACAAGCTACAGTCAAGATTTTCAACAAACCATTTTGCAGCATTAACATGATCGAAGTGGCAGGACAAGAGATGTTTACAGCTTTATACAGTGGTGTCAAATCCGGAAAATCAACTAAGAAAACTGGAAAAAGTCGAGATCCAAGTACCACAGATGAACAATTTTCGGACGGCAGCCAGGCAAAAGAACTGGCTTTACTTCGCTTCCAGAAATTCACTCAGTCTGTGACGAAAACAAAAGTGAATTTTAGTTCTCTTCCACCTTAGGTTGATGTAGCGAATTTTCATAGCCGACGAGTTTACTTTCAAGTACAACCGTGGTTGGAAAATTATTATGAACCAACAATCTGCGGATGGAAAGAAACTTCTTGAGGATTGGATCCAATAAGGGTGGCAAAAGAGCCAGCACCAGAAGAACTCATGGAGCTGATCTCCTGTGGTTGTGATACCAGCAATTGTGGATCAGCTTGTAGGTGTAGGAAGGCTGGTCTCCACTGCTCGACTGCTTGTAAATATTGCAGCGGAGGAAGTTGTAGCAACACACCACCCATTGAAGAAGATGCAATTTCTTTTGAAGATGATGACTTTGATTTCCCGTCTCAAGTCGTTCACTGGCGACCGATGAAATCTAATTTTGTATTGTCTTGAAAGATTTACATAACTTCAAACAGAAATTTAATTGTATTGCATGCAATTAATTGAAATCATGACTTTATGTTATAAAATGAGCCAATATCTAATGTTGCAAAAATGTTGACCAAAAAGATAAATTAAGTTTGCAATAAACTAATCAAAAAATGTAAACTTTTATTTTTGAAATAAGTAAATTAATCGGGACAAATTTTTAATTAAAAGAAAATTAGTCTACACATTATGTGCGAATCTTTCACTACTATCTTGTGTTAAATTTTTTTTTAACTGAATGTTGACCGTTTACAACAATCTGCACTAAAAGGGTACTATTATTAATTGTTTATCAGAATTATGATTCAAAATAAGAATATCAAGTAAACATTATGGTCTATTAATCTAAAATATAACAACGTAATGAAATTTTTGGAATGTGCGCATCGACGCGGCACATAATGTACCATTTTTACACTTCAACAAGCTCCAGCTCGAGAACGGTAAGTTTTACAAAAAAATTGTTTGAATAAAAATGTGGCAATTTTTATGACGAACAGCCTTTTCATTTACATTTTTGTGAAAAAACTATTTATTTTCAATGAAAATGTCAAAAAACTACTTTTTTGATACTTTAGCGCCACCTACTTTTTGTAATTTAAATCGAACGACTTCACTTTTTTTGGATTTTCTCAAAACCAGGGAGGGGATCACTTTGAAAATCTAATATTAACTTTATTTTATGCCCCCCAACGATTTATTAAGTCAAATTTTGGTAGGTCATTTTTCGGACGGTTATTTCCAAATAAACTGTACTATATGGCGGTTATCCCACTTCGGAAGCATTCAGGAGATGGCCAGAATGGGATTGTTTTCAGTGCATAGAATAGAAATACAGTTCTTTTTTTACCAGCGAATATATTTATCTTTACCCTAAATTTGTCTTAATCGTACGTAAGCTGCACATAGCTGCTGGATTCCAGCTCTTAAACCCATTTCCTCAGGTTACCACACAAAGATCATAACTTGTTGGCTTAAATAACTCAAATAGTTAATTTCACTTGCGTTGCTATTAATATATACATTTTCAATTCTTTCCTGAACCATCAGGAGCCGTAATTTTGAATTTTTATTGAAAGCGGCTGCTAAAAATATTAAGCTGTAAATTTTCGAATTTTTTATTTGTCATCTGTAGAGATTTGATTAACTGAGAGCGTAAACTATCCTTACCTTGCATTTACTGACATAAAAAACTGGTAGTCGGGGAATCATTTTGAATTGGACTTAGCTATATAAATCAAGAGAAAATGAAATAAAAATAATCATTCCGTCTGTTTTCCTCGTGCATAAAAGTTGTGTCGGTTAATTGCAAAGGCAGCTCTGGTTAATTGGATATATTGATGTATAGTTGTCTGTCGATATAATAATATTTATTCAGAAGTTCCGTGGTACTTTTTGAAACCCAGTTCAATAAATTGAACATTTTGGATTCGACTTTTTTTCAACCGAAAAAACTGAACCCACTGAAATTAACAAAAGGTTATGGGCCCAGGGCAGCTGGTAAAGGGTTCTTTCAAAAGTCAGGAAAGAAAATTGTCAGGCAAGTCGAGAAAGCAGTCCAAGACTTCAGAACCAGCAATGGCAACATAACCAAAAAATCAGCAACATTGAAGCAGCCATCGTACAGCAAGTCAACGTTGAGCAACGAACACACAAGTTGCTTAAAGTCAGAAAATCGCCACGAAAGATTCAAAATGGATACTGTAAAGTCTCAATCGGAAATGTTGAGTGAAGATAGTTAAGGAAATGTCAATTTCATTTCATGATGATTTAAATTAAACCTAGCACTCAAAAACAAAGATCTGTATGATATGATAACAGGTGCAAAGCCTAGACCAGCAGGTGCTGCGTAAACTGATACAGTCGCCGCTTGGTTGAAGAAAGATGTTGAGGCTCAAACATTGATACAAACAAAATTGCAAATAATAAAACTGCCAAAGATATGATAGACAAATTAGTTAGTCTATATGGTACAAAGACTGATGTAACTTTAGAAACGTCCCGAATCAAATTCTTTACCTATGAGTATGATGAAAGCAAGTCTGCTGTTGAGAACTGTATGGAGGTTTTGGAGCTCGCGGATGAAGTGTCAACTGAAAATGATCCTGTGAAGGAAAGTTGGATCATGACAAGGGTCATGAGTGTGCTACCGCCAAAATTGGCACATTTCAGGACATCCTGGGACAACGTGACCGGAGCAACAAAGAACGTGCAAACTCTCGAGGAATGTATGAGACTCGAGGAGGAGCGACTCAAAGAAACGACGACAAATGCAGAGGACAGCACCAACAACACTCTCATGGCCAGACGCAGGAAACAAGGACAGTCGTCAAACAGCAAGCAGGAAAAGTCGCAGTACACATGCCACGAATGTGGGAAGAAAGGACAAGGAGTGCAGGGGTAAACTGTGTGATGAATACATTGCCTACTGCAAGAAGAAGTTTTCATGTAATATCCGTAAGAAGAAGGGACACTTCGCAAAAGACAGCGAGTCTCGAGAAGAAACGAATGAGTCAACAAACGGGAAACCAAATAGGAAGGCATTTTTGATCACGGCGCTCTCGACGGTGGACAACGACATTTCGAAGGACAAGGCCACTTCATGGTATCAAGGCTGTGGAGTCAGCCAACACATGACGTCTCATCGAGAGTGGTTTGTTCAGCTTGTTGAGTTGGACGAGCCCATCCCAATTGTGATTGGAGACTCAACCAGGCTCGATGGCGTTGCAGTCAAGAATATCGAGATGGAAGCATTTGATGGTCAACAGGGGTATCCAGTGGTACTACAAGATGTCATTTACGTGACAAACCTCAACTTTAATCTTTTCTCAGTGAGTCAGATGCTAGAGAAGGGACATTTACAGAAGGCAAACGGAAACGAGTCAACGTTTTACAGTCTGGATGGCAGGGAAATTGTGGCAATAGCAAAGTGCAAAGAAAATCCCTACGAAACGATGCTCAGGAGAGAAGAAGAGGCAAGTTTGATGGCCGTGTCGATCAAAGTCTGGCATGAGCGACTCGCCCATCAAAATGCTAAGTATGTGAGGGACATACTGAAAAGGAAAGGAATAAAATACATTGATGAGCGGAATGACTATGTATGCACAGGGTGCTCGTATGGCAAGCTACATAGATCCTCAAACCCAAACAACCCTAAGGCAGCTCAGCAACCATTAAATCTCGTGCACGTCAACACCGGCGAGATGAACATCCCGTCATTGGGAGGAGTGAAGTGCTGGCTCTTATTCAAGGACGATTTCACTCGCTAGTGAACCTGTTACTTTATGAATACGAAAAGTAAAGCACTAGAGAAAATCGAATGTTACCTGAGAATCGTTGAAAACCCGCTAAGGAGGAGAGTGAAAAGTCTGAGGTCTGACAACGGCACCGAACTGAAGAGTGCAAAAACCAAACAGATGATGGACAAGTAGGGAATTTTCCACACCTTCACGAATGTACAAACGCCAGAGCAGAACGGAAGGATTGGGAGAAATATGAGAAAAATTGTTGAGGCAGCCAGAATAGCGATACATATGAATAAGTTGGACAAGAAACTATGGGCAGAAGCAATGAACCATGCGATCTTCACGATCAACCGGACTAAAACCAGCAACGCACCAGGTTAAAGCCAAGCAGAACTTTGGTTCGGAAGAAAAATGAAGATTGAGAAGCTGCGACCCTTTGGATGCGAATGTTATGCGCTGGCACAAAAACAGAAAAGAGGCAAGATAGATAGCAAATCAGAAAAAGGAATTGTGGTTGGCTATGATATTGATTCTCTCTGCTACCAGGTCTACTGAAAGAGAAAAGAGAAATTATCAGCTCAGACAATGTAATCTTCGACAAGGAAAAGACGAGACTGAGGCAAGGAACTGAACTTGAGACACAAGTACCAGAGGGCACACCTGAGAAGCAAGAAGAAAGCAGCAGCGAGAAAGACAAAGAAGCGAGAACTGGGGAACTGGAGAATGTGTTGAAGAGCCAAGCGACAACGAGAATGAGACACCAACGCCAGAAGAAGAGTCAGGAAGGAGAGTTCTGTGAGAGAAGCTGGTGGAATGTCCAGAAAGAGCGAAGCCGATCACTTGTCGCTGGTTCCTTCAAGAGAAGGCGGACATGAAATTTCAGGCTAGACTAGTTGCAAGGGAATTTGAGCAGAAGGAGGGAGTGTACTACATGGAAACTTTCAGCCTAGTAGCTCGCCATGCATCCATTTGCCTACTCCTAAGCCACGCAGCGTCGGAGAAAATGAGGTTGGTATCGTTCGATGTGAAAACGGTTTTCTTGTATGGGAGCCTGAAGCAGGACATCTATATGCATCAACCTGAATGGTTCGACGATAGAACCAGGAAAGTTTGTAAGTTGAACAAGAGTCTCTATGGACTTAAACAAGTGCCAAGGATGAAGAATGAGAGGGTCACCACCCACTTGAGAAGATATGCTTGATCAACACAGATGACGACCCGAGTATATACTATAACAAGGACAAGATCATTATGCTCTTACTCTTCGTGGATGATGGATTGGTAAACAGCAAAGATGGAGAAGAAGTATACAAACTCTTAGACGAGATAAGCATGGAATTCGAGATAACATTTAGCAAGAAAGTACAAAACAAGTTAACGTATTTGGGTATGGAAATCAAGATCGACCAGGACGGTATCTTCGTGAGTCAGCCTCGCTACACGGAGAAGATCTTGAGGAAGATGAAACTTGAGCAGTGCGATCCAGCATCCACACTCACTAAGCCAGGAATGATCAACCATGAGACAGACTTCAAGAGTGACGATGCACTTCCAGCAAACAACAACTATCGCGAGGTGACAGGAAGTTTGTTGTACTTAGCCCCAATAACCAGGCCAGCCATAAGGTTTGCCGTGAACTACCTCAGTCGATTCTGCAACAAGCCCATGAAGAGCCATCAGGCGATGGTGAAACGTGTTTTTCAGTAATTGAGAGGGACCACGACAGCCGGAGTTCATTTCGGAGGAGACTCTGAGACAGGACAGTCAACAAGTGGTGTGTTAGTGATGAGGGGAGGGCCAGTGACCTGGTGTTCATAAAAGCAGCGTCTGGCAGTGACTTCAGCTGTAGAAGTTGGGTACCGACCAGCAGTGTCAGTGATTGACGATGTGTACTGGATCAAACGAATCGCACTGGAACTTGGCATTCTAGAAGCTGAGCTGCCGATCACTCTGTACGTCGACAACATGTCAGCCATACACATGCTACAAAATGCACACGAAGGAAAGATGACCAGAGGAAAGAAACACATCGAAATACCGCAAAAGTATATCCAGCATTACATCAGTAACACTGTGGCACTGCAACACATCGAGAGCAGCAAGCAGATCGCAGATATCCTCACCAAGCCACTCAACAGAAGAATTTTTGAGACGCCCCGTTGTAAATTGATCAAGGAAGAGTAATGAGATTTGAACAACTGACAGCTGACCCTATCCTCACCTTGCATTTACTGACATAAAGAAACTAGTAGTTGGGAAATCATTTTGAATTGAATTTAGCTATATAAATCAAAATAAAATTCAATAAAAATAATCATTCCGTCTGTTCTCCTCGTATATAAAAGTTGTGTCAGTTAATTGCAAAGACATCTCTGGTTAATTGGATATATTGATGCATAGTTGTGTGTCGATATAATAATATTTATTCAGAAGTTTAGTCCGTGGTACTTTTTGAAACCCAGTTCAATAAATTGAACATTTTGTCAAGTTGGACTCGACTTTTTCTTAAGTGAAAACCCCGAACCCACTGAAATTAACAACATCATTCGATTTGCATAATTGAATTAAATTAACTTGCCTTAATAACTTATAATTTCAAGTTTTATCGGAAACTGTTGAGAAACTTGAGTGCTAGAGAGCTACAGAAATAAAACAAAATTTTATGTAACCCCCTCTATGGGGAGATCCCCCTTAAACACCTTAAAATATTTTCTTGCTCTGCAAATTTTAAGAGCACCACTTTTGACCTACGTAGAAAATTTCCTCATTCCAGCTCATGTGGTTTGCAAGGAAACACACGCACGTACAAACGGACGGATGGACGAACGGACAGAGAAGTCACGATTTCATAATTTTTTAGGATGTTGTTAAAAATATTTTACAATATCTTAAAAATGGTCTGCATTATAAATACTTCCAAGTTAAGTCATTTAAAACGTTTCCATGAAAAAAATTCATTATTTCAGTTGCTACTAAAATAACAAAATGCACTTGCCTTCTGACCTTTTAGGGCCGCCATTTTGAATGCATGCATTTGATTTTGGATTATTTTAAATCTTTGTGAACTAGGACCTCATCAATCAATGTGCCAAATCTCGTTCAAATCAGAGTTTCATTATAGACAGGGCAAAAGTATTCAGTTTTTAGTGAAAATGGCAGCTAAAAATACTAGGTTTTAATTTCTTGACTTGTTCACTTTTCGCTTGATTTTAATAATTTTTTGTGTAATACAAGAACTTAGTACAAAGATCTAAAATCTCAAGTTTCATCAAAATCCGTTGGAAAATGTGAATTTCCACAGGCATGATCACCAAAATATCAAAGTCTCTAGATCTGATTGATTTCTATCAGTAACCGTTGTACCATATTTCATTCAAATCGGAGCTATACTTTGGTCAGATCAGAAATCACAATTTTTCGCCTAAAATGGCCGCCATTTCGTTTTCGCCTGGCCGATATAGCTGGTTCACAAATTTAACCGAGATATTTACTCAATACACCTTTCCTAAAAATTTGGTAAAAATCGGAGTAAAATTGCAACCCCTAGTGTGGTCGCAAATTTCGTTATATCCCATACATCTACAATTGACATATAATCAGCACCAACAATTGATATCTAATCAGCAGCAACCTGTACTTCTTTAGCTGGCTTTTATAACACCGCGACGTTTAGTTGGTATCGAGACTAACCCAAAGTCTTCATGCCCGGTTGAGACCTCTGTTACAAGATTTGTAGCTCAAAGTAATGCTGATACTGAATTGATGATAAGAAATGTAGGCTCACCAGGATCCACATCTGCCAGCTGAGGGCCCTCACCTGGAAATGATATGACGACAAACATTACTGCGCCTCACTGCGTGCTTTATCCCCACCGCTGCAAATATTTCTCTCGAGATAAGAATATAGCATGCCAGTCAAAAATATCATCGCTCATATAAAGTACAAACTGAACTTTATTCCTGAGTTGCTCCAGTGCGCCAAGCATACGCCTGATGGAAAGACGAATAGATTGATTGCGTCTTTTAAAATTACAGCTAACCTAAGTATCTTGCTTGATAAGGAATTTTGGCCACCTGGCGTATTCGTCAAAAAATTCTCTCCGACTCATAAGCGAAACCATCCTGTGTCCTTTCACTACAGAAGAAACATCTCTTAGGCCTCGAAATTCATTCTTAACTTGCTTTTACCAAAATATTTGTGGCCTGAGGGCTAAGACTACTGAACTTTGCATTTCTTCCATTCCTTTTTCGTATAATATCATCTATCTAGCGGAAATATGGCTGACAGATGATATTCGTAATAGTGAGCTACTCCTGCACCATTTAATCTTCCGCAGAGATAGAGACCGTGATGCTACTGGTAAGTCTGACGGTGGAGGCGTTCTAGTGGGTATACAGGTTTCCCTTACTAGCAAATCCTGTGATGATTTCAATCCATATTTACCTGTTGAGTGTATAATTGTGCTAGTCCCTCTATCTGATTCTCTTTTCTTCCTTATATCATCTTTGTATATCTCAAATAACAGTCCTGCTATTGTTTACGAATATTTCTTTGCAGAATTCTCGAGCTTTATTAATGCTCGTTTCTCTTCTACACCTATATTGGTCTGTGGTGACTACAATTTGCCCTCTATTATTTGGAATGAGAATGATTTGTATGTCTCCTTAGTTTCTGGCCGTAGCGTGTCTTTTTCTCTTTCTTCTTTTATTTCCCTCTCTTCTTTCATCCAATACAACACTTTTCCCCATGCCAATAACAATTTGCTTGATTTGGTTCTTTCCAACTTGTCACCTTCTTCTCTGTCCGCATCGGTGGCACTCTCATCTTTTTTCAAACCTGATCCCCACCATCGACCGCTCTCTTATGAGCTTGCTATCACATCTTCTCATTCTTTGAAGAATTCTTCACCTTCCTACTTTAATTTTTTTAAAGCCGATTTATTGAGCATGGAAGCTAACCTTAATGCCGTGAATTGGTCTTCCTTCTTCAGCAATCTCCACACTGAAGATTGTGTTGTTAAGCTTTTTATGTTTCTTTTGTCCTTTATCTCGCAATTTACTCCTGTGAGTCCAACAAGAAGACCTAAAGATGCTCCTTGGTTTAATTCAGATGTTGTCACTGCAATTATAGCTAAAGATGCTGCCCGCAGAAAATTCTTATCCAGTGGTCTTCCAATAGACCTCAATAAATTCAAAGAACGTCGTGTCGCGGCCAAGAAAATTGCCACTTTGGCACTTCATGCATAGGTTAACCACATTGAAACTACGTTAATGTCGAATCAAACTCGTGCGTTCTGGTCATACGTAAAATCTTTGAGGACCTGTCATAATGCCCCTGATAATTTTAGTCTAGATGCCGTGACAACTCCTTCTCCTCAGGAATCTTGTGAACCCTTCGCTTCTTATTTTGCTTCCTTTTTTGGCAGGACTTAGCATTCCTCTTCCTTCAACTTGCTCTTTACCTTTACTAATTTTCGTAAAAACCCCTTGCAGGTTGAGCAACTCTTAAATAATCTTGATAATAGCACTAGTGTGGGCCCTGATGGCATTCCAAATTTTCTAGCAAAATCTTTACCTGCTTCGCTTTGTGTTCCCCTTTAAATTATGTTTAACTTGAGTTTATCCTGTGGGGTTTTCCCTCTCATTGGAAAATTGCCCACATTCCACATTCCTATCTTCAAATCTGGTGATCGTAATATCGTCTCAAACTATCGTCCTATTTCTCTTCTTGCTTGTTTAAGTGAAATTCTTGAAATGATAGTTTTTGATGTGCCTTGTCCACTTGTCCTCCCATCTTTAGCAGACCAACAGCATGGTTTTGTCAGAGCTAGATCTACCCTTACAAATTTATTTTCTTTTACTCATCATATTGCAGCTGCCCACGATCAATAACAACAAGTGGACGTTATTTTTACAGACTTCCCTGAAGCGTTTGATTCAGTGGATCACTCTCTCCTATTTGAGAAACTTTTAGGATTCAATGTCCTCTATTCCTGGCTTCTGAATCGTCAATATGTAATCATTTTAAACTCTTGCTTCTCTTCTTTTTTTCACCCGAGCTCGGGAGCTCCGCAAGGTTCAATACTTGGCCCCATTCTATTTTTATTTTTTATCAATGATCTACCTTCTATTATCACATTTCCCTGTCTCCTTAATGCTGATGACTTCAAGATTTTTCGAGTTATTGATTCCCTGTTGGATGTAGATATCCTTCAAACCTCTTCTCTCAACGTATAGGCTTGTTGGAATCCCTTTGAGCAATGTAACCTCCTTCAAGGATCTTGGTGTGCTTTTCGGTTGTAAACTGAAGTTTGATCTTGACATTGCTCTAATTATTAAGAAAGTCTCTCGCTTAAGTGGATTTATTTTACGATCCGCTTCGTCATTCCAACATATCCTCCTGTATGTGTCTTTACTTCTCAAAGTACGTAGTCATTGGGAGTACTGCTCCCAAATTTGGAGTCTGTACCACAAGAAGCACATCAATGCTTCTGAGTCAGTTCAACGCAGATTGACGTGGTCTCTTTTCTTCAAATTCAACCTTCCTAACTCCCCTAATAATGACCGTCTACATACTTTGAACCTTCCTAACCTCGAGTCCAGACGGTCTTTCCTTAACGAATGTCTCTTGTTCAAGTTTCATCATAGCTTTTTACCTCAAAATGTATGTAGGCAAATAAATACATTCGACGCTGCTCGCCCTAATATATCCTCGCTTAAATTTCTCGAGAAATTTACCTAAAAAGCACAAAGTCAATTTTGTTGCCTTCCAAAAAATAAACATTTGCAAAAAATCTATTCTGAATAAACATCTTAGATAAATTCATTTAAATTCAAAACGTTCAATTGTATTAATAATATGATATACTCGTACCTTTTTTTCAGATAATACCATCAAGGCTATAAAACCAATTATGCGCGAAACAGCATTGCGGTTTGGGAAACATTATCATGTAGAATATTTGAAAAGCAGTGTAAAGTTAATATCAGCGAGTGTAGACAAACATTAAAGGTAAGATATTGAGCAATTTATTCTATTTATAATTTCAAAATGCCATATGTTTTAACTTATAACCCCGACAAGCGTTGGCTGGAATTTTGTCGCACTGATGATAGGAATAAAGTTAGTGAATGAAGAAAGATTTCTAAAAGTGATTGAAATAGACGACGAAATCGTTCCAGAAAAAGTGAAGTTCTAAGGAAAAGATTTTGTATGGTTAAAGAAACAATACGACAAACGCTTGATTTTGTATAAGAGCATGATTAAATTAAGTATGGACTTGCTTTAAAAATCTAATTTTAACTATTTTATACAAAATATGATTTTATATGGGGATTGGCAGGATTGAAAGGCTAAGCCATCATTAAAAAAATATTCAAATTTTAGGACAAAAACAAGAAAACCCTTGTTTTATCTTTCTATTCACGTCCAAAAACAATGATCACAAAAACTTAAAAGCATATTTTGCGTCCCTTTGGGAAATCTTCTCCTACTAATTCACCATGCTTAGTCTTATCTTCAAAACTAAAGCACATACTTTGTCCCACGAGCTTGTCCATTGTCTGCTTTCAAACAGAAGTATCTTTAATTGCACTTCCAAATCTTGAATACTCACAACCCACAATGAATGCGCCAAAAAGTAGGTTTCCAGCAAATACCAACTTACTTTTCTTTTGAAATTGTCGAAAGTCCAAAGTAGATTTCTCTTTTCTCAAGACTTCTTATCCTTGAGTAGTACAAAATACCACATGTCGGTTTTCACTCTGTAGCCTTCAAGGACTGCAATCTGATGAATAGAACTCATTTCGCAGTAGCATCCTTCCACCTTGTACCATTATTCATACTTGAGTTTATAATAACTATGGCAACGTAATGGCCATGGTTAAATCTCACGTTGAAGCGACTACTTCAATAGGTACAGAACAGGTGTTTGTACATTTATACTTACCTATCTTCGTCGTTGTAGCACTTTTGATGAGCCTTGAAGCGGGAAAGATGTTACCACGGGAAGGATAGTGGAAAACCATTTCTTTCGTTGGTAGTGTTCTTCTCACCTTCTTTTATCTACTGAATTGGAGTGGGTTAAAAGTCAAGTATGTCTTCTTCGCTACTTGTCTGGTTCTCTGCAGAACAAAATATGTTTTAATGAGCAAATGAAAAGCTTAACGTTTTGCAAGCATTTAAATTTTCCATTTCAATTACTCTTTTGGAAAGAATTTTCAACATGTCGTCTTTTGAAAAGTATGTGCAAAAGAACTTGTCGTCAATGCATTTGAATGGAAAATGCCTCGATTCACAAGTGCACCAGCAAACTACAGGACCAAGAACATTTTTTTCAAGCAAATTGAATGGCTTAATTTCAGAGCTTATTCTTTTGATCGTGGCTTAGGATATATGTTTGCTTATGTATGTATTCTTAGGAATAGTTTTTTTTTGTGTTTGTAAAAATATATCATCTTTATGATTCAAGCTGGCTATCCCATTTACAAAACTTGCATTATTTCATGCTGAACATAGTTGCAATGAAGAGTTAAAGCAGCGCCGTGGAAAAAAGTGATGCATCAAAGCCTGAAGTTATGTCTAATGTGTTATAAGCTTCAATTTATTATTCTGTAAATAAGAGTGGAAAAAGAATTTTCATATTTCATTTCAAAAATGGTGACATAAAATCTTTATGGCTTGGTTTTGTTACTAGTGTATACTTAGTTGAATTTACAGTTTTTCCTTCACAAACTTCCAAGAAATACAAAGACACAGTGCACCACGTTTCAAGCAACTGCCCAGCGCTGAATGGCGGTAAAATGAACATTTTTTCAAGATTTAATGAAGGTTCCCTATTGGTAGGTCTTGGCATACAAAGTGCACAGGGTGAAAAATGAGCCCAAATAAAAGACAGCGTTAGCTGTAACAACTCCACCTTAAACGATCTCAAGCCCGGTTAAGAAAAAACCACCACCTCAAGCTTGCATGATTTCTCATCCCAGATTCCACGACCAAATAGTATTAGATGGTCTCAAGGTCGCAAATCGGGTTTACTGGTTCCCGAATTATGGGACACTGAATGCCGAGCAATGCCAATAACTGCAAATACATCTGCAGCTCTGCAACTGAATCCTACTTTCTCGTCCTATGTGGTGCGTAAGAAGGTGAAAGCGAGTCTTGCGCGCCTGATAATGGAATTGAATTGTCACTGGAATGGAGGTTGGGCGATGGGCTTACTCCGTGTCCCTGGAGAGCGCTAAATTGTTTCGAAACCTGTAACAGAGCATTGGAATATTTCTTTGTGGTTGGTAGGTGAATGCTATCTACGCACTGAGCGTGGAACTTCCATGCTGACAAGCGACGGGACAACCCACTTAATACCTCCTCCGTCAACTCCAAAACCTAGCCTGGAACCGTTTGAAACATCTACTCTGGGCCAGGTCTCTATTTTTACGCCGTGAGGTGCCTTCAAGCTGGGGAATCTCCCCTCTAGCAGAAAAGGGAAAGAAAAAGAGGAAGAGGCAAGTGATGCCCCAGCCCCTTTATCGACCAATCCAAGCATCTCCGCGACTATACTATCCAAGGTGAGCTCTCCAGGATCCCAGTGTAGGTCTTGTCACTGCCTGTTAAATTTTTTGCTCCTGGGCAAAACCGACAATCGGGGGGACCGTGACTTACCAATCTTGTGCAGGTAAGACTGGAAACTCCCATGCACACTCAAAAGATGAGTCAGACAGAAGTCGGTTTCATCATGCCGACAATTAAGCCATGGTCTAATATCTAGAATGAGGCGCGCAATCCACCTTTTCTTCGTGCAACTCACCCAAGACTGCTGCAATATTTGTCGATTCTTTCCAATAAAAAATTAATTTGGTAGATTCTAAAAAATAGCTCATTATTGCTTCTTGCATTATTTAAATTATTTCCAGTACTATCTGCTTGTCCTCTTATACCCAGAACTTGAAGGTATCACAACCCGGTGTACTTTTGTTTGTTACGGTATGAACTTAATTTTTGTATCCTGATATTTGGGAATTCCTTGATATAATGCTTTATGAGCGAATACATTTCAGTCTACACAATCTAGTTTTGCTTTTGGCTGCGTCTTAGTGGCGCATGGTAGCGGACAGTTGGCAATGGTGAATGGCTAGTTGCGCGCAATGACAAAGTTGAGGGTTTTTTGACACACATCAAAAGGTATCGTGACGTAGCGTGTGGTATCCTGGCTGGTAGTCATACAGTTGGCCATTATTCAGTTTGTTACTGATCGCTGACGGGTTGGTGTATTTTTGTAGTAACGAGCAATTGAATTGTTTATTTATTTATTTCAGAAATTAACTTACAGGCTAGTAGTCCAATTACAAGTCAATTAATACAAAATTTAAATACCAAAATATGAATGCAAAATATGGCAGAAATTAAAGAAAAAAGATCACAATACGATATTAAAAATTAAGATTTATAGGAATATTTATAAATTTGATTTTTCAAATAAGCTTTGAATACGCCAAGAGATTGTAGTAGAGGACCAAGACTTTGCTGGTTGTGCATACGAGTTAACCGTAGCAAAGGAGAGTGGAAGAAAGTGTCAGTACGTGCATACGGAACCTGAAATTGAAGCGAGGATATATTAGGGCGAGCAGCCTCGAATGTATTTATTTGCCTGCATAAATTTTGAGGTAAAAGGCAATAATGAAGCTTGAACAAAAGACATTCGTCAAGGAAAGATCGTCTGGACTCAAGGGTAGGAAGGTTCAAAGTAAGAAGTCGGTCATCATAAAGGGAGTAAGGAAGGTTGAATTTGAAGAATAGAGACCGTGTGAATCTGCGTTGAACTGACTCAACAGCATCGATGAGATTCCTGTCGTACGGACTCCGAGTTTGGGAGCAGTACTCCAAATGGCTACGTATTAGTGAGAAGTAAAGACACATTCAGGAGGTGATATGTTGGAATGACGAAATGGATTTTAAAATAAATCCACTTAAGCGAGACGCTTTCTTAATAATTAGAGCAATGTCAAGATCAAACTTCAGTTTACAACCGAAAAGCACACCAAGATCCTTGAAGGAGGTTACATTGCTCAAAAGGATACCAACAAGCCTATACGTTGAGAAAAGAGGACATTTTTTACAGGAGAATGTCATCTGATGGCATTTGGAAACGTTTAAGGAGAGATGGTTTGATTCATACCAGTCACTAAGACGATGAGAGAAGAGGTTTGAAGGATATCCACATCTAAAAGGGAATCAATAACTCGTAAAATCTTGAAGTCATCAGCATTCAGGAGACAGGCGGATGTGATAATAGAAGGTAGATCATTGATAAAAAGTAAAAATAGTATGGGGCCAAGTATTGAGCCTTGCGGAACTCTTGAGCTCGGGTGAAATGAAGAAGAGAAGCAAGAGTTTAAAGTGACAACACATTGACGATTCAGGACATAAGAGAGAAGCCAGGAATAGAGGCAACTAGGGACATTGAACCCTGAAAGTTTCTCAAATAGGGGAGAGTGATCCACTGAATCAAAGGCTTTAGAAAAATCCGTAAAAATAACGTCCACTTGTTGCTGTTGATCGAGGGCAGCTGCAATATTATGGGTAAAAGAAAGTAAATTTGTAAGGGTAGATCTGCCTCTGACAAAACCATGCTGTTGATCCGCTTAAGATGGGAGGACAAGTGGATACAGCAAATCAAAAACTATCTTTTCAAGAATTTTACTAAAAAAAGGAAGAAGAGAAATAGGACGATAGTTTGCGACGATATTACGATCACCAGATTGGAAGATAGGAAATATGTGGGCAATTTTCCATTGGGCGGGGAAAACCCCACAGGATAAATTCAAGTTAAAAATAATTGAAAGTGGAACAGAAAGCGAAGACGATAAAGATTTTGCTAAAAAATTTGGAATCCCATCAGTGCCCACACTGGTGCTGTTATCAAGAATATTAAGAGTTGCTCAACCTGCAAGGGTTTTGTACGAAAATCAGTAGAGGAAAAAGCGACCGAAGATTGGATGAAGGAGGGGGAGTGTTTAGCCCTGCCAAAAAAGGAAGAAAAGTAAGAAGCAAAGAGTTCACAAGATTCTTGTGGAGAAGACGATGTCACGCCATCTAGACTAAAATTATCAGGGGCATGATGAGAGGCCCTTAAAGATTTTACGTATGACCAGAAATCACGAGTTTTATTCGGCTTTAACGAAGTTTCAATGTGGTTAACATATGCATGAAGTGCAGAAGTGGCAATTTTCTTGGCCGCGGCACGACGCTCTTTGAATTTAACGAGGTAAATTGGAAGACCACTTGATAGGAATTTTCTGCGGGCAGCATCTTTAGCTTTAATTGCAGTGGCAACAGCTGAATTAAACAAAGGAGTTTTTTTACGACTTCTTGCTGGACACATAGGAGTAAATTGCGAGATAAAGGACAAAAACAAAAACATATAGAGCTTATCAACACAATCTTCAATGTGAAGATTGCTGAAGAAGGAATACCAATTCACGGCATTAAGGTTAGCTTCCATGCTCGGCAAATCGGCTTTTAAAAAATTAAAGCGGGAAGGTGAAGAATTCTTCAAAGAACGAGAAGATGAAATTGCAAGCTCGATAGAGAGTGGTGGATGGTGAGGATCAGGTTTGACAAAGAACGAGAGTGCCACCGATGCGGACAGAGAAGCAGGTAACAAGTTGGAAAGAACAAGGTAAGCAATTTGTTATTGGCATTGGGAAAAGTGTTGTATTGGGTGAAAAAACAGAGGGAAATAAAAGAAGAAAGAGCAAAAGACATGCTACCGTCAGAAACTATGGAGACATACAAATCATTCCAAATAATAGAGGGCAAAATGAAGTCCCCACAGACCAATATAGGGGTAGAAGGGAAACGAGCATTAATGTAGCTCGAGAATTCTACAAAGAATCGTTCGTAAACAATAGCAGGACTGTTACATGGGATATATACAGATGATACGAGGAGGGAAAGAGAATCAATTAGAGAGACTAGCACAACTATACACTCAACAGGTAAAGATGAAGTGGAATCATCACAGGATTTGCTGGTAAGAGAAACATGTATACCCACTAGAACGCCTCCACCGTCAGACTTATCAGTAGCATCACGGTCTCTACCTCTGCGGAAGACTAAATGGTTCGGAAGTAGCTGAATTAGAATTGTTTTTTCTATAATACTTGTATGCAGTTAATACGGCTGTAATTATTTACATGTCTATCATGAGTACTTCACCACGCAACAATGAGTCATACGCCATCGTGCGAGCACTTCTAGTGGCCCACTGTGTACTGGGGCCTTGATAAAATTATTTTCACTCTTTTCTATTTAATTTTTTTATGTAAGTCACTGCATCCTTGTTGTTCAAATCTTCTCAATCTATTGCATGAGTCATCGCTTAAAAGGCAGTGTAATAGTTTGGACCATCGTTGGAACCTCAAGCATTTAGTTTATTGTCGGTATCTTGCATTGATGATGGTCTCGTCTCTTGAACCTTTTATTTTGACATCTTTGATTTCGCCTTCATTTTGCTGCTTAATATTCCTTGATTTTGTAGACTTTATTGAGTATTTTTCAATATTTCTTGTAATGAAATAATTCCCATTTTCAATTTCTCGTTTTCTTTAATGATTTTGTCCATATTATTTGATACCATATGGAGCTTCTTTTTTCTATCATCCATTATTTGACTCCGATTTTGCCTTTGAGAAACTTGTCGCTGGGTGTTGATGATACAGTCAACTGATTATTATTCGTTTCTTCAGGATCCTCTAATGGTGTGAATTTCCATCGGGCACCTCCATACCAACTTTCCCGAAGTTGAATCAAAATTTTAAAAAACAAGTAATATGAGCTATTTGTTAGTATGTTTGTGCGCAACGAATGCTATACGTTGAGTACCTATAACCACATAGAAAATGAGTTTGAAATCATTCTAAAATACAAGTAAATTCAATTTCAATAAACATTAGAGGTTTGCTAAATTTCGTTTAAATCGAATGATTGTTTTTGATCTATTTGGTGTGGATAATCCATTTGGATTTTGTAAAGAAAAAAACGTCCACTACTCATTCTTCTCATGCACTTTTTAAGGAAGTAGGAAATCTCTCCTGGCATTTTTTGAATGGCCGAAATTAGTATTGCCATTTTAATTTTTGCAAATTCGAACATATGTGAAGGGATTTTTTAACAAAAGAAGCCCCAAAATATAACATACACTGAGCAAGAAAATTCTGCTAAAAAACCAAAACAAAAAAACTCCAAATCTCGTTGAATTAATTTATTCATTATTTGAAGCATTATCTACAAGCCAAATTTTATCTATTTAGCTTCAAGAAATGCTAAAATTTGACAAGAAATAATATAAATAATGTGTAGGAAACAACTAAGCACTTTCCAGCAAGGAGGACAACAGGTACCACGCCTGCAATAACTCTTACCGCCAAATTAGGGACTGATGGAAATGAAGGTGCAATCCTCAGTTCTATTCTTCACTGTACCTGTGCCAAGTATTTTCGGTATACCTCCCACTAAGAGCGTCGCCCAATATTTCTGCCCCATACAGTAGTTCTGACCCTACAACACTCATCAAGAGGCGTCTTCTTACTGGATTGGGTCCCCCTACGTTGGCCATAAGTCGATTCAGAGCCGATACGCCGAAGCAGCCGTCTCAGCCGTTGCCCTTATTTGCTCAGAGAAACTCATCTTCTAATCGATCAGTAGCCTCAGGTGCTTCACCGCTGGCTTCGATTCGATTAGTATATCTCCAAAGCTGATCACGCTTCCTTTAGGAATTCTCTTTTTGTCAGGATAACCACTTCAGCTTTCTTCACTGCTAGATTGAACCCACAAGCAGTCATCCAGCCTCTCATTTTGCACATAAGCATATACCACCTTAATTGCACATATTCAACGGTGCATCCATTGACTAGGTCCGCAACATCATCTGATCAAGCGCAATTTATCTCGCATCTCCTGTCCCAGCAGCCCGTTGTAAAACATATTTCACAGGTCTGGACCAAAGATAGATCTCTGGGTGACACCCGATGTAACTTCCATCCTTCATTCACCCTGTGTCGTGTCGTAAAGCAGGCTTCAGTCTTCAAGTAGTCCCTCAAAACCGGCATTAGATATTCTGGAGCTTGAAAAGGGGTTTCCAGCATATCCAGAATATCCAAAAGTCTAGTGAAGTTGAAGCATTCCTAAAGTTGAGTGTCACCAAAGGAAGATCCGTCGCTTAGTGCGACTACATGCCTCTGCCTTTTGGACCACATCACC
Source organism: Odontomyia ornata (assembly GCA_963969285.1). Taxonomy (NCBI): domain Eukaryota; kingdom Metazoa; phylum Arthropoda; class Insecta; order Diptera; family Stratiomyidae; genus Odontomyia; species Odontomyia ornata. The sequence continues at coordinate 105,249,282 of OZ017738.1, read as the reverse complement.
ACTTCTGCAGTCGCATGAATGGTAGAACGTCTTGCTTTAAAGCCGTGCTGCCAAGGAAATATGTCCCCAGCAGCACGAATCACGTCAGTGAGTCTTCCCTTGATGGGTTTCTCAAGAACTTTCCCAGCCGTGTCTAGCATGTATAAAGGGTGGTACGCAGATGGCGATCCAGAATTTTCCTTCCCCCTGCTGATCATCATGAGCCTCGTCACCTTCGATCATAATGAGAAAACCCCGTTCCGTAGGCAAGTGTTGAATACACTGAGCCGCAAGTCAGGACAATGGTGATATACAAGCCACAACACCTCAGCTGGAACACCATCTTGACTTGGAACCTTCCTCGTTTTCAAAAAACGACTACCTCTTACAGTTACAGCTGTGTGAAGAGTGGTTACTTGATTGTTGTTTCACCGTGGACAGCGTCAACATTGACGGGATGGACGGGGAAGTGCGCCTGCATTATCTCATTCATCTTTTCCGTATGATGCATGCATGGCAACCGTAGGATAAAAGCTTCCACATAACTAGCTAGTAGCAAGACCCTGTTACGAAAGTTGGACGGGATATCCAAAAAGACATGCCTACTCTGGCTGGAGGATCCTAGATCCTGGGATGTTCCGTCGAAAACGGGCGTTGGTGCGACTTCTATACCCATATATTTATCCCTCGAGCTTCCAGACGAGCTTAATTTGCGTTAAACGCTTCACTTTTCATGGATAATTATCCTGATTAGCAGTTATACTCGCAATCAAAAAGGCAAAATCCTACGCTTTTAGTTTCAGAACACAAACGACCAACTTATCTTCGTAAGGGAAAGAAAGGACCAAGTGCCAACTTTAGCACTTATCCCAACCGCAAGGGATTCCCTGATATATTCTCGGATTTTCCAGACTTTTCACAAAACCGAAAGAATGGCGTGATCTTAGCTTCGCGTACTAATCTTGCAATTACAAAATCACTGCTGAAACATTTAGAGCAAACAGGAAAAGACCAATTGCGAACAATTTCGTAACAACTGAAATAGTTTTACTGTCATATGAAATCCAAGAAGGATAAACATTTATGAAAACAATATTACTTAACGTCGGGGGTCCATTTGGTTTTCCACTGAATCCACCAGTATTAACCGCAGCTCCTAGAATCTTTCAATGGATGGCCATCAGATCATTCCAAGTCGTCCAGGTCCCGTCAGACCCACGAATGATAATCCCAACTTCCAATATCATCCAGCGCTTACACTACCAAAATCTTGGTCTACAGGCAAAATTTTGATTTTGTTGCCATTTGGGTCACCACTCTCAGGCAGAAAAGAACCAAAAAAGTGATCACACATACCAAAACTGCACTATATGCGTTTCCAAAAAACCATTATTTCAACGGGGCGAAACTCCTCTTCCTTCAGTTCCACGTCCAAATGGTTCATGCCAGCCATCTCAGTCGTTCCATACCGCCCGTTGAAGTATAAGCAGTGAACGATATTCTGGCTTGAGAATTCTCGCCCTACCAGGCGACATTTGTAGATGTATTTGTGGAAGCTTCAAGATATTCAGAGGTAGATTCTTGGCTGCGTCGATTGTGAATTTCGGGAATGGAATGAAAATAACTTCCTCGCAAATTAGTCTCAAACTGGCTTATGTGTAAAACTTAGGCAGATTCAGCTTCGTTATTCCTGTTCTACTTACATGCTAATTGCTTCTAATGTTAATTCAACTACAATAATTAAATTCTGGCATAACTGAACACAAAAGTTTGACTTTACTCTCCAATTCTTGCGAGCACCTCGAAGAACCTCTTGACATCCATCCTTCAGGTGTTCCACCTAGTTTTAGAAGGTCAAGAGTAAAAACGTCGGGAGACAACATAACAAACAGAACAGCTTAGAAGTACTCTAATACTTTTCAATATGTATTCTCCGTAGTAAGGACTCTGAGGTGAATGTCAGGTCCAGTATAGTTCCTTCGCAGCCAATACGGCGGAAATTTACCATATTTTTGGTGTTTAGTACGATGAGTGGGGCATCCTGGACACGTTTATAGGATCCGTTTACCTCGTGGATCTGTTTGAGGCATGCCCCATACAATTGCTTCAGCGTTGAAGCCTCCCCCAAAGAGCACATTGCCGTCGGCGTTCGAGACAGCGCTTTGAAGGCTTGACTTGGAAACATGATATCGGTTTGTTCGGGGTTAATTACACACTAAAAAGATGGTCCCTGAGCACCAAACCCACAAAAACCTTCCCTCCTTCCACTCCACTCAGATGGTGGCAGTACTAGTTGAATCAGGATACTGTGATGCACAACTTATATCAGGTTGTTGATGCTCAGCATCAAAGAGTCAGTTTTCATGGCCCTTGCAAATTGTCCAAGCAAATTCTGAGTGGTTGAGCTGCATTGTAGGTTTCACTACAGGAGGCGGGTCAATGGAGTTACAATTTTACCTTGGCTAGGGCTTCCTGGAAAACTCGGCATTCTCCTGATCCCAAGAAGTATCCAAGATCCTGTCTTGGACCAGCATCCTTGCAAAGAATACAGTGTGCCTCCTTTGTACACTCTTTCCTTCAATGTCCCATTCCTTTACATTGGTAACATAGGGAACTCCTATCGGGTTCTTTGCATACTTGCGCGGGGTGACCATACCCTAGGCGTTTGAAACATTGCCCTATTCTTTCTTTGCCCTTATGCAGAAATAGTTCGGTGTACTTTTCAATGATGGTGATGCCTTGTCCACTATGATTTTCTGGTGTCCGCCTTGCTTTGAATCTGCCCACGCAGTCAATGTCTCTTATTTCTATTGTTGCCATCGGCTCGAGCGACGCTTTGGCTTTTGCTGAGGACTTTTTTCGCTACGTCTTCTTTATTGTCGATCTCTGCTCCAAATTTGGCCAGTATGTAGCCCAACCGTGTTGGTCACACGGCTTTAATAGCAGTGTTAGTGTTCTCGGGCCTTACATTTTCCCTGATATCCCGCAGCATTTCTGGATATAATCGGCCATTATGGGGCTTTACAAGCAGTGACGTGTGCCGGAGTCTTCTCTTTTGTTTTGCATCAGGTCTTTTTTCTTGTTGGGTGCCCGTGCGAACTTTATTTTCTAGCACTTTTTGAAAGAGTTTCTTAGCGATTTTCTTCACTCTTTTTATCAGCACTGTCTGAAAGCCTTGATCTGGTGCTCCACGCCCATCAAGTGCCTCTCCCTTCCTTCTTTTATTCCGATCTCCTTCAACTCGGCTAGACGCCATCTTTTATTGATTTTTTATGGTAGAACCATCTGCGCATGCCCATCAGGCTTAGTCCTCAGCGCTTCTTAGCTTTTTGGTCTTCTTTGGCCTTTTGATCCTCTTCCGCCTTTCACCAGCTCCTTCAGTAATGTCTTATGTGGTCTGGGAGCTCCTCTATTTAAAGAAACCATTTTTTGCTCCTCCACAGGTTTTTGGCGAGTTAAATGCAGATTTTAATTCTTTTTTTAGAGCATCTCTTACTTTGCAGATTAGCCTTTCTGCTTCATGTTCCTGAGCGGCAATTGTACTTTGCAACCAACTGACAATTGGCTTCCATTTCCGAGTATAGTTCTTTTGCCGCATTTTCGACAGTGGCAATAAAATCACACCATGGCGCTTTATTTGTCTAGTCACTCCTTTCTTTTCCTGCCGTATCACTTTGTGGACTTCAGAATGTTTCATTATTATATTGAGATTTGCCTCAGTTGCTTCTGTAGCGATTGCAGTGGTAGCCATCGAATTCTCAATGTTCCTTGTATTTTCTTCTATCGCTCGAACATTTGGCGTCTCTTGTAGAGTTTCACATGCTTCCTTTTTAGCACGTTCTGGCATTGGTATTACTTTCTTGCTGTGCCCGAACGCCGCAGCAATCTCAGTCTGGGCAAGACTGTCTGTTAATCTCCATCTTTTGTCCATCTTCACTGCCAATGAATTCATCGGCGTTTTTGTCATCATGAATACCACTCCCGATGTGCTGTAAGCATCGTGGCTACAGCCGCTCGGTCCGTCGTCATTGTTGTCCTACGACTATATACATAACATCATTCACTTCCACACATCCTTTAGACACTAAAGATGACTCAAAGGAGTTGAAACGTGTCTGCTCACAGAACAAAGCAAGTTTTCACCGAAAAAGAGAATTGGTCTGCGTATATCAAATAAACAAAATAATTGACTATATTATAATTTATTTTAGTCTTTTGATTTTTCACTGAATAACAATCATACTTCTAAGCTATTTAGCGTGAGTCATAGCTATTTAGTTCCATTGTCATATTTACATGTGAGAATTGAAATAAGATCAAATACACAATTAGCTAATTAAAAATAAAATCAATTCTTTAAACTCTGCCAAACAAAAAGTCTTATTAGTGTTGTTATTTAACTCCAGTAAGCAGTGAAAGCTTTTAAAAATTTTCAATTCACTTACTGTCTGCAAATACAAAATAGAAAATGAAAAACGATCACAAGGATGACGAAAACATTTTGCATGCTGAAAGAACACCGAAAATGAAATGCAATCTTATGTCAAGTTTACACTACACTCTTCGCGTCACAACTGAAATGATTGACTTGAAGGATGAGAGAAACGAAAAATTCTTTCAATGGAAAAGTGGGACGTCTACATTAAACTTTTGCTTTTGCTACGTTTGAAAGAATAGATTCATCGTTAAGCTCAAGTTACATCTACATCAACGATGCAGATTTCTACTTGTGGAGCGTAAACTGCAGCAAAAACGAAACAAAAGACATTTACAACAGAACATTAATCTACTTTAAGTTTCAGATTTATAGTATTGGATATCCTTGTTCAAAAGACATAATTCAACCAATGGTGTTTTATGTTTGCACAGTGAGCAAGACAATATGGGGTTACAATAATTCTAGAGATTCCCGAAAAACGAATTATAGCATTAATAAGGATTCTTTGCCTGTTAAAAAAGCCTTGAAACAGTAGCGATACCTTTTACTGCTTTGTTGATTAATTAAACAGCACAACAATTTTGAATAATTTTGCTTGATATTTCATTAACTTTTTGAGTTTTATGAACAAAAATGAACAATTTTCTATAAAAAATGCATTTTGTCTCTTTGGTCGTGCCTCACAGCAAGTTGAAATTTCGCAAAAACTTGATAACGAGCGTCTCTTCAAAGTTTTAGTTCAAAAATTTACAAATCCATTGAGTGGGATAGGAACGATCGTTAAAACTAGAAGCGCCACCGGGTCATTTTTGTCCTGTCCATATTCTATAGAATAATTCAATGTAAGATTATTGTTCTGGGTAGATACGGGATGAAAGGGTGATGTGTGCGTGAATAAACAGTTGAGCATAGTTTCTATCAGTCAGTTGCACGTCGTTTAGCGTATAGAGTGTACGTTTTTGTTATTATAAGAGTATACCCCACGTTTTATAGTTATGTCTAGTCAACGTCGCGAAGTGTTGAAACCGCACGAAATTTTGTCTTGTTTGTATGAAATTTTAGACGATAAATCAGATGCCGAGCCTTGCGAATACTCTGACAAAGACTACCTATTAGAAAACAATTCTCGTTCTTCTTCTGACATGCCTGGAGACACCATTCAAAGAGAAATGTCGGGAGGTAATTTTAATGTTATTTTATTTCGTTGGAAAACTTACAGGTATTGCTGTGTTCACTTTGTATGATAGGTTACTTTTAGCTAATTACAAGTTTTCAAGTGGAAAATAACTCACACATAGTGTTATTTATTAGTTTTTTTTTTGTAGTTATAACAATAGCCACTTCATTTTTATATTATAGAAACAAAAAATTTTATGGGTGTCACGAATGAGGCAAAAGATCATGATTGGAATCAAAGGCGAGAACGAGCACGGTGTAATCGTGGCCAGGCGCGTGCAAGTAGAGGATTACTTACAACATAGACGAATCCTCGTTTTTAAACGACATCTGGCTCAACACTTGTTTCTCCCGGTGGTACTACCTGGACAGTAATGGAAACTAGTAGTACTGCTGGTAGGTATGGGTGTCAAAATGTTTTTATAGATCGCATTAGGTCAATGCCGTACGTGAAACGCAATGCGGACGAAACTTTTAAAACTGCTTGGCAAATAATGTTTACAAAAAAATCATGCAGCATATTTTAGAATGCACTGTAGAAGAGGCGCAATGCCAACTACGAGGCGAAAATTGGGTATGTTGAAGGAAGAACTGGGGGCCTTTATTGCTGTACTTTATATACGTTGTGCAATTGGTGCACATAACTTAGATCTAGATTCATAATGGTCGATGAAATAGGGTCATCCTATAATAAACAATGTCTCGTAATCGTTTTCGTGAGAAAATGAGGTACCTGCGACTCAATCACAAATCCAGTAGACGCCAAAGAGTGACTGAAAATAATTTTGCTATGATTTTGGAAATTTGCTACGAATTTATCACGAATGTTCAAGCTTGTCACATGCCCGGACTATCTATAAAGATTGACAAACAACGTTTTCCATCTAAGTGCCGTTGCCGATCTACCCAGTTTATGAGCTCTAAGCCAGACAAATAAGGTCAAAAATTTTAGATGGCTGTAGACAAAGTGAGCATTTAGGCAACTGAGTGGTGAACAAATTGATGGAACATTACATCAATAAAGGCCAAAATGTCACTTGTGACAACTTTTTTACTTCACTTTCACTAGCGGAATATTTAAAGTCCAAAAATACTAGCATCGTGGGTATAATAAATAGAATTCACAGAGAAATACCTTATTCCGTAAAAACCGCAAAAGACGAACTATAAAATACATTTATTCTCAAAAACGGTGATACAACATTGACTGTTTATCAGGCTAAACCGAATAAAAATGTTCTTATGCTCAGCACTATGTATCCCAACGTACCAATAAGCTGTGGCTCGAAGAAAAAACCTCAGACAGTGTTATTTTACAACAGCACGAAATATGGCGTAATGTTGTAGATTCAATGAGCCGCAAATATACAATAAGGGCTGCTTCTAGAGGTTGGCCAGTTCATGCATTTTATAATCTGTTAGATTTGGCAGGTATAAGTGCCTGGATATTGTATAAAATAATCGACAACAGCAAAGTTAAACGCAGAGACTTTTTATTGCAACTGGAAGAAAAATTGAGAACACGCTGTATGAATACAAGAAAAACAACCATGCCTGTGAAAATTCCAGAAAACATACTGGAAAGACAAGAAAAACTTTCAAGATGTCAGGTCAAGCCCAAATGCACAAATAATAATTCATATGTGAAATGCTACCTTTGTTAAAAAAACCCACCTGCAATAAATGCACTACTAAAGAAGATAACTTATGCAATATTAGCTGTACAAATAATTGTAACTAGCTTGTAGAATTTGAAACAGCTAGTTAGTATCTATAGTTTATTATGTTTTTGTCTTTAAGGAATTAATAATTTGATTTAAATAAAAAATATTCATTCTTCTTCTTCTTAGCACTACAGCCCCTTTCGGGCCTTCGCTTCCTGCAAACAGCGCATCCAACTGTCTCGGTCCGTTGACCGCGTCTTCCAATTCTGAAATCCAAGCAGCGATGAACTGTCTTCGTCGACCGAGTCAGATCAGCGTTTTCTCGGTTTCATGAATTATGCTAATGAATGGTGCAAAAAATTAAATGGGCAAAATTGTCACGGCCTTGGTTCAAGGGGAGTAGTAACTTCGGCGCTTCTAGTGTTAAACAATTTTTGTTGTAATGAATTGTGAATAAGGTAATCAAAGAAGCGTCTTGATTATTATTTTCCTTTTTCACTGAGTAAATGGCAACTGCTGTATTACTTTTGGATGCAGTGTTTCCCACACATTTTGTTTTGTTTTTTAGTGTCAATCAACACTCTTTCACTTTATATCAGATTTTCCCGCAATTGTGACACGTGCCTTGTACTCTTTGATTTGTTCAGTTTTTGATGATTCTGAGCTTGGAAATTTATCTTGCATTTCAATCGCAATTGGGAATCTTTCGTATACCGTATAATATCAAAATTGTGACAAGGTTAGCCATCATGTTCACGTTCATTTCATGAATCTTGTCGAGAACACCAAAAAAACGTTTTCAAAGGACTGTGTATGTCATCGCCATTTTGCATGTTCAGCGGTATCTGTGATTTGTGTAGGTATGTATACACTTTCAAGCTTGCCCTCCAAATATTTTGCTGTCACAGAATGTTTTGCATGTCTATGTTCTGACCTTGCTATTGACAAAATAAGGTCCGATTTTGCGTTAGAATCATTTGATTCCCACTTAGGCTTTTTTCAGATGGACTCACGTCGGGCTTAGCACATTTCTAATTAACATATCTCCAAACATCGAACTTGGACCGTCAAGTGACGTCATTTTCCCGTTCAATTTTGATGTTCGCATAGCTCATTGTATGAAAGATCTCACTGTTTTTTTGTTGTTGCACTATATACACATATTCACGTGCGTTTGCTGGCCATGGAACTGCGGTATTTAGATGTGAGGCTAGAATTGTTATTCTTTTGACATTTCGCAAAAGATAGCAGCTAAAAGTTTCGGCGTGTTTGAAGCAAGGGTAATACTATATGGCGCTGTAATACTATATGGCGCTGTGGATAGGATGCTGGGCCTATGAACTATTGAATTGTGCATAGCTTTTATTAGGAGGACAAGCATTCTAATCAAGAGTACAAAACAAACTGATTAGACAGATTGTGTTACAAAGAATGACTGTAGTAAGAGTAGTCGCATTCAATTTGATATGTTTCGAAAATTTGTAGCCTGTCATTATTTGACCGATATGTTATTATATTTGTAGTAGTTTTCCAGCTTCTTTTGAAATAATAATTGAACGCTTGCAGAAAGTCCATTTACTTTGCAAAATATCATATGCCTTAGCTTTTCCTGAATCTAAGCCACTAATGTAGTGTAGACTATAACAGTTGGTCAAGAAAGGTTCATCAATTGTTCTTGCCAAACGAATATCAAGTTTTGATACTCAGGAGTCATCACTTGGTAAACGACACTTGATCACTCTTCTCTTCTGCCTCGTATAGAAAATCATTTTGTATCTACGTATGCTCAATAGAAGAATAAGTTTTTCATCGCGACTGTTTTTAGGATCAACCGGATGAAATCGCTCATTTTGAGAAAATCGTTATTGAATCTTACGATGAAATTGAAGTTTCTACTTGGCTCTTATTGCGGTGTTTTCTAAGGCACTATTCAGTTATTATTTTCACTAAACTAAAAATTTCCTCTTAGTATACAGTGCCTTTATGCATGTGGAGCTTTTGGTGCCCCATCGGACGTGTCCTCAGATAGGCGATAGAGGGTGCCCTAACCAAGTAGCTGGCAGGTGTGTCGGAAATAAAAAACCCCCCAGTGGACCAAAACCGACTAAGTTAAAGCGCTAACAATGCTCCACTTAGTATTTACTTGTCATGAAATCAGGAGAACAGCCTCTGACTGGACTAGATAAAGAGTAACGACTATGGCATCGTATAAAGGACTACTCCTTTGGAACCTGGAATGTTAGATTATTGAGCAGACCAGGTGAATTGCGACAACTTCTGGATGAAATAAAGAAATATTAAATGAAGGCCCTTACAGTGCAAAAACCAGATGAAACGGTGAAGGCATATTTGACATGCAAACGCACACCATGCTTAAAAGCAGAAAACTGCAAGGAAACCATGAGTTTGGAGTGGCTTTCATTGCTGACAGCACATATAAAGAAATTATTACAGATTTCAAGCGCGTTCACGAAAGGCTCTGTGCGATTCGTATCAAGACCAAATTTTTTAATGTCTAGCTGGTCAACTGTCACGTGCCTATAAAAGGCAAGGAAGAGGCAAGACTTCAATGCGAAAATTGGCCAAGAAATGGCACATAGAGGAACAACCGGAGGATACAGCTAGGAGACGGGTTCAATCCACAAACAAGTCGTTGCAAAAATGTACACGGAACAATCATAGGCAACCCAGTCGAAATTAAAAACAGATGGCTGCAATATTTCCAGAAGCCATTCACGGTGTCCCCAACCACGGCTGAAGCTGTGAACATTCTAGAAGCAGAGCAAAAGGTCCCACGTTCGCTAGCAATCAGAGATGAAGTACAGGCAGCAGTACGGGACCTCAGTAAAAATAAGGTTACTGGAATAGACTGAATACCAGATGAACTGCCAAAGGGTGAAAGTCACCACGTAAATAACCTTCTCCATCGGCTGATATCCAGAATATGGTCAGAAGAGCAGTTACCAGAGGACTGGCAGAAAAGTTTAATATTTCTTGTACACCAAAAGCGAGATAAGAGCGAGAGTGTGAAAATTATCGAGGCATTGCTCTCCAAAATCACAGAAAGAAAATTAAAGCCATACTATGAAGCTATATAGGAGAGTATTAGAACGGCTTTATAAGTAGACGGTCTACAATACACCAAATATTCTCAATGAAGAAGGTGCTTGAAAAGTGCTGGGAATATTACATCAATGTACATCAACTCTTTATGGTCTGCAAGCAAGTATACGAAAGTATCGACAAAAATGCGCTTAAAAAATAATGCTTGATTTTAGAGTCCCAACAAAACTAGTCCGCATGGCCAAGTTCACGATGCTGAACGCAGTGTCCCAGGTCAAGGTAAACGGTGAAGTAACGGACAGCTCTATAACAGGATCAGGCTTAAAACAAAAAGATGGGCTTACTCCAATGCTCTTTAATATTACGCTGCAACACGTCATCACGAATACATCAGCTGAAACCTCAGGTACACTTATGTTCAAGTCCGCACAGTTGGTAGCATATGCTGATGACGTCAATATTATGTTGCGTTCAATCCTTTGTTAGGAACTCCCCATAACGCCAAGCTTAAAAGAATAACTTCCACATAAAAACCCAAAACAAACCACGTCACTAAATACCAAAGAAAAGCTTCCGCTAACCCAATCACATAAAAACTGAAACAAATTGTTTGGCTTAGTAAAAACATTACGTAAACAAAAGCGTCCAACAGCAATCCAACATACAGAAATAAAGTAATATGAGTACCACATGGACAAACAACAAACAAAAACACGTAATAGAAAAACTGCAGTGAAGCGCCATATGGCTAGCAAAAATAAAACAACAATAAACAACACGGGTACAATATTATGAATTAGCTATTCCTAACCCTTATCCAAAATTTTAATTGCAGATTGAGAAAAAAGATTCCATTACTTCCATTAATAGTTGCAATTTATAAAATATTTCTTTCTCTTATTATTAATAGTTATTTTATATCATTTTTCTTTATATTAAATTTAAACATTCCCCTTTAATTATATTCTACATGACATTTAACTTTTATTATTATTTAAATTTTTTTCATTTTTCTTTACTCCTGTAAATTTTTGAAAAATTTTAAAACTGCAAATTAAAACTTAGAACGTGGGAGCACTGATTTGGTGCATCCTTTTTGTATATTGCATCACCAAATGCAATCGAACTTGACTGAGCGAGCAGCTGATTTGAGTACCGTTGCGATATGAAAAAAAGGAAGAAAGATTTGGACGGATGATTAGTCTACGGGAGATCTTGTTTTGGCTTATCATGTCGTAGGGTGTTCGAAGTGAATATAAATTTTTCATTGTTTAACCTTCTATTTTGTACGAGTTTATTTTGCTATTTCGCTGCCCCATTCTACAACCCCATTGGTTTTAATATCGAAGTTTATCAAATACGCGTTAATGATTGCCGATTCGAGTGCATATGCTATAAAATCGAAAAGTTGAAGGAGTGGAAATAGCACGTGGTGCGGTGGTGGTCATTGTCTTTGCCCAGAAAAAGTGCTCGGGAATTTTTATTTGGATGTTATGAAATGAAAGTGAGATTAGTGAGAGTCAGTTGCAAATCCTGAACCGTTGTTTGGTTAAAAGAATAAGGAAAAAAGGAAAGAAAAACTAAGATCGTAGTGTAGAGATCAAGCCGTGTGTAATATTAACATCGCGTTTTAGTTAATACTTGCTTGCAAGTTTTTGTGTATTGTTTGAAGGTTGAGGTTTCATAAAGGCAACTGCAGTGCAGTAAATCGCACGGTTTCAAGACACAACCAACGACAAGTGTTTCTCGACCGCCTTCTTTACGAGTGTGTGTAAAGGTTGACTGTCGTGCCGTCAGTATTGATTGAATTTGTTCCGTGAACACGGGCAGTGAATTAACAAAACAAAGTAGAGTTATTTTCTCATCATTTTCTTTGTCTGTTTTGCTTACTGTTCTCTCATAAATATTTCTGAAAGTCCTACCGTGCGTGATATTCTCCGAACGGATGGAAAAGTGACGTACAATTAGAAATATCTCAAAAAATCAGTGAACCATCATCCTACGGACACCTCAGCCCAGTCGCCGTGTGTAAGCATTCAACAAGAACGCACAATTGCGCCAATTCTTACGCACTTTTCCGCTGACCGACTGTCGTGCTTGCTAGCGGATTTGTTTGCAATTAAAAGTTCTCCATGGTAAAAAATCAAAATATCGCGTGTTCGCGACAGCACTTTAACTGCAGCGAGTGAGATTAAATAAGGTTGGAAATTATTTTTCTTGCAATGGTTGTGATTGCCGGTAGCCAACCTCGAGCTGGGTGTGACGAATGTCGAGCGGAATATGCGGAAGTGCTCGGCGTTGTTTAGTTTATGGAGACCTATTTACCAATTCCAAGGAATTTCAATCGCCCACTGAGTATTTAAATTGGCCGTCAACTAGTAGAAGTAACGTCGTAAGATTGAAAAATGAATCGCCCAATGGACAATCTTGAACGACTTTCAGAGCGGCAGGTACAAAGAGGACATTGAAATACGGTTGGCACTCTAAGAACGGATATTGATGCAACTTGTGAAAAAGCATCCGAAGGGTTAAAATGCAAAATAAAAGAGTGCAAGTGCTAAGACAATAGCCTCGACTAGTAAAGGCAAGAAATCAACTATACCGCGAAGAAAATTAGGAAAATAAACCTAAGATTGAAATCGAATATAAAGTGGAAACTGAAATCAGTGCAGCACGCCAAACCATCCATAAGTGAGGAGGAGGTAGATTACATATTTTGTATATATCCTTTTATTTTATGCATGTTAAATAGACCAATTTTTAGTATTCTTAATATTAAATTAAGCTAGCACACATTAACTTTAGTTGAAAAATTTATTTCCATTAAGAAGGTGAATTTTTCCTGAAAAACATATACCTACACTCAAGCTAATAAGTAATGCATACATGAATTATATACTCTGCCAAATTTATGACTGACCAATATCTGTTGAATGGAGTTCACCTCCATGTAAATCTTTGTCGACTGTGTTTACTCGTATTGTTATTATTTTCGACACATGCGACAAATCATCTGGAAGTCTTTTGCACTTACATGTTGTATGGAAAATTAATTTGTTTGATAGGAACTAGCAAAGTGGTCTCTATAGTCTGCATGTTTATTTTAGATTTGATTTTATTATTTTTGTACTTTCATGCAAAACAGTTGAAATTTACTTGGATGTCGTTCATGTAAATCAATAATGATAAACTAAACAAAATAAATTTTATAGAGAGCTCTCCAAACAAGCAGCTGCAAGATTATTTTAAAGATTTAAATGCAGATTCAGAATTAGTTGTGCGAAAAATTCAAATAAATCCAGTTCTTATTATTGTTCCTTATAACGTTTTAGCGAGAACGTGTAGATATGCCCTATTTATAGTTTTATAAATGAAAATATAGTATTAAAAATATCGCAGTTTCGTACGAGGTGACCTATATACTCCTCAGGAGCTGCCACATCAGCCACCTCGAGGCAGCTCGACTGCGTGGGTTCCAGGTGACCACGAACCCATATATATATATATATATATATATATATATATATATATATATATATATATATATATATATATATATATATATATATATATATATAATATGTTGCAACATGGCAGTGCTGCAAGCTCTATCGAGCAATAATTTCCACTATTAATGCTGGTGTCCTAAGTGAAAGAACTACGTTGTTCTTTCACCCGAGCATTTTAGCACTCTTATTTGTGGGCCATAAGTATCATCGGTAATGACGAAGTCTCCGCCAGTCCATCCGTTTTTGCCCGGCTCAATTTATTCTTTGAACAAACATTGCAACTCTTTGTAGGTTACCTCGGCCTTGATACCAGTCGTCGGCATTCGACCCTTTTCAATTTGTGGATGCCAAATTTTTTTGTAGTGGGTCCTTGTGCTAGGGGGAAAGAACCCGCCCCACGTCACTGCAACGCTAGCCTGCCAGTGCATTCACGCGTCCCCAGACAAGGTCAATCTCAGCAGATCTCAACATTCTCTTTTGCCGAGGCAGCAGACCATCGCTGCAGTCCTTCAAAGACAAGTTTCCATACCTATTTCATTACAGCTATGGGAATTCCTCGATCAAGTTTTGAACAACTTTTGGGGGTCACTGGTCTGAGCACTTAGTGGAAATGCTGACATTCATTTAGTGACCAAGATATGGAATTGGGTATGAAGTTATGAACTGAGGAAAATGTGGATTCAACGGAAAGTTAGCATGGCTGATGGGCCCTATAAAGTTATGAATTGAGGAAAATACATATTCAACGGAAAGCTCAGCATGACTGTTGAAGCCTATGAAGTTATAGATTGAGGAAAATGCGGATTTAACGGAAATTTAACATGGCTGTTGAACCCTATCGACTTTTCGCTTGAGGTTTAGGTAGCGTCAGCTGATTTTAACAATATAAACCATTGATCGTGGCAAAGCAAGAGTTCAGTGTCACAAAGCATAAGCTGAAGGGTGGACCAAGGAGTGTTAATGGGCCCAAGCCGAGGACACGGGCCAAAGCAGTATTTCATGTCATTGTGTATCATCACAAGCCAGAACAGTCACAGTATTTAGTGTCATTGGGCATCACGTCAAGAACACAGGCCAGAACAGTAACCGTGTTTAGTGTCATTGAGCATCACACCGAGGAAGCATGCCAGAACAGTCGCAGTATTTATTGCTATTGAGCATTACGCCGAGGATATAGGCCACTAAATCTGCGAGGTCGTGGATTGTCCCAGACCACCCCACACGCGAAGCGCGACAAGCTCCGCTGACATCCAGGAGTATCAAGCCAAAGTCAAAAGCGCTTCGTATATCGTTATAAGTTTTCAAAGATTACAAAGAAATTCCAAAAATATAAACATAAAAACTGAAACAGCTTGTAAATGTACAATAAAATTAACAATAAAATAAAATTAACCCTCTCGTCTCTGTTGATCTTGTTTAGATGGATACAGTAGAAGGTAAGTGCCATGCAGGGAGAATTTCTCCCTAAGAGCCTTGATGGTGTATATAGGATACAAATCAAGTTAAGTTTATCCCGGTATACATAGAGTATACTGCTAGTGTAATACTTAGATGCAAAAGGAGCATTTTCAAGTCTAAAGTCCGTAGGAAACCGAATTAGCCTATGATTTTGTGAAACTAAAATTGAATTCTAAATTCCCTGAAGTGAGGATCTCAATTATCTTGGGCTTGTACTCGACAAAAAACATATTAACTCCAAAGCGTTTAAAGCCGTGCTCTCGCTACACCCTCTTCTTAATCGTAATTCGGGTCTCAACACCAGGAACAAAGACCTCATTGTCAAAATGGCAATCCAACCGATCATCCTATATGGGGCACCTACCTGGATTCAATGTGCTAAATATCTAGTTACAAAGCTTCAGATCACGCAAAATATATACCTAAAAATTGCACTTAATAAACCGTTTTACTTTTCTTCTGAAAAAGTACACAGCCTTGCTGGCGCTAGTCCAATTTATATATATATATATATATATATATATATATATATATATATATATATATATATATATATATATATATATATATATATATATATATATATATATATATATATATATATATATACATATATATATATAAATATATATATATATATATATATATATATAAATATATATATATATATATATATATATATATAAATATATATATATATATATATATATATATATATATATATATATATATATATATATATATATATATATATATATATATATATATAAGACTAAATTTCTGACTCAAACGAGGAAGAAAACTCCAGTTCGACAAAACCTCACCGTAGACAATTACAACTTTGAAAGTGTGGATAATTTTGCGTATCTTGGAGCCAACCTGAATAGATGAGGCGACAAAAAGGACGAGATTGGACGCCGCATAAACGCCACAAATAAATCGTTTTACTACGTATTTTCCATTCTAAGGTCCAGAGTCGGCCACAAGCAAAAAAAAAAGCTCCGCATTTACAACACACTTGTCAAACCTGTGCTGTTATATGGAAATGAAACATGGACCATGACGAGCAAATCTGAAAAGGCAGTGGACGTATTTGAATGCAAAGTGTCCCGAAAAATTGTTGGCCCAATGAAACAAAGAATTGAGTGGAGACCACATTACAACGATAAGTCGTGTGAATTATTTGACGATCCACCTGTTTCGTCTTGCGTTAAGTTACGTAAATTGCAATGGGCGGGCCATGTAGAACGAATGGAAGAAAACCGACTACCCAAAAGAACATTGACGGGTGGAGCACAAGGTAAACGTCCGGCAGGAAGCCCGAGGACTGGATGGAAAGTCACAATAGAAGCTGATAGCAGATCCTTGTTGGGAGTAAACAACTAGCGGAAAAGGTTGCGGAACCGTGATGATTGGATGAGATTAATCCTGAAGGCCAAGACCCGGCATGGACTGCCGCGCCATTAATGATGATGATTATACAGTGCCTTTCAGAGAATTAGTTACTCACACTCCTTTTCTCTAAGGCAAGATATCTTGTGCGATATTCATATCTTTTTTGACTACTTAGGACATGAATACTAATCACAGTTCCTCAACAAGTCTCCCATACTAACCAAAGAAACTCCTTGTTTTTACAACTCCAAATAATATATTCTTCTATTTAAAATTATACTGCTTATTCAATTACAGTTGCAGATAAAGTTCACGTAAATCATTGAAAACAAATGTCCTCATCTCCATGATGAATTCAATCGGCTGACGGATGCTTTCGTAGCTAAACTTCCTGAATGTAACGTAGTATGGTACAATTTCAACTAGTCAGGATACAAGTTGGCATTTCCATACAATGCTCTATACTTATTTCTGTCGTTTCTAATTAGACACATCAGTTTCCACATTTATATCCGTTACCCTTGACATTCTACCTTGTGACATATCTTTAGGGCTAAACCGCTCAAATGGACCCTCACAGCTCTTATTGAATCGAATTCTCCCTTCAAGCCGACCTTTTATAATAGCTGCAGAGCCTAGTTGAGATGCATTTTCAGATCAACAGGATGTACGGCAATTAAGTGCTAGTCAGTGTTTGCCTGCAGGATGCATCCAATAGATCTACGTACAAACTTATATCGTTTTACCAAATGTCCTACTTAAGTACTCCCTACGTTCAACATGCAATTTATCTTCCAACCATGCCTTCTACGGTTATAATAAATAGTGTATCAGATTGCAGAGCAGATAAGGCACGCAAGCAGAGCACGCTATTAGAGGACGGAGTATAGATGCCTCTACAGAGGGATGAAGGCAGCTATGAATTACAAAACCAACAGTTTTGTTAAGCTCGGTGCAGCCTCCCAATCCCTGTTTTTGCAGAAAACGTGGGCTGTTTGATGCCATTGGTATTCGTATATTGCTTCAGCATAAAAGGCAGCCGACACAATAGTGGCATTGACTGCATTTAATTGCCAGAAGCAAATTTATCAAATCACACACACACACCATTAGCTTGGATGGTAAGTAATAACCATCTATATATTAAGGAAGTTCACATATGAAGCATTGCAATAAAGTTGCAATTTTTATCTATTATAATTGAGTTATATAGAACGGAAGAAAAAGCTAACATTTCTAATATTTTTCTTTGAAAACTGCGTTATCTTCAGTAATGTAAAATGTTTTGATGCATTTTATACATCGAACTGTTCAGTAGAAGAACTGCACATTCAATTAAGTTTTGTTTATAATCAAGCACGCGATTTGCATAAGTTAATTAGTACACGAACAATACGCTGTATTAAATTATAATTATCTTCACTGGAATCTTACAACTATGAAATTTAATCTGCCCAACCACTACAGCCGTTCATAAGCTCAAAATCCATTCTCTGTGGCTCTACATGACTTTAATATCATCCCCTAATCAATTAATTTACTATTTAGGACATAATCCTCTATTGTTATTATTTTGAGACTTAATCTAAGGGAAAATTGGTAAACTTTTGGTTGAAGCTTAATTGATATCTTATACGCTTGTAATTTTCGGTTGATAGCTATCTGCAGAGTCTAGTCTTGTTTGTTGCCGTCTAGTACTTGTTTGTTAAAGTTCATTAAGTAGGTCGTTTGTTTTGGAGGGAGCGCTACGCGTTTGGGATTTTATAAGCAAATGTGGGGATTGGGGATCTTACGTGTCTGTAAAAGAGATTTAATCGAAGAATAATCCTTCAATGGTAATTCCTCTTATAACCTGGAGGCTAGAATATACTGTGTGGAAATTATTTTCGTTTTTAACGTAAGTAATCCCTATGAGGTAGCTAAATAAAAGTGTAAAGGTGTCTCATACTACAATAGTGAGCTTTATGTTAAGGTGTCTACATCCACCAGAAGATACATCAGTAAGTTTAAATAACATCAACCCTCCTTGAATTTGAATGTAACACTTTCGTTTTTATAAAAAAATAAATATTTTATCACACAGACATCGACTCATGGAGCTCATCGACATTAAATGAAAACGCAATTGTGATAAAATTCATGATTTAAAGTGTAAAAGTAAAAAGAAAACTTAATTTTTGATAATGTTGCTAAAAAAAGTATAAATTAATGAATTGAGACATACAATTTGCTTTCAAGCAGCAAATGATAGGCGGTAGCATGTACAAAAGTTACTATAATACAGCTCGCCAGTTACGACATTAACCCTGACGGTCTGTACTTCATTCAATCGTTGCTGGTGGCAGTTTCCTAATATAAAGGGTTAATTAATTGAACTAAAACTTTTAAAACATATTTAACCTCATGAATATGAAAGAATTTTGCTGATACAAATGAAGAATTTGAAAAAAAATGGAATTTTATTTCGAAATTTATCAGTTTTTAGCATGGCCAAGCAGTCAACCTATTTCCCCCTAAACAAGTGTATCCAACACCTGAACTAATTTTGCATCATCATATACATTTTAGACGTTTGTGTTTCTTAACCTTTGACAATGGTAAGTTCTCTTGTACGAGTATATGATATTAAGTGTGTTATCTGTAAAGAACCAGAGTCCTCAAAAGCTAAACTAATCATATGTGACGGATATCGTGCTCAGTCAGACTATTTAAAATGCTTATCGATTCCAGCTGTTTTTTATGATATCCATACTAAACATACACAAAACATCATACGAATCCTGATTTTATTGTAAAGTTGGAATTTGAACCTTCTTTACTACTCTGCATAAAATTAACGCCCGATAACCTCGCCATTCAGAGAATTTCATTGTTCCGCGTTACTATAAGCACGGAACTCAAAGCGCTCCTGAGACCTGATTTGTCGATAATATCCGGAAAATTTTTTGACCAAATGCTCGTCGGCGAAATAGAACTTAAAAACTAATTTAGATAACTCGTCCTCATTTTATTATCAGAATGTGCGATGCTTACGAACCAAGACCAATGAATTACAACTTTCCTCCCTTGTGTCCTTTGACAACTTTGTTTGCTTCATGGAAACTTGGCTCACTGAAGTTTTTTATGATACTGAAATTTTGCCTTTTTCGTAATGATCGGAATTGCTTGAGCGTAGGTAAGTCTGATAGTGGTGATGTTCTAATTGGTGTTCATAGATCGATTCTAGGTACCTACTTTTGCTGAGTGCATTAGCGTTACAGTCTCGCAAAAAGTGCCAAATGTTCATGCGGTGGGGGAAAATATAAAGAACATCTAGGATTTGATATGATCACTGCTGCAATCGCTATTGAAGTGACTGAAGCAAAGGTTTTCAGCCCCGAAATAACAAACCATCTTGAAGTCCACAAAGTGATCACGACAGAAAAACAAAATAGTGACCATTTCACCGCCATCGTCAAAAATGTGGCTTAATTACTGCCCTTGGAAATGTAAGCCGATAACCTCTCCCAAGAAAGGGGTCGCTAAGTACAATTACCGTCTAGTGATATCAAGAAAAAAGTTGGGTAAACAGACAAACGGTCATGCCAGAAGGGTTTTGTACCCAGCCCTTCCGAAATACGGTCACCAGCAACGAATAAGTCAAGAAACAATGCAAAAAGATGTGCACATTTAAAAGAAAACTCATTGTTTCTCCATTTTCAACGGTCCCCGGTTTTGTTCCAAACTAACATAAATTACTTAAATCAGGAATTCCAAAAATATGTATTGTTATAAATCTTATTTGGAAATTCTAAGAAGATCAAATCAAAATTGCAGTGTCTGAACCGCTGGGAAATCCATAAAAAACCAAAACCGTGTGTTATTGTTGTTATAATTGCAGAAATTTAAAATGGCTATAACTTCCGCAAATATTATTTGATTTTCATCAAACTTGCAGAGTATTAGCTCCTTATATGTAACTACTCAAATATTTCGTTGAGTTTAAGCGTACCTGTACGATTTTATTGGGGAAAATGTGAAATTCGAAAATCATACTATTATTAACAAAGTTGAGTGAATTTCAACTTCTAAGGTATTTGTGATTGTTGTTCTCATAAATATCTACCTCTATACTATTTTCAGATTTTTTTTATCACAGGTGTCCAATCGCGAAAGGGGGGGGACACAAATTTTTCGAGTATTTCGTCTTCGTATGCGCCTCCTGAAGCAAAAAATGTCAGTTTAAGGCTTATTTTGAAAAGTTCTCGTTTAGACCTTTCATACGATACCCATATTGACTACCTTTGATGATTTTTTTTCGGGGGCCACTCCCATATATGAGGAAACCCCCCTTAAAAACCTCATAAATTTTTGTTTGTAGCTGAACTTTCAAGAGAGCACCACTTTACACTTTTGTGTAAAATTTGGTGTTTCTAGCTTAAGTACTTTGCACGGTAAAACTGCTGTGACACACGGACGGACGGACGAACGGACAGACGGGTCGTGATTTTTGTAGGGTTACCTAAAATTATTTTACAAAACCCTAAAAAGGCTAATCCAAACAGCGGGAGATGTTTTTAAAAAAATAAAATCCGCATGCAACACGCCAAAAACCAGCAACGGTGAAAAGAATGACTTCTTGGACAAAAGGAGCTCCTAAAACACATAGGGTGTTACTAGAGGAGCTTGCGAAGCCTAAAAAGCATGCGCAAATATCTCCAGAATCAAACACCAATAAAAGAATAGCGTGTAGTTCAATCTAAGGACATGAGAATTAAATAGCGAAGCAAGAGGCCCTTGATGTGGGTGGGCTTGATCAGGGGTTTCAGATGGTTTTGACAAGAAAACGTAGAAAATCTCAAACAAACTCCTTCAAAATGTGCCAAAAAATAAATTGGCATGACGTCCAGCAAGAAAAAAGGCTTTACGCGAAGCCGATCCCGTGCAGAAGTGTTGCGGGATATTAGGGAAAATTTAATGCTCAAAGATACCAACACTGCTATAAAAGCAATGTGACCGACCCGGTCTAGCCACATACTGGTCAAATTCAAGCAGAAACTGACAATGAAGAAGCATTATGCGAAGCAGTAAAGAATGTTCCCGGCAAAAGTGCACCTGTAATTCCGCTCGCGCTGATGGCAGCGATCAAAATATGAAATATTGACATGGTCATCAAAAGTGAAAACCAGAAAACTATGGGAGACAATGCCTGGCCATCATTGATTTGACCGAAAAGGATACCCAACAATTTCTGAATAAAGGCAAAGTAAGAAGTGGGTTGTCTGCAGGACATGACAAAGAACAGCGTGTCTTCAGTATTTGAAATGGTTACGCAGCACAAGTATGCAAAGGGCCCGAAAGGAGTTTCCTATGTAGTGAAATGGGATATAAATGAAAAGAGTGTACAAAAATGGCACACTGTCTCCTTTGCAGGAATACTGATCCAAGACCGGATCATGGGCCCACCTTCAGATTCAGGAAGCCCTACTCAAGGCAAAATTTGAACTTTGATGACCCGTATCCTTCAGGTAAATCTGCACCACAGTTGAACCGCCTAAAACATACTTGAGCAGTTTGCGGGGGACATGAAAGTCGATTTTTTGCTGCTGAGTCAGCAACACCACGATCAAAGTTCTGCTGTATAGTATCCTGATGAAACGTGTACTGCTACGGTCTGACTTCGGAACAGTAATTTTCAGGTAGAGGGCTATGGATGAGGTGATGTTTTTGTGTATGTTCGGGGCTCAGGGACTCTTTCTTTAGTTTAAACCAAATGAACCGAAATCACTTTTCCAAGCCAAGCTTAATGCTTTGTAGGGCACTGTCTCGAACGCAGATAGCACCACACTGGACATGATATTCACCTCGGAGCCCTCAGTACAGATAATACACAATGGGAGAGTATTAGAAGTCTATTCAGCCAGTGATCAGCGGCACATATTGCTTGAGATCCATGATGATGTGTCTCAAGACAGTGCTTTCGAATTCGTACAAATGGATGGAACATCGTAAAGATGAACGTCAAGAGGTTCGTCAAGGTGCTCACGGTAAGTGTTCTGCTGCAGGGGACAGAAAAACTGGCAGCTCAGGACGTGGTGAGCTCAACTATGGGAATCATCACGACTACTGGCAGTGCTTCTATTCCTCGTTGAAAACCCTGGCACGATAAGCCTCAAGTGTACTGGTGGTTGACTGAAATTGCTGAAAAGCGAAGGGAGTGACACAAGCTTCGGCGTGAGGCTTAACGGGTGGGAAACCATGACGAGGAATGCAACCAAGTAGCAGCATATGAGTCAGTTAGGAAATACCTGCTCAAATAGATTAGCAACATCAAGGCTCACTGCTAGCAAGATCTAATGGACAATATGAACAAGGATCTGTGGAGCCTTGGCTACAAGCTAGTTATGTGGAAGCTTGGTGCCCGACGGACACTTTGCGTACATGAAATGCAAGACTTCGACCAGGTAGTGCGGACACTCTTTCCCACCCATCTTATCCATGTTGATGCTGCCTACAGTGAAATAGTAATCAAGTGCTCTTTCTTCAAATAGCCCGAACTGGAAAAGGTAATTCTTACATTGAAAGCAAAGAAGACTCTAGGCCCAGACAGTATTCTAGCTGACGCGTTGCAATTCGTCTATCACAACTGTCCTGACTTGCTGCTTAGCACATACAATACTTGCCTACGGGAAGGAGTTTTCCTGGTACGATGGAAGTTGTCGAGGCTCATGCTGATCAGCAAAGGTAAAGAAAATGCTGGATCACCGTCTTCATATCGCCTGTTATGCATGCTAGATACAGCTGGGATGGTGCTAGAGAAGCTTATCAAGGGAAGTCTCACTTATGCGAATAGTACTACTGGAGGCCTATCTCCTTGGCAGCATGGCTTTAGAACAGGACATTCCACCATTGAGTGAGTGGTGAGTGTGGTCCATGAAGCGACAGGCCATTATGTTGGTATCACTCGACGTAAAGAACGCCTTTAACTCCGCTAGATGGGTGGATATTCTGGATACGCTAGAAAACCCTCTTCAAGTTCCAGAATATCTGATGTGGCTTCTAAGGAACTACCTAAGCGACTGAAGCTTGCTTTTTGACGTGCGACAGGGTCAACAAGGATGAAAGTTACATCAGATACTGCCCAGGTATCTTTCCTTGATCTAGACCTGTGAAACGTGTCTTGCGACGGACTAATGAATCTGGAGATGCAAGATAAGTCACGCTTGATTAGTCATGCATTTGATGTTGCCGCGCTCTTCACTGGACGTGCATTAAACAAGCACAAGGCTATGCTAATGCACCAAGTAAGAGGCTGAATGACTGCTTGTGGCCGTCGTCTAGCACTGGAAAAATCTGAAGTGGTCATCTCGATAAAAAAGAGAATCCCTACAGCGAAAATGATCAGTATTGGAGAAATACTAACCAGAACAAAGCCAGCGGTAAAGTACCTGGGCTTTCTGATTGACTCAAAGACGAGTTTCTTCGAGCAAATCAGGGTAACGGCTGACAAGGCTGCTTTGGGTGTTTTCAATCTAGTCTGCTTATGGTCTGAATAGAGATACCCAACCCATCAAGAAGATGCCTCTTGATGAGTGCTACTGTCTAGAACAGAAATACAGGGCGACACTCTCAGTAAGCAAGTGTACCGAAAATGTTTGGCAGAGGTACAGAGAAGAGGTGCACTGAGGATTGCATCTTCATATCCGACAATCTCTGATTCGGTGAAGAGAGTTATTGCAGGTGTGATATCTTTTTACCTCCGTTGAAACGGGGACAGGAGGATGATGGTTGTCGGCGCACAGACACGGCGCTCACTCAACAATTGGGTAGTGTAGAGTGAATTGCATTATGCGAAGGTAGGCTGCGTGACTCATCTCGGACTTGAGACCATGGCTAAGTAAAAATATTGTGATACTAACTTCTATCTGATCCAGGTTTTGAAAAGTCATGAGTATTTTAGTCTTCCCTGCACAACATTCGTAAGTCGCGATTTTCTGACTGTCAGTTTTCCCCTGGAAAGTTCGATCACTCGCGAGCGTGGGAACTCCACAATTAGTGCACAAGGGACGTTTACCTCCTAACCACGAAGAAAAGGTGCGATGATCCGTCGCTCTAATTTCGTTCAAGTATTTAAAAATTTCATCAGCGTACAGTGAATTTTTATGGTGATAACTATTTCATTTGGAAAGTCGGTTTGTTTCTAATTATTATTTCTCATTGGGAGATCGTTTTAAGTTGAATATCGATAAATTTTACCGGAATTTTTACCTACTTTTACAAAATGTAACTTATTTATATTGATACTGTTCCATTTCTTCGTCGGTTAGAATGTTAGGGTGTAACATGCCGTATCTTGCCGATGCAATATTATCTTGAATATGATCGACTTTACTTTTATAAATTTGAATTTTGACCATTTGATCAGAATAAAGATTGTTGGAAAAACTGTTCAGAACACTATTTAGTTGGTTCGTAATTATAAGTCGGTCTTTGTTTATTCTGTTCCTTAGTCCTCTTATTGTCTCTTTCAAATTTTATTTATTTGGATTTGTTGATTAATATTTGCAATGAGATTTTGATTATTGGTATTTATT
Organism: Odontomyia ornata; assembly: GCA_963969285.1. Taxonomy (NCBI): domain Eukaryota; kingdom Metazoa; phylum Arthropoda; class Insecta; order Diptera; family Stratiomyidae; genus Odontomyia; species Odontomyia ornata. The sequence goes on along the minus strand of OZ017738.1, from coordinate 105,224,027 downwards.
GTCTGGAGATGTTCGTCTATGTTTTTACTGTCTTGGTCATCCATAGTTCCAAAAAGCTATTTATGGGCATTGCCTACTAAACTTATAAATCCTCTTAAATGTCTTTCGTCTAGTGGTTTGGATATTTTGACTTGGTAAGTTAGATCCTTAAGTTCTGTCAGTACAATGTTTTTGTGTTCTTCATTTAAATCTGCGGCATTTATTTTAATTTTATTAATTACACTTCAAGTTTCTGCTGGGATTTTATGTAGAACGATGTTTGATTTTGTAGAAGTTTCAACTTTCTTTAACTGTATTTGGTAAACCCTGAATTCCCTTTGGCAGTATGAAGAAAACACGAACGAATGGCTGCAAAAGCAGTGAAAAATAATAATTTTAATTTATTTACTATAAAAAACGATTTTGTATCTTTATACGAACGCCCCCTTAAACCTTTTTAATAAACTGTCAATGTCAGAACATTAGTTAAAGTCAACATTTTCATTATGGTAAACTTCACGAACCAACAACGTTTGGAAATTATTAAAAATCACTGTTAATTACTATTATCAAAAAATCATCTTCAGCGATGATGCTCATTTGTGGCTCAATGGCTTTGTTAATAAACAAAATATGTATTGTTGGGCAGCAACAAACCCACATGTACTTCTTGAGACACCGTTGCGCCTGCAAAAATTACTGTTTGGTGCGGGTATCATGCCGGAGGTGTGATTGGGCTTTATTTTTTGTGGATGAAAACGAGTGTCATGTTACCGTCAATGGAGAGCGCTATCGCGTTACGTTGGAAGATCATTTGTGACAAAAATTGAATGAGCTTGACATCAACGATATGTGGTTTCAACAAAACGATGCCGCTGGCTACACAGCATGCCTCACAATCGATTTATAGAAATTTATTTGTTTATTGTTATGTCCTTAATGGAAAACCATATATTTTATAGTTTTCTGTCTAAAATCTATAATGCTAATAGACCAATGGTTTAAGTGTTCATTGGTATTAATAAAGTAACGAGACTAAAAATGTTTATGTGTCAAGTCCGCCTTTTAACAGGCCGATAACCTGCATTTAAAAGGAGTGTTGTAAAGAAAATGTTCATTGCATGTGTTTTGAGTAAATTTTGCGAATTGCCGGTTTTGCTACAGTCGACTATTAATTTCAGGTAGAGTTCTGTGATTTTATCACTGAGCCACTTTTTTGGGTTTTGTAAAATAATTTTACGAAACCCTACTAGTTTCGCGACCAGTCTGTCCGTCCGTCCGTCCGTCCGTGTGCCACAGCAGTTTTTCTCGGAAACTACTTAAGCTAGAAACATCAAATTTTGTGTGTAGGTGTAGAGTGGTGATCTCTTCAAAATTCACTTACAAAAAAATGTTATAACGTATTTAAGGGGGGTCTCCCCATATAGGAGATTGACCCCCCGAAAAAAAAAATTTCATTGAAAGTAGCCGAGATGGGTATCAAATGAAAGGTGTTGATGAGAACTTTTCAAAACAGGTCTTAATTTGGCAAAATTTGCTTCGAAAGGCGCACGGGGAGGGGAAATACACGAAAAATATCATGGGAGCTTTTCAAAACAGTTGTCAAACTGTCATTTTTTGCTTCAGTGGGGGCACACGGGGGAAATACATAAAAAATGTGTTTCCTCCGTCGCGGATGGACATCTGAATTAATTATCAAGGGAGATATTTATGAGAATAACAATTCTAAAAATCTCAGGTCAAAATTCGTTCAACTTTGTTAATAATAGTATGATCTTCGTATTTCATATTTTCTCCAATAAAATCGTCTTTGACATGTTTCTCGATTTGATTCGATCTGGTGACTGCATTTGGTAAAGTGAATACAAAACCCTTCTGACATGAGCGTAGGTTTTGCCCGAGCTGTGCTGGAGCGTGACTGTTTTTCATACATTGACGACCCCGAGTCTCGTTCGAGCAAGTTTTGTTTTAACTTGTGTATAGTGATTTGCCCGAGTATTTAACGTCGCTTGTTTCTAAAAAGTAGACCAGTATAATAGAGAGCGGTTGTAGTTGTAAGGATGTTTAGTCATTTATAGATCGCCGTTGCGTTTTGTACGTGTTGTCTAGTATTTATTCGTATTACAACTTGTTATAATATGATTACCTTTTATGCAGTTTTTGTTTACATTTTAGACGCTGTTGATATATTTTGTGTCTACATTTATATTCGGTTTTATTTTCAGTTTAAATCTACATTATCAGGTTCCCAAAATGTTTGAGTTGGATTATGAAAGTAATGAGGAAGTGTGGATTAGTGGATCAGACGACGTATGTAAGTAATTCCTCAGAATCCTCGGAATATGATTCGGAATTAGAGACTGAACTCCTACCTCCATTCAGAGAACTTTGTCAAATAAATATACCAGGTATACCATCTCTTCTGCCAAAGTTCCCTTTCAATAATACATCTGGTGTAATATACAATTTGACAATGACGGCGAGGAAAAAATATTACGTTATTTTGATTTTTTTTTTTGGAATACAGGGATCTTGGACTTGACATAACTGAAACTAACCGATATGCAAATCAATGGCAGTAATGGAGTTTTGAAAAGATTTTATCGCTTAAAAGAGTGGAAACCGACAGATCATGATTAAGTCATGGTGTTTCTTGCTCTGCAAATTCTTCAAAGTATTATAAATAAGCCTAGAATCGAATGGTACTGGTCTAAGAAAGATATGGTTGGAACACCATTTTTTGCAAAAGTTATGTCATACAGGCGTTTTGCCTTATTGCAGCGTTGTATACATTTCAATTATAATACAGCATATAATTCCAAAACACACTCAGATGCAAAGCTAAAAAAGTTATGGACTATCATTGAACATCTAAATAAACAGTTTTCTTCTGCGATTACACTTGAGACATACGTGACAATAAACGAGAGTCTTATGCTCTACAGAGGTAGGTTGGGTTGGATTCAGTTTATCCCTTTAAACGAGCCAGGTTTAGCATAAAATCATATATGCTCTGAGAATCGAAATTTATGTGTATTTGGTCTTTAATAATATAAACAGGGAAGGGAACAATATTGGATAGTAATCATAAATACCTGAATAATTTTTAACCATCGTTCGATGAGATTTCCCAAGGAAATCTAAACCAACCTCTCATCGGATATTTAGACGTAAAATCTGAGCTATGCCAACGAATGGTACCCAATTGGTCAACCAGTCCGTGTACTCGTAATCTATTTCACTTTGGCTGCTTATCAGCCAGCTAGTTCGGAGAGGATTAGGGTCGCAGCCCTTTTAAATGGATTACGCTCAAATAAATTAATTCAGCCACCATGACGTGCCCGTTCTAAACGCGTTTAAAATACAACCATACGGAAAAGAAATCTATCTCTACTTTATTCCGTATTAACCTTCAATTCAAACAACAACAAAAAAAACTTGAACTAAATCGTTTTTTACCGACGCGGGACCAAAAAAATATACTACTCTAATACAAACTTCAAAATATCCTACTCTAATAAAAAAACATCAAAACAAACTATGGCAGTGCGTACAGAAACCGGACGGGAAAAAGATGATGTTCAGAGGAAGGTCACTTACGGCCCCATCCTGCTCGACGCCATACGTACCGTTGTTGTCACCTACTTGTGCAAAGGAAGGAATTAACTAATGGAAGGAGAGATCGTGGTTTCTTAGCATTCATTATAATTTTATTCATAACATAGAAAAATAGTTTTTACTTCTTGATTATTCTTCTGCGCGAAATAAGACTTTTGTTTTTTTTAATGTAATTTACAATGAAAACTAATTCTGAGAAAAATGTTCTCACGTGAAATAAAGATATGACATTAAATTAAAACTCAGACATAGAATATGGGTGTTTAAAAAATAAATCCATTTTTAGGGTTTTGTAGTAAAATACAAAACCCTATTGCAATCACGACCTGTGTCCGTCTGTCCGTCCGTCCGTCTGTACGTCACAGCACTTTTTCTATGAAACTATAGAGGCTACAGCCATGAAACTTTGTGGAAAGGTCAGAAGTGGTGACTTCTTGAAAGTTCAAGGGTGGAAAAATTTTTCAAAGGGGTTTAAGGGGGGTCTCCCCATATAAGGAGGTGACCCCTCAAAAAAAAATTTTCACCATTGGTAGTCGAGTAGGGTGTCATTGGAAAGGTCTATATGAGATCTTTTCAAAACAAGTCTTAAAATTACCTTATGAGTACCGAGGGGGGCAGGGGAAGGGGTAACGTACGAACCCCTCGCGATTGGACATCTTCCACCCGAAAAATCTGAAAAAAATCATGAATGTAGGCCTTTATGAGTACAACAACAACAAATACATGAGAAGTCGAAATTCACTCAACTTTGTTAGTAATAGTATGATTTATTGATTTTATGTTTTTTTGAATAAAATCTAAACGGTACCCTTGAATTCAATAAAATTTAGCAAGCAGATGACTATTGACAAGATTGATCTTTTCTGAAAGCTTCATAAAGATCGAATGGTATTTGAAGTTATAGCGATTTGAATTTTCCGGTATTACTATGGAACAATATGCCCTGTATTACTATGGAAACATATGCCTATGGAACCATATGCGCTTTCTACCGACTTAGACACTACAGCTTTGCTAGGATTTGCATGAAAATTGCAGGAATGATAGGTATCATGAAGATGAGTACATATAAATAAGTCGAAGAGGCAGGAAAGAGCTCCTAGCAAAAGGGCTTTGTAATCATTCTAGTATTCGAAAAAATAGGCCATGAATCGATGATTACAGTACAGAGGAGTGGCCCCTGAAAAAAATGTCATGAAAGGTAGCCGATATGAGTATCAACTGAAGGTTCTCTATGAGAGCTTTTCAAAACAGTTCTTAAACTGACCTTAAAAATCTGAAAAAATTATCAAGGGAGATATTTATGGGTATAACTATAACAAATACCTCAGAAGTCAAAATTCTTTCAAGTTTGTTAATAACAGTATGATCCTCGAATTTCACATTTTCTACAATAAAATCGTCTTTGACATGTTTCTTGATTTTATTCGTTGCTGGTTACTGCATTTTGTAGGATGAGTACAAAACCCTTCTGACATGAGCATAGGTCTGTCTACCCAACTTGTTACATTTTCATCTAGCACATCAAAAATGGAACTATGAACTATGAACCTGTTTTTTACTGTTTACGATACTTTGTTAAGCAGTTCCTATCGATTCTTTTCCATTTCTTTACCGTCTCATCTCTGATATACATTTATCAATCACAACTACTCCTAGTCCTATACTGTCCTAAATTTGTTATCCTAACCATTCCGTGTAAGTACACATTCATCCCTTTTTAACAACTATCACTGTAAGAGTGTTAGGTTTAGAGAAAATACGTTGACTTAGTGTCTTAAACCGAAATACTCGTATGCACTGAAATAAATAATATGGATACTTTCAAAATTTGGAATTCTAGCTTAATTTCTATGCAAAGCCGATTGAATTGAACTTGGCTTATGTAGGCCTATAACTTTTCATTGGTTATTAGTGTTGCAATCTTTTCAACATTGACTGACTGATGCGTTTCCTCATTACGAAATGAATTTTTCATCCAAACTTAATAAACGATTGAATAACTTTTGTTTATAAATAATTCATCAACAGTCAAAAGCTTCAAATAATTAAGAACTATAAAAAAAATTGCGAAATAATTATCATGTAATAAACAATGCTTGATGCAGGCATTTGGAATGGAAAAACAATTGAATTCCTTAGTTCTTAAACTGTCAAATACGATTATGATAATTATTGACATGAAGTATTTTTATTTTGAATAATCTCAAAATTAAAAATAATTTTTAATGAGTTACTTGAATAGATATTGTAAATCCAAAAATTGACAGGTTCCTTCTAAGTTATAAGTAGTTTTTCCGTTTATCCAATGAAACTGAATCATTCGTAAGAATTATTACTTTCTTCTAGACAGAACTTCCTGATTTTGGCACGTCAGCGTTTACCAATATTTCCCGTTTCGTTTAAAACAATGTTTTTTTTGCTGTTGCAGAGGATAAATACAGACGTCGCCGCTAATTCGCCTATTTGACATTAATTGGGATAGTTATATATCTTTTTCTTTAACTTTAAGAACAATTTTCAACACAAAACTGGTTGCAGAGAACGCCTCCTTTTTGACCCACCGATTTAAGTTGAAAGTTTAGGATGTCATGTTTTCCTCCTCGAATCCTTTGGTTTCCTCTAGCTTCCTTGCAGTTGCTGCGTACAACCGGGCCCGCGTGACACAAAGCATGCAAAACACACAAAATCACAAGCAGCAGACAAGCGAACAAGCAAACTTTCCTTTTTAAGGGGCACGCAAACGGCAGTTCCATCTGTAATGGGATAAGGTTGAAAGATCATACTACCCGTCTATTGCAACATCGAAATCAGGCTGCCAGAATGCGTTTGTACTTGTGCCAGATTACCAACAATTGATGTGGCTGAGCGCATGAAAAGTGAATTATTGTATATTCCTTGGGTAGTTACTGTTCTTCCTCTTTGTGACAATCAGCAGGATTCACGCTTTTCTGACCTTGTCAATCCAATTTTTCTCACATCCAACGTCGATTTGCTCGTGGATGTGCACAGTCGAATGTTCTCTTGTACGATTCACTTTCCCGGCTGCTACTCACTTGCTTCGGTGCTTTCTACCCGAGTTTGGCTTGTTTCAAGGTGATTTGTCGCCAAACAAAGACTTCTCGGGTAATTATCATAAACTGTAAACAAATTTATCTACGGAACACGAGCACCGATGAGGTTTTGCACTTCCAATCGTTCATTTTTTTCTCTTTTGACATTTCCCTGTCTAAGCGCTCTTCGTTTCACAATTTCGTTGGGTGCGAGTCAACAAACAACCAGTGGATGTGCGAATCCTTCGTCAGGTGCAAGCCGGCACACAACATGTTGGTATGAGTGAATATTCTTTAAGAATCGGAATTCATTCGATTCCCTCATAGGGGGTATATTACAGACCATAGAATGGGAATAAAAATTGTCATGGCTTTGATGAAGCCAAATTTGAATTTAGGATAGTGTCTTACTACAGACAATTTTTATACTTCACTGATACTTGCAGATATTCTTATCCAACATAAAACCAACATATTTGGAACGATGAGACTGAATAGAAAAGATGTGCCGAGCGATTTATGAAAGAAAAAACTAAATAAAGGAGAAATAATGGTATAACAAAGAGGAAAAGTTTATGTTATGAAGTGGAAAGACAAGAAGGACGTCGCCTTATTGTCAACAATTCATAACCCACGAATTATAGAAATTGAAAGAACACGGGACTCCTAAAAAATTCCTAAAGTTGTAAATGATTATAACAATTTTATGGGTGATGTTGATAGAGTCGATCAACACCTAACCAACTATCCTTTTATCAAAAAGTGAGGGAAGAAATATTACTATAAAATGTTTCTGCACATTCTCGATCAGACAATATGGAATTCTTTTGTTTTATAATGAAAGCAAAGAGCCTCAAAAACTCAATTACAATTCAGATTAGATCTGGTACAGCAAATTATTGAAAGATTTGGCAAATTCCAACTGACTTTTGGTCGTCCATCAATATCAACATCGCCACTACGTTTGATTGATAGACGTTTTATAGAAGTAAGACCATCTATAGATAGATAAATTCGATCACGACAATAAGATACTCTAACTATCTCTAAGCAAAGGTCCGAAAGGGACTGAAGTGCTGCAAAAAAACAAGTTGGTTAGACAGACCTACGCTCAATTTACAAAATGCAATCACCAGCAACGAATAAAATCAAAAAACATGTCAAAGATTTGCTGTTCAAAAGAGAATCCATTGTTCCTCCAATTTCAACTAACAAAAATCACTCAATACATGAAATCCCAAAAGCATTCATGTCGTCGATCTTATCTAAGAATTTTAAGAAGATCAAATCAAAACTGCAGTCTTTGGTTAAATGGAAAGTCCATGAAAAACCAAAATGGTGCGTTATTGTTGTTGTAATTGGAGAAACTTCAAATGGATATAACTTCCGTGCATATGATACGAATTTCATCAGACTTTCAGAGTGTTAGGACTTATGTAAGGCTACTTAAATATTGAATTTTGTTGGTTTTAAAGGCATCCGTACGATTTTCTTGGAGAGAATGCGAAATTCAAAGGTAATACTATTATAAACAAAGTTGAACGAATTTTGATTTCTGAGGTATTTATTATTTTTGTACTTATAAATATCTCCCTTGATAGTTTTCTCAGATTTTTAAATCACAGGTGTCCATTCGTGAGAGGGGAAACATACTTTTCATGTATTTCACCCCCTGTGCCCCCACTGAAGCAAAGACGGTCAGTTTAAGAACTGTTTTGAAAAGCTCTCATAAAGACCTTTCATTTGATACTCATATTGGCTACCTTTGATGAGGTTTTTCTTTTATGAGTCACTTCCCTGTACTGTAATCATCGATTCATGGCATCAGAAAATATTTTATCCACCCCGAAACTTTCAAGAAGTCGGCACACTTGACCTTTCTACAAAGTTTCATAGCTGTAGCCTCTATAATTTCGGAAAAAAAGTGCTGTGACATACGGACGGACGGACAGACGGACACAAATCGTGATTTCAATAGGGTTTGTATTTTAGTACAAAACCTTACAAGAGAGCTCACGTTCTCCCCTCTTTAGCAGTTTTCGGGAAAAATCAGAGTATAAGCTCACTTCGCAACCAAATATAAGGACTTAGTCAAGTAATTGGAGCTCCGTAGGAATTCTACTCTGATGGCAAGAGAGTTGCCGACGCGTTTTCCAACTGAATTCCCATTTATCAAATCGTGAGGGGTTAGGTGTTGGTTTAAGCCGAGAACGTCTTTCGGCCTTTTGGCATTTCATGCCGTGTGGCGATCCTGGTCCAATAACTCGTCTACTTTTCCCCTTTACAAGCCAATGTTCATACGGGAAGCGTGACTCGTTCCGCCGACCCCAGGAAACGAGTGAAAGTCGAAAACGCTTTATTCAAAATTAAATTAAGGAACATTGAGCGAAAGCAACCAAAATTGAAATGAGCGTGTAAATCTTAATGCAAATTAACGTATAAATGTAAATTTAATTCAATGTATAAACGTAATATAATGAAACAATGAAATAAAATTAATTCACTAAAAACCATAAATCTTTGTTAATCTAGTTTGGATGGATGCAGTAGGAGCTAATTTTCACAGAGGAAGTTCTCTTTCTCCCCAGGAGCTTTGATATTTATATAGGATACACATCACTTAAAGCTTCCAGTTGAAGCCAAGATGCAGAGGGTATACTGGTATTATAACAAGAATGGCGCAGCCGGTGTCGAACTCAGCCGCAGAACCATGACGATTAAAGGAGATTAATGCTGAAGGCTAAGGCCGAGTTTGGGTTGTCACGCGATAGATGAGAATGATTTAAAAATTATCGAGTGAAATTAAAACAATAGCCTCTGATCTGTGATAGTCAAAGACAAGACAGAAAAAGTAAATAAAATAAATAAATCCATCCAGTCAGGATCAAGCTATGTAATCGGTTCATCTTCTTCTGCACCCTTAAATTCTGGTGAATTAAGTGCTATTAGTTATAGTTTCTAGCAGTTAGCTAGGACTTATGGCACGCAAATTCAAGTTTGTTAATTATGAATTTTCAAAATTCAATATTATTGCACGCAGGCAGCCTACAGGACCGTGAAACGTAACAGCTTCTGAATGAACTTCTTCGTAATGTCTTATGTACAACTGGGTTTGCAATGAAAATAGTCAGTGAATTATGGACTGATAAAAACATCATTGTTTCAAACTGCTATGGGAACTATCAAATGCAGCTACTTCACATTTAAAAAGAATCCAACTCTATCCAATTGATTTCAGTGATGGTTACAATTTAAGGTCTATTGAATTCCAGGTAGATTATTAAGTGTTTCTTGTAAGAGTACTATCCTGCAAACTAACCTCGATCAAATTACTTCCCAAAATTTAAAAACTAAACAATCGTCCAAGGACACATTGATACAAGTTAGGTATTGAAGTTACAAAAATTATCTACTGTACATAACTTTTTAAGACTGTTTCGGTCCAAGGCTGGGCTCTTGGGTTGACAGAGAAGGTATTCAGTAGGTAGTCAAAGACATATGTATAAACAAATGGACGAGCAACGAGAATCTGTGTACTCGTCCATGTGAGAAGCAAATTTGCCACATAAATAAGTTATAAATAACTTACGCTCTCGAAACTATATGATTCCCTCTGCTTCTCCTTCCCCTTTTTTTCCAGACAGGTTTTTCTTTACTCTCTTCAGAAGAATCGCCACTGACACCCGCGCACACCAACGAAATTTCATTTCACGTGCACACGATCGCGCGTTCGTTATCATTCGGAAAACAGTTTGAGTACAAACAACAAACGACTCTCACGGAAAACTCGAACGTCAAAGCAAAATAAAATCGAAAAGAGCGTGAAACACGCGGGAAAACTCATGTGTCAAAGCGGATGGAAATTTCGTAAATTTTTAATTAAAACAGTGAATTAAAGTTCCGATTACGTACGCGCGATCTTTAAAATTAAAAACTTTTTAAATGTGAACGTGTTTCGCCGTGAATAGAGTGCTACATTAAAAGCATATCACCTCAAACCTCAACTTCACACAACTTTAGCGAAGGTTGCCAATTGCTTCGGCTCTCACGACCGGTTGCGAATCCAGTACTCTCTATATCTATGTAGGTAGTCCAGTCGCCTAATTGCGAGCATGGGAGTCCTACACTCTGTGCGTAAATGGCATTCACCTCCCAACCACAAACATGTTGGGCAGATAGACCTAGGCTCATGTCAGAAGGGTTTTGTACTCAACTAACAAAATGCAGTCACCAGCAACGAATAAAATCAAGAAACATGTCAAAGACGATTATATTGGAGAAAATCTGAAATTCAAAGATCATACTATAATTAACTAAGTTGAACGAATTTGGATTTCTGAGGTTTTTAATATTGTTATACTCATAAAAATCTCCCTTGATAGTTTTTTCAGATTTTTAATTACAGGTGTCCATTCACGAGAGAGGAAATACATTTTTCATGTATTTCCTTCCTGTGCCCCCACTGAAGAAAAAACTGTCAGTTGTAGAACTGTTTTGAAAAGCTCTCACAAAGAACTTTCATTTGATACACATATCGGCTACTTTTGATGAAATTTTTTTATGGTCCACTTCCCTGTACTGTAATGATCTATTGGCCAATTTTTTCGGATCCTAAAATTCTTACAAAGCCCTTTTGCTAGGAGCTCTCGCCTGCCTCTTTGACTTGTTTCACTCATAAGTATTAATTGTAGGTACTCATCTTCGGTTATTCATTAAATTGAATCAATTTTCAAAGCATGCACCTTAAACGTTGAAGTTGGGGAAAAATATCTCAAAATTATTCAATCTTCATTTAAAATAGCCACTATTTTGTTTTACGATTACTGATACCACTAGTTGAACCGATCCTCAAAGATATTCATGATAACTATCATTCTTGAAATTTTCATGCAATCATGAATCCTAGCAAAGCTCTAGTGTCTGAGTCGGTAAAAAGCGCATATGGTTCCATAGCCATACGTTCCCGTAGTAATACAGCGCACATTGCTCATAGTAATACAGAAAAATTCAAATCGCTATAACTTCGCTAAATACCATTTGATCTTTATGAAACTCTCAGAACAAATTAACCTTATAAAAAGTCATCTGTGTACTGAATTTTATTGAATTTAAAGGGACCGCTTGGATTTTATTCAAGAAAACGTAAAATCGATAAATCATACTATTACTAACAAAGTTGAGTGAATTTCGACTTCTCATGTATTTGTTGTTGTTGTACTTATAAAGGCCTACATTCATGATATTTTCAGATTTTTCAAATGAAAGGTGTCCAATCGCGAAGGGGAGTACGCGAAAAGTTCGTACATTTCCCCTTCCCCTGGCGCCCTCGGTATCGATAAGGCAATTTGAAGACTTGTTTTGAAACGATCTCATTAAGATCTTTCCAATGACACCATTCTCGACTACCAAGGGTGAAATTTTTATTGAGGGGTCACCTCTTTATATCGGGAGACCCCCCTCAAACCCCATTGAAAGATGTTTTCACCCTTGAACTTTCAAGAAGTCACCAATTCTGACCTTTCCACAAAGTTTCATGGCTGTAGGCTCTATAATTTCGGGCGACAGACACAGGTCATGATTGCAATAGGGTTTTGTATTTTAGTACAAAACCCTAAAAACCATTTACGTCAAAGAAAGGTAGACCTACTCAACAATGCAAATTATGTTGCTTACGTAAAAATGCAAGTGGCAAACAAATTTGAAAGGAAACAAGATATTACTGTCCGTTTGTGATGTAGGATTGTGTATTGAATCTTTCAAAATGTATCATACTAAAGCCTTTTATTGTGTGAATTAATTGGTGAAAAAGGTGACAATTTTTTTACCCATTTTCTCAAAAAATATTTGACTGTTAAGTAGTTAATGTTTTCATACCATATTGAGTTGTATCTATGTGATATTTGGATGCTTAAATATCGTCATCAAAGCCTTTATTTATGGCGTTCTCAATAGATGAAGGTCGATTTTCTATTATGTTCAGAAATTGCAGAGATAGTAACTGGGCGAGAAGTTTGCATTTTGCGGTTTTATTAATTTTAAGATGCTGATAATGCGTCTGGCTTTTTATTATTATAAAGAACCGTTTGCACTGTTTCCCAGATGGTGTCATTTTTCTGTGGATAAAGAGTTTTTGCATCTACCGGAATAGATGCAGATATGTGAGAAACATTTTTGTTTTATTACGCATGTGCAGACGCATGAAGAACTCATACGGGAAGTCATCCCCTACATACCCCGTTATTGACATTGTAGTTTTAACAACATAAATTAAAAGATTTCCGCAAGACCTTTCATTTGATACCCTTCCTACTCGACCATAGTCGGTGAAAACATGTTTGTTTTTTGGGGGTATCACATGCTTATATGGGGAGACCTCCTCAAAACCATTTGAAATTTTTTTCGACAATTAAACTTTTATTAAAAATAAAATTCTGAGCTATTAACAAGATTTGATAACTGCAGCTTCTGTATTTCCTGAGAAAATTTGCAATGACGCACAGACGGACGAACGGAAGGACAGACAGTTACTGATATTAATAGGGTGTTGTAAAAAAACGTTTTTTTTCTAAAACCCTAGAAAGTTATAGGAATTCACCTTTTGCTGTGGTGTGGTTCACGGAGGTTAAACAAACTCACAAAGCAAAAAGGATCATATTCTGCAAAAATAGAGAAAGACAACATTAGCTCACAATCTGAAGAACACAAGTGCTATTGAAATGCATTGCACGAACCGTCAGCAAATTTTCTATCGATTACAATTCAAAAACAAAAAAACTCTGAAACGTTTCAAATATCCGTGATTAAAGATTCCATTTGGTATTATAGTTATTGAAACCCAGAAAAATATTACAAGATATCAGAAATAGACAACGACCTGCATGACATCGAAATCGGTACCATCCAGTGAAAAGTTATACATTCCCATTGCACCAGTTTGACAATATTGAATCGGTTCTCGTGTATCTGAATCACTTGAAATCCCTCCACGCTATCGAAGTCAACTCGCGATTTCGATTGCTTTTCTGAGGACCATTAAAAAGTTCAACTTTAATGACAGTCAGTCAGGAAAGTTTGTTTTTCATTTCGAATAGGGAGTGCTGCATTTTTAAAGTCGAACTACTATTTGAAAGTGAAATACTGAAATACAAGTACTTCTGTTGGAGTTGAAAACTTTAGTATCATTTTAAATTAGTTGAATAGCCAATAATGGCATTGATGATCAAACTAATTACGATAATGGTGGCTTATCTCAATCACAGTGCAAGAAATAATGCAAAGGAGAATATTAGATGTTAGAAAGATTATCCTTTGGTTTACGTAGAGGAAAATGGGATGAAAATATAATTTAAAGGAAAAGTGAGAGCTTTATTTAAGGCAAAAATTTATTTTAAAATTAGCATGGCTAGCTTTATTAAGAATTATTATTTAGAGTGATCTGCATATACGAATGTGTTTCTTTAATAACATTTTTCATAACGAAAGCTCATCAACAAAGGAGTTGAATATTTCATTCGCAAAAATACTCGTAATACAAAACTTTAAAAGAGAGTATCTCCATTAGAAGGAGTGAAAGTCGAAGGGGACTAATGTCTAACCTGAATGAAAAGTCCACCATCTCATAACGCAGAATAAATTAGAACATCCCAGAATTGTGTTTCTAAGCATAATGAACTAAAATGGCTGTAAAACTGGTAAAAGGTGAAAAATCCCTGGAAAGAAAAACGAATGCCCAAACAATTTTAAAAACAAAAAGAAAAATTTGAGTAAGCAGAAGTATGCTCCTGCCAGAAACGTTGTTTATTCAACCTATGAAATTTTGACTATCATCGTTAGCTATTCACGAATTAACCCAAAAAGCAATTGATATCTTATCCAGTGTATGCTTAAATTAAATTAAAATTAAAAACAGAATTCTATTTTGTTTCAACATTACAGATTGATCGAGTCCAAAATGGTGATCAGGAAAAAAAACGTTTTATCATCCTTCCGAAAACAAAACCGTATTGCCTAGGTCTATAGAAAGCACATAGCTATACATTATTTTGATTGTTACACCAGAAAATTGAAATCACTATAGTCTGTTCAAATATTATTATTAAATATAATTGGGTAATAACCATACCGCCGGGATGGAGGTTGGGCGATGGGGTAGCTCCCCGTGCCTGGAAAACCTATACATATTTTGAAACCTGCAGATCGGTCTTGGAATAGATTGGACTCACGGCAATGACCTCGCAAACGATAAAAGAACTATGGCATTGGATCCTGGAATGTCAGATCAATCAATTACCCTGGCGCTGTTAAGGATCTTTTACAACAGGCCAGTCAATATCAACTAAAAATACTGGCAGTCCAGTAAACGAATTGGACTGGAAACGACATTCAAGACATGAGATCGCACACAATTTTCAAAAGTGGGAAGCCTACTGGAAAACGAGAATTCAGAGTGGCCTTCATTGTGGATAGGGAAACCAATTCGCATGTTATTGATTTTAAGGTAATAAACAAACGGTTGTGTGCGATCCGTATATAAGCGACATTCTTCAAAATCTGGCTGTTCAATGTTCATAGGCCTAACGAAGAAAAAGACGAAGAAATGCAGGAAACGTTCTACAATAACCTGGAAAGACTGGTCGACTCATTGCCTAGAAAAGACACAAAAATAATAATGGGTGATTTCAACGCTAAGGTTAGCAATGAGCTATCTCATCGAGGAACGACAGGAGGATATAGCCTCCACGATGAAACAAATGACAATGGCCAGCGCCTGATTGGCTTTGCATGTAGCAAAAATCTAGTCATAAGTTCGACCTGCTTCCCACATCGACGCATTCATAAAATGACCTGAGTATGACCGGATGACAACATACAAAACTAGATCGATCATGTTCTGACCCAACAAGAGCCTCAAGCATACTTGACGTCCGTACATATCGAGGAGCCGATTGTAACTCAGATCATTACTTAACCAAATTAACCTATCGAAGTCGTATGTCAAAGGCATATTCGGCGAAGACCAGCCCGCTACAAAAATTTGACATCGAACGGCTCCAAACGGCATCTGTGGCCAAAAAATTCGCGAAGGCCCTCGACAACCAGCTTGCTCTCATCTTATCTGGATGAAAGTGAAAGCGGCTTTATAGGAACGTGAAAGAACAGACGATCGGACAGAATGCGTTAGATACAAAAAATCAGGCGTACAAAGAATACGTAGAAAGAAAAACCGACAAAGAGAGAAGACTATGAAAATCTCAGAAGAGCAGTGAATAGGATTATTAGGATTAAGAAAAGAAAATACTCTGACGACCAATTGAGAAGTATCGATGTTTTTTTAGTGAGCAACAACACAAGAAAAGCATACAAAACATGGTTATCAGCCCAAAACCACGCTCTGTCGTGATGACATTGGCAATATCAACCAACCAAGATTCAGGAGGGATGAGCATCATATTTTAAGAATCTCCTTCATCCTCCGCACAGCTCCAGAACGTCGTAGCCTATAGATGTCTGTGGAGAGCTTCCGTTGGCCCGCAACAACTTTGGATGAAGTGTGTTGCATTACCAAAGCTCAAAAGAAGAACAAAGCGCCGTGCATTGATAAGATTCCAATGGAGCTCATCAAAAATGGTGACAGCAGTGTTCATAAACTTATTCACAAAGTTGTCCAGCACATTTGGCAACAAGAACATATGCTGAAAGAGTGGAGCCAATCAATTATATTCCCTTTCCACAGAAAAAGGTGAAAAGCTACAGTGCGAATGATCCAATTTTATTTTATAAAATTTTAGAAAATATCTTGTACATTACAAAGTAATGATATGCCTCTATAAAAGGCATACCATTACTTTGTACGGCGTACAAAATATTTTCTAAAATCGTATGAAATAAAATCGGATCATACGCCAACAGTATTATTGCGGAGTATCTAGGTGGTTTTAGGGCAGGTAAATCAACAATAAACCAATTGTTCTCAGTCAAGCAGGTTCTTGAAAAATACTGGGAGTTCAACATAGATGTCCACCAAATATTCATTGACTTTAAGCAAATAAGCGACAGTATTGATCGTAATGTACTGCAGTAACTATTGCTGTGGCATCCCAGCCAAATAAGTCCGCCTTACGAAAATAAAAATGACGTCGATAAACTTCCAAGTCCGCATCAATAATCAACTTTTCGATGCCTTTGACACAAATATCGGACTAAGACAGGAAGATGGGCTGGCCCCATTGCTATTCAATTTGGCTCTGGAGTACGTCATAATGAAGCTACCTGTCGATAGGCGAGGTACGTTACTATTCAAGTTGAGCCCAGTAGTAGCTTATGTGGATGATATCAAATTTTGTCACGGTCATTAATAACTGCCAAAGAACTTTTCCTGAAACTCGACAGCGGAGCAAAACTAGTAGGGCTACAAATCAATGATAATAAAACAAAGCTCATGACGCAGTCGAGGAAAAATACCCCAGATACATAAAATAATACACTTGGCAAATACAGTACCCAAAATGATAGTGAATTTGTATATTTAGGTGCCAAAATAACGAGAACCAGTAATGAAAGAGCCGAAATATGCCGGAGAATACAGCTCGCAAATTAAGTATTTTATTCAGTATTGACGATCTTGAAGACCAGCTGCATTCACAAGAAAACGAAGCTCCAAGCATACAAATCTGTGATAAGACCTGTGTTATGCTATGGGTGTGAAACATGGACCCTAACCCAAGTATCCGCAAATATATTGAACGTCTTTGAGCAAGGGGTTCTGTGGCGAATAATCGGAGCGAAACTAGACGGGGACCAATGGCGAATTCGATACAACCATGAGCTGTATGCAATTTTTGACAAACTGAAGGTCTCAACGGTTGTAAGACTGCGAAAGCTGCAATGGGCTGGCTACATGAATCGTCTGTACAAACACCGGATACCCAAAATGATGACAGTTGGAAGTGGTATTTGTAGGCAGCGAAGGCCCGAAAGGGGCTGTAGTGCTGAAAAGAAGAAAATTATCGGGATCTTTTAAAATTTCGATAATTGGGCTTTGATGTGTCAAGTATTTATTGTTAGGAGGGCAAATATAGGAATAATGTCAAGCTTTTAAGGACCTCGTAGAACCAAATACATAACTGAAATCCTTATAGGATCACTCATGTGTCTGTTTGTCCTAATATTGCAACTAATTTGCTCGGAACCAACTGTACCAATTACGTTCAAATTTGTTATACATGTGATTTCATGTAATGCAAACACGCGCGGGTAAGTTTTAATTTATTTATAAATGAATTTAAAAAAGGGGTGTCACTCTTTCGGGAGGGAAGAGACGATGCAAGAAAAGATTTATACAGTACACCCTGTAAGTTATCAAATGAAAAGTATATTTTGGTAGTCTTAAATATATTCGTAAATATATTTTTAACAATTTTCAATTTAATAGTTTTCAAGTTATTTGAGAATATTTATGGAAACTTATTATTCCCTCTATACTTCCTTCCAAAAAGAACGAGCCCAAATTTTAAAAACTACAGCAAATAAATTGCTACACGTAAATTACAGGGAATTTTGTCAGATTTCTATGGTCTTAACAGGATCTCGTAAATTTTTTAATACTCTGGGCAAAAATATGCAATTCGAACCAGTTGGTGCTTCATTTTCATCCATACATAAATCTCTCAAACGCATTGAAAGCAGTGCTTGCAAAAGATTATTGTATTGGGATCAACATCAATATTAGAAGCTTATATTAGTCTCAGTCCACATATTGACAAATATTTAAAAAGATAGAATTTGATAATAGGCAATATACTATACGAGTATATAGTGGGTTTTCTCTACAATGCCGAAAGCATACGTTTCAAATTAATTCAATGCTTGCAGTATTAAAAAAATTCTCGCATCTAGCACCGGCCGGAAAGGAAATTTCTGGTAGGCCCCCTTAGTTTAAAAAAAAAAAATGATAATAATTTGACTGGCTTCAACTTTAAAAGTCAAGCACTGTTCAAGGGGTGCATTGTATTATATAAATGCCTCCATTGTAAACCACATCAAACGTTTTTATGAAAATATATGTAACTCACTTATGGACCACCACTTTAAATTAAGCGTCAAGTTCCATCAAAATCTATTGAGAAACATGGGTACTAAGGGCCATGAAAATCTGTAAGGTAATTACCAAAATGATAGAATCAATAAATATCACTAGTATCTGCCACAATACTTTCATACGAAATTAAATCAAAACTGTTACTTTTACAAGCGTTTCAAATTTCTTGTTCTGATGAGCCGCCATTTTGAAATTAGAGATCTGTCTTAACGTTTTTTTTGCTATTCTTTAGATATGTATAGCTTCTAACATACTGCCAAGCTTCATTAATATCGGTTGAAGGGTTTGACCACAACTGCAGTAACAAATTTTTGCATATTTTCGACAATTGAGAGGCTGCCATTTCGTTACAGATAGTTTGACTTTGAAGTTTTTATTGTGAGCTTCATTTCACAAAACAATAAATCTCTGTACTAGGTTTCGTCCAAATCTGAGTTATATTTTTGTCCGAACATAAACCGCAGAATCTCATCTAAAATGACTGCCATTTTGTTTTTTTCGAAAGATTTGACTTATTTACAAGTTTAACAGAAACATTTACATAAAAGACTTTTCCTAAAAAATTAGCAACAATCGAAGCAAAATTGCGACTTCATCTTTTCACAAATTGGTCACAAATTTTGTCGTATCCCATATACATGTGTATGTATATATACGAGTAAATGTATGTACAATAAATGCAATGCAATAAAATGAACAAAAATCAAATTTTTTTCTTATATTTTGGCTTTATTTACAAGAAGAAACCTTCCCGTTAGTTCTGAAATACGATTTCATTCATATGACTGCTACAGCTGGCGTGACAGTAGGCCATCCTCTCAGGTCAATTTTCCAAGACATTATTGATGGTTTTGGAACCTATCTGAGCAATGGTTTGGTGAACATTCAATTTCAATACTCAAATTGTTCGTGATTTTTCACATAAAATCTATCTTTCACAGCACTCCCAGAGAAGAAGCCCAACAGTGTCATATCGCAGCTTCCAGTCGACCAATTGACATCGCCAAGGCGGCTGATTGCATGATTTCCGAATTTCATGCTCAAAAGATCGATTGTTTGATGAGCTGTATGACATGGCGCGCCATCCTGTTGAAACCTAAGGTTAGTCAAGTCCAATTCCTTAATCTTCGGTCACAAAAAGTCAGTTACACTCCCCGTTGACTGAAACAGCATTTCCAGCCTCATTTTCAAAGAAATACAGTCCAATGGTGCCATCACTCCAGAATCCATACTATCACTCACTATGGATGCATTGGGTTCTCGGCAATCACATGTGGGTTTTCCGAGCCCCAGATGTGGCAATTTTATTTGTTCAAATAATCGCCTCAGAAGAAAAGCTGATTTTTTGAGAAAAATTGGCATCTAGTTTGAGCTGCTCTAATGACAGAGCTGTGAAGCGATAACGAAGCGGATGGTCATTCGGCTTCAATTTCTGAGTCATTTGGATCTTTTAAGTAAACAATCTGAGGTATCTGTGCAAAACTCTTCTCAAGCTTCATGCGACTAATGTTGAGTTGATGTTCTTGGATTGAGTCGCACACTTTTGGCTACAGCAGCCACATTCTCCGGGGTGGGGATCGTATGAGTAGGGAGACTTTTACTATTATCCACTAGCGCACCTGTCTCATGAGCTTTCTTCACAAATTAACGTACGGTAGGCGCACTAGGTGCCTCCTTTTGGCCAAAACTTCTTTAAAAAGTACAACACTGTTTAAGCAACACAGTACTCACTTTGGAAATAAGATTTCAATATTTTCCAACATTGTTCAAGCGTAAATTGATTCATTTCGTTCCGCGCAAGGTTAATACTTACTCACCAACATAATTATAAGCGGAAAAAGCTATCAGTGTCAAACTAACATGGGATTTAACAGAAACTACTCTACGGCCCACCCGGTATATATATATATATATATATATATATATATATATATATATATATATATATATATATATATATATATATTGGTATATATATACTCGTGTATATGCATATATATATATATATATATATATATATATATATATATATATATATATATATATTTATATATATATATATATATATATATATATATATATATATATATATATATATATATATATATATATATATATATATATATGTATTGTATATATATATATATATATATATATATATATATATATATATGCATATATACACATATATATATATATATATATATATATATATATATATATATATATATATATATATATATATATATTGGATATTCCTAAAAGTAATGTGCCTTTTTGACATTTTTCGATTGAATATTTCTTATATTTAAAATGGATTTTATTTAAATACATTCAAAATATGCAACTAATTTATTTGTAGCTGCAAACAATTCTATAAAAAGTAATTTAAAAAGCTATCGGAGCCATCCGAAAGAGTGATCGATATCCGCGCGACGTTAGATAAGCTTCAAATGTAGAGCAAATTTGTCGTATAGATTTACATTAAGTTGATGTGAAAAGGGTGAAATGATCCAATTAAAAAGATTTTATTTAAATACATATTGTCAATTATTATCCATGACCTTTTGCCATTTTTTGAAAAAATAACAGAAAACAGGACAAATAGAATATGATAAACATACAATTAAGAGAAACGCAAAACAATTCCAATGAGATTGAAATGAATCTAGTCCGGCAAAAAGCTGCTCATATACGACGAGTGACTTGGTGGTTGGTGACAACGGGAAGTTGCTAGTTGATCACGAATGGCGACCAACACGGAAAGGAAAAAGCAAAAAGTAGAATTGAAAGTTTCCATGAGCAGCGCGCGAAGTGGAAAAGTCGCAAATCCGTATCTTGTCCATGGGAACGGTATGGAGTAAGATTTCGCAAAATGAATGATCCATAATTTGATATGATATCACATATTAACTCGAAAGTAATAGTGAATAAGTTAAATGTACATATATTTTTGTGGCAACATTTCATGCACATATAATAAAACAGTATTGTTCACAGAATCCCATCTAGTTCTTAATCAAAAATCCTATAAATACCAAAATAGTCTTCTCATGAGTAGTAATTAATCATCATAATTGATATCATCCCTTCAACACACAAATCAGTCTGGAGTTTGGATTAAAATCAGAGGAAAAGTAAACATAGACTGATATCTCCAAGGCTATGTTTGCAAATGTCTCCTAAAATTCTTTCTTTTATTATTTAAAGCCCCTTCTAGTTAAACACAAATAGTGTTCTAATTGAAATAGAGATGTTCTTTCAATAGTGATCGACAATTCATCGAAATGTGGATGCAAACCATTCTTCTTGTCTTTGTAATGGATCCTTCATGGTTCGCGGATGGGAGTCAATGCAATGTAATATACTAATTGATTTTTGGCGAATTAGAAAAGGTCTTCCCGCAATTGAAAAATGTTTGTGAGAAGGCCACAGAGAATGGTTACATTTTCTTTATGGAGAGCATTTATTAAATGATAAAAATCAAAGATGGACAATTTGATTTAGGAACATTTTCGTAGTGATAAGACAGAGTTAAATTTCAATGGGTATTGCTTGTCTATCAAATGGATATCGATGAAGTATGCAATCGTTATCCAAGATTAACTCTGTAAACAAGACACTTGCAAATATAATTATTTACTGCGAGAAATGCACGTTTATGTTCAATATGTTATGGATAGTCTTCATATATTAATCAATCAATCTCACCTTTGCGTAGAATTTTTATTTTAATGGTTATCGTGTGACACGAACCCTGGCACATAATTGCAATTTTTTATAAAATACTATATAACGATTTTTTCAGAAATTAAATGAATGCAACATTTGACACGAATGACGAAATACTAAATTGTCTATATGAAAATTGTAGACTGGAATGTCACCTGATTAGTATTGCCCGATATATGACAACAAACACCATTTAGTCCAACATATAAGGTTGCTCGATAATTAATGTAAATTTATTTATATAAAAAACAAACATTAATCAATGATATATTGTCCGTTTTGTTGGATGATCTCTTGCCATCTTTCGGCAAGTTGGAAAATTGCACATTCGAAATAGCCTTGGTTTTTAAAAGCGACTGTTAATGCGTTTCGTGAGGTGAATTTCCTTTGATCCGTTAAGAACCCAAACATCCAGTTTGTTTACATTGCCAAGCTGTTGTAAGTTCACGTCAACGGTTGAATTTGATATGTCGAGCTTTTCTGCTTTCTGCCAAGTTATCATACGCCGATTGGCTTCGTTTAACGCCTTTATTTTGTAGTCAACAGTAGTGGTTGGAAAACCAATATGTGGTGCATCTTGCACATTAACTTATCTTTGACACGGTCGTTTAGTAGAACAGGCCTCACCAATATATTTTGAGCTTGCACTGCACTTCTGCCTTTTCGGAAGTAAATAATAAACAAGTTGGGTAAACAGACCTACGCTCATGTCAGAAGGGTTTTGTATTCAATTTTCAAAATGCAGTCACCAGATTGAATAAAGTCAAGAAGCATGTCAATGACGATTTTATTGGAGAAACTATGAAATTCGAAGATCATACTATTATTAACAAAGTTGAAAGAATTTAGACTTCTGAGGTTTTTGTTATTGTTATACTCATGAATATCTTCCATGATAATTATTACAGATGTCCATTCGCGAGGGAGGAAACACATTTTTCATGTATTTCCCCCCTGTGCCCCCACTGAAGCAAAAACTGACAGTTTTAGAACTGTTTTGAAAAGCTCCCATGAAAACGTTCATTTCATACTCATATCGGCTACGTATGATGAATTTTTTTCAGGAGCCACTCTCCTGTACTGTTATCATCGATTCATGGCCAATTTTTTCCTATAATGGTTACAAAGTCCTTTTGCTAGGAGCTCTCTCCCGCCTCCTTGCTTGTTTCACTTATGAGTATTAATTGTAGGTACTCAGCTTCAGTCATTCATTAAATTGAATCAAGTGTTCAAAGCATGCACCTTAAACGTTGAAGTTGGGAAAAAATAACTCAACATTATTCAATCTTCGCATTTAAAACAGCCACTATTTTGTTTTACGATTACTGATACCACTAGCTGAACTGATTCTCAAAGTTATTCATGGCACCTATTATTCCTGAAATTTTCATGCAAATCCTAACAAAACTGTAGTGTCTGAGTCGGTAAAAAGCGCATGTTGTTCCATAGCCATATGTTGCCATAGTGCATGTATTACTATGGCAACATATTGTTCCATAGTAATACAGGAATATTCAAACCGCTATAACTTCGCTAAATATAATTCAATCTTCATGAAACTTGCAAGATTAATAAATCTTATAAATAGACATCTGTGTACTAAATTTCATTGAATTTAGGGGTACAGTTAAGATTTTATTCAAGAAAACATAAAATCGATAAATCATACTATTACTAACAAAGTTGAGTGAATTGCGACTTCTCACGTATTTGTTGTTGTTGTACTCATCAAGGCCTACATTCCTGATTTTTTTCAGATTTTTCGTATGGAAGGTGTCCAATCGCGAGGAGGGGGGACACAAATTTTTCGTGTATTTCCCCTCCCTGTGCGCTCCTCGAAGCAAACTTTGCCAAACTAAGACCTGTTTTGAAAAGTTCGCATCAAGGCCTTTCATTTGATACCCATATCGGCTACCTACAATGAAATTTTTTTTTTCGGGGGGTCACTCCCCTACATGGGGAGACCCCCCTTAAATGCCTTATAAAATTTTTTAGTAGTTGAACTTTGAAGAGATCACCACTTTACACCTACATACAAAATTTGGTGCTTCTAGCTTAAGTAGTTTCCGAGAAAAACTGCTGTGACACACGGACGGACGGACGGACGGACGGACGGACGGACGGACAGACAGACAGACGGACAGACGGACAGACAGGACGCGATTTTAGAAGGGTTTGTAAAATTATTTTACAAAACCCTAAAAATGCCCATAATGCTCTCTTTGATTGTTCATTTTCAATTTTATTTTAAACCAACTTGTTGTTTACTAATGACGCTCAATTTTTGACTGAAGATAGTCTAAATTCTAGTCCTTAAAATAACATATAATAATATACTGTAAGCCAGGCAATCATTACTACATGAAATATGCAGTTCACATCGTCAATGACGTGACATGATGACATAAATTACTGAACAACCCAATATATGCATCTCTCTCTTTCTATATATATATATATATATATATATATATATATATATATATATATATATATATATATATATATATATATATATGTATATATATATATATATATATATATATATATATATATATATATATATATATATATATGTATATATATATATATATATATATATATATATATATATATATATAAATATATATATCAGGTTATTTGAAAAGTTTTAATAACAAAAATGAAAAAATGTGTATTTTTTAATGAAATTAGATTTTTATTCAATAAAATCTCCCTCAACTTTATTACATTTATTTGAATGTTATCATCTTTGCTATGATTGTCCGAAAGTTCTGCAAAATATTGTTCCATGGCAACAACAGCTTCTTCATTCGACGAAAAACGCTTCCCACCATGAAATTGTTCAAATTGTCGGGAGGGGCCAAATCAAATGAATACGGTGGGTGTTCAAGCAGTTTGTACTTTAATTATTTCAATTCAGCCATCGTTAACTCACTTGTATGAAGGCGTGCATTGTTTTGTCAAAAACTATTATTTTTCTTCTAAAAGCCGGGTCTTTTTTCATGAATTTTTTCTTATTAATGGTCCAAAAGGTTGTTTTTCCGTTTTCAAGATAATCAATTTGTTTTCGTTTCCTTGTTTTGACAAAACAGCCTGCCTTCTTTTCTTCGGCCGGCTTGCTTTTGAAATTTTTAGACTTATCCTTCACAGACATAGCGTTCGATGACACGTTGTGACTCACGACAAGAATCAAATTCCTCGGTGATTGTTATGCGAAGCGTTTCAAGGTTAGATAGCTCACCCCTCAAATTTTCTATGCGTTGAAATTCTCGGTGTCTTCTGGTAGGCTACGTAGGAGCATGACAACCAATGATTTTTGATTGATTTCAATATTAAGTTCCGCCAACTTCTGTAAGTTAACGAAAAATTCCCAGACAGATGGTAATAGAACACCGTAAAGCAATGCAGTATGGAAAAATGCAATGTCTCATCAACATTTTGGTTTCCACATGAAAAATACGAGACATAGCGTCAGCATTTTTATCTAATTAAAAACGATTTGGACATGGAATGTAATCTAGTGTTTAAGTAGATTTTGTAATGTTGCCAGGCTCTGGCTGAAAATAAATATTTTTTTGAAACGAATTGATCCTTCGTTTATTAATCGCCGCCCAAGCAGGGACGGTTGTCGCGACACTGCAAGTTATAGTAATAATTAAAAAGAAAAGTACGCGGGGTACGCATGTGCGTACCCCTCAAAATAAGTGAAAAACCGCGGAAGTGATTTTTTCTAATCGCTCGCAAAAACCAAGCGGCGAAGCGTAGTGTTTGTGGAGGGAACGAGGCCCCATAGTAGCGAAAAAAATAAGGATTTAACAGGTGACCTCTCAATCGACAATCGTTCAACAAAGATAAAAAGAGGATGAGAGCCTTGGTAGCAACCTTGTAAGTGTAACTTTTCTTAAACACTTATTTATATTTTATATTCAAACATTTTTAACGGAAAGATGTAAAAAATTGGGTTAAATAATTTCTAAATTATCAACAACAAAAAGAGGTGAAAAATTATAGAAAATTTTATAAAAAATGTGTAGTTTTTAAAGAAAAATAAAATAACGAGTGTGTAAACGAATATATAAAAATTTTTATTGAATGTTTTATTGTGAATAAATTGATAGTAAGATTTTTTGAGTACATCGAAGAATAATTAATTACTCAATTTGTAAATCTGATCTGAAAATTGAGTCACTAACGAAAAGTGAATATTTATATTTGAAAACCTGCAGATTTTATATTGAATTTTTACGAAGATTAGTGAATTGTAAAAGAAAGTGTTCATTGAAGATCCTTACCGAACATAGTCTCAGAAATGTGAATCCTTGTAAAAGGAGATTTTTTAAAACATTATTTACTAAAATTCCTTTTTTTCTATACAAAGGAAAATGTTATGTTATCTTATTTTTTATATATTTTCTTGATTTAAAGAATTATTGTTCTTATAAAAGAATTATACTCGGTAATTTTCAGGAAGGTAGCTGCTCCTTAAAAGAAAAAACCTGTAATGATTAATCAAGGTAACCTCATTCACCTACCACGATTTAATTTAAACGAAACACAGACTCTAAATAATGCGTGTCAAAATCCTCCTCAGAACAATCCCCCAATCGTTCAAAGTAGTGAAAACAACAATACTGACCTGTTTTAGCTAATAACAGAAATAGTTGCGCAAGCCCTCAACACCCAAGGTAGAGAGATTTTCCACTCAATCATGAACCCAGCGTCTGATGCAAAAACCGACTGTAATGTTTCGATTACAGGGAGCGTTGTCGCAAATTTGTTAAACATGGATAAGATCCCTGACGTCGTCAAGAGTTTGAGAAGAGTTTCAAGCAATCCTAGCGAATATTTCTCACGGAGGAAAAGTGTCCAGAGGATCCTAAAGACCTTCAACCATCTGAAAGGTACGCTTGAGTATTGTGGCATCCTTTCAGTAATTTGCAGCAAAATTATCGGCCAAGCTGGAGCAAAATTTCAAAGTGTATAGCAATTCACTATGCCGACAAATGAGATCTTGGTACGCTCGAGTACCAGATGCCTACACTTATTCAGGGCAAACGGAAGTATTCACAAATTCCATCAAACGGTCTACCACCACTTGTCACTGATACTTAACAAATTATCATCAATGGACATGGGACAAAAGTTACTAACAAACATGATCAAGTGCTGTAGGCATAAAGCACTTGATATGTTTGTGCGCCGACTAAGAGAAAATTCACCGTAACTACTTAGCATTCGCAAACCAGCTAATTTGCCAAAGGCATTGCACCTGTGTCTTAAGTTACAGAATGTCGATTACAGAACACAGCATGCAAATAACACGCATGCTATGAATAAGAAGCCATCTCAGAACATACCTCCTCATATCCCTCCTAAAAACAATTATAAACCACCGGTACAACATACTTATATTCCGAGGAATGATTTTAGGCCTGAACTTTTCCATGATTCACGTGTTCCGCCAGCTCCACAGTTTTATAGGCAGGTGCAATGCCCTCCTCCCAATAATAAACCACTGCCTCCTAAGCCATGTAGGTATGAGCACATGGACGTAGATCAATTCATAAGAACTCATGCAGTAAGTTACCAGAACAGGCCCTAACATCGAGCCTGGCATCCCAACAAGCTCATTTCGGTAACAAGAAACAGCAACCTTATTATACCTGCAATTACAATATAGAACCAAACCGTTAGCCCAAGAAAAACAGGAGTTAGATCAAGTGGATCTACTCGAATATCTGTTTTTTGAAGAAACTGTTCCATATGCTCTGAATTTAAAGAAACCAAATGAAACTACAGGTTACAAATATGATAATTACGCTGCACACTATGAATGTGACCAGGACGTACCAAACGAGGCGACTGATTGTGATTCCAATAACGCAGGCCAACATAGTGGCATCCATTTTTTGGATTAAAGGGCTCTTCACTGCCATAGATCGAATACGCAGCGAAAAGCGGTGTAATGCTTAAATTTCTGATTGACACCGGATCTAACAACAACTATTTACAACAATTTTTTGTATGCAACCCTATCTCAAACGAAAAACCCTTTACACCAAACTCAGCGGATGGACCAAGAAATATAACTCATCACTCCTACATTAATATATTCGGACCAAATACAAAAAAACTAAAACTTTACTTACTACCTTCCCTTAAAGCCTTTGCAGGACTAATAAGAAACGATATTCTGAAAGAATTTTAAACATTTATCTATGCTAGCTCTAACGTAATGTCAATTGAACCTCATATAGATATTCCAATAAAACAGCATATATCGGAGTCTGTTAACTACATGAACTTAAGGACCTCCCATATGAATAAAGAACAAGGAAAACGGCTTAAGCTAATTTTGACGAAATACAAACCCTTTCAGCTTACCGCCAACGCATCTAATTACGCCATTGGAGCAAAAGTATCATAAGCAACTAACCAATTTCTTATTTATCGAGGAATCTAGGAAAATCCGAAGAAAACTATGCGACGAACGAAAAGGAGATGTTGGCGATAATATGGGCTCTGAAAAATCTTCAAAATTACTTAAAAAGGTCTAGCGAAATTAAGATTTTCACAGCCCACCAACCCCTAACATATACCCTTAGCTCAAAAAACGCAAATCGCAAGATCAAACGCTAGAAGGCGATATTGGAGGAATATAACTATGAACTAAAAGTTAAGCCCGGTAAAGCAAACATAGTGGCCAGTTCCCTTTTGAGATCGTCCCAAGGAATCGATGTTAATTCCATGAACCCCACACAGCATAGCGATGAGAGTTCATCCCAAAAATCAAAAGCTTGCGTAGAGCCTCCTGTCAACATGTACAGATATCAAATTATTCTCAAACTTGGCGAAGAGAATACTTAGAAAATCACACACCCCACGAAAACAACACAAGACATACACTGATTCAAAGTCATTATTGAGAATAGGACATCATTAATATTTTTAAACGTTATATTAATCCCAACTCAAATAATAGTCCACAGACAGACGAGTCAACCATGGGCCTCATACAACAGATATATCCAAATTATTTTAGGGACTATAAAATTTGATACACACAAAAGACAGTTGAATCCTCCAAGTCCACAAAAGAGCTCACCGGAATGCTGAGGAAAATAGACTCCAAATAATAGAAAACTTTTATTTCCCAAAGGTGAGTGCCAAAATAAGGAGACTGGTCAAACTCTGCACCATATGTAATGTAGTGAAAAAGGTACAGATAATGTCCGTAAAGGACTGCTGCGATGGTCTGCTGCCACAGCGGAAGAGGGTCTTGGGATCCGCCGAGATTGGCCTTGTCTAAGGACGCGTGAATGCGCCGGCAGGCTAGCGTTGCGGTGTCGTGGGGTGGGTTCTTTCCCCCAGCACAAAGAACTACTGAAAAAAAAATTTCGCATTCACGAATTTCTGGGTCACAAAAGAGGCCACCAACTAAAGGTTGGCAATTGCAGACGAAAAAGGACAAACTGAAACTGGGGAAGACAGACGGACTTAAGGGGGCTTCGTCGTTACCCGACAATTCTTATGGCCCACAAATAAGAGTGGAGCATCCAGATGGAAGCAGTGCCCCCTCGCAACCCTCTCAACTGGATCAAGATCCAAACGTAGAGGTGGCCATGTGTTTCCTATTTGAGTGAAAAACTCATACAAAAGCACTTTGTATGACTCTTTTCCTCAAATGAGAAGCACAACCGTAAACAATTTATGCTACAGCGTTATGCAATGAAATCACATAAAAGAGCACGCGAGTGGAAGGCCACTCTACCCGGCAAGAGCCCCTGTTAAACGACAAAAAACAAAGGAGCGCGCCCGATGGCTAGCCCATATGAGCGAAGAAGCCTGCCATCAATGCGAGTCCTATACCAGGTCAGGTATAACGAAATGGAAAGACTGAGTTTTTTTATGTTTAACAATTCATTGTATTTCTTTAGGACCCCAAGTTAAACAATAAAACATAAGCCTTATATCATAAAAGAGCACGCGAGTGGAAGGCCACTTTACCCGGCAAGAGCCCCTGTTAAACGACAAAAAACGAAGGAGCACGCCCGATGGCTAGCCCATATGAGTGGAGAAGCCTGCCATCAATGCGGGTCCTATACCAGGTCAGGTATAACGGAATGGAAAGACCGAGTTTTTTTATGTTTAACAATTCATTGTATTTCTTTAGGACCCCAAGTTAAACAATGAAACATAAGCGTGTTCTTCGTTTTCTTTTTTAAGGGTTTTGTAAAATAATTTTACAAAACCCTACTAGTTTCGCGACCTGTCTGTCCGTCTGTCCGTCTGTCCGTCCGTCCGTCCGTGCGTCACAGCACTTTTTCTCGCAAACTACTTAAGCTAGACACATCAAATTTTGTATGCAGGTGTAAAGTGGTGCTCTCTTCAAAGTTTAACTACAAAAAATTTTATAAGATGTTTAAGGGGGGGTCTCCCCATATAGGGAAGTGGCCCCCGAAAAAAAAATTTCATCAAAGGTAGCCGATATGGGTATCAAATGGAAGGTCTTGATGAAAACTTTTCAAAACATTTATTTTGATACTTTCTGCTTCGAGGGACGTGCAGGGAGGGGAAATACACGAAAAATTTGTGTCCCCCCCCCCCTCGCGATTGGACACCTGTCATCCGAAAAACCTGAAAAAAATTATGGTGGTAGGTGTTTATGAGTACAACAACAACAAATACATTAGAAGTCGAAATTCGCTCAACTTTGTTAATAATAGTATGATCTTCGAATTTCACATTTTCCTCAATAAAATCGCATCGGTACCCTAAAACTGAACGGAATTTGATATTTACGTAGTCCTAGTAAGGGTTCTTAAGCTTTGTAAGTTTGATGAAAATCGAATGATATACACGAAAGTTATAGCCATTTGAAATTTCTCCAATTACAACAACAATAACACATGATTTTGATATTTTATGGACTTCCATCCAATCAGTCACTGCAGTTTTGACATGATCTTCTTGAAATTTTCCAATAAAGTCAATAGCATTAATAATTTGGATAATTAATGATTTGAGTGATTTTTGTCGGTTTGCAACAAAATGGCGACCGTTGAAAGTAGAAAAACAATGGATTTTCCTTTGAACGTGCACATCTCTTTGACATATTTCTTGACGTTATTCATTGCTGGTGACTGCATTTCTGAGAAGTTGGGTACAAAACCCTTCTGACATGAGCGTAGGTCTGTTTACCCAACTAGGCTCAGAAACATACCTATTTGTTTTTATATTTTTGCTAATTTTAAGTTTTAGTATGGCAAAAAAATTATTGTATATATATATATATATATATATATATATATATATATTTATCTACTTCGTTTCTTGAAAATTCTATAAACAAACACTGAACAGAAGTGTATCTATATTTAGCAAAATGTCTCAAACGAAATATTTTTCTATTTTGTCTTTAAATTATTATTTAAATGGAATATTTACAAAAAATATGTTCAATTCGTGTTTCATGCGATCTGTTTTCTTCTTTTGTCTTTCGTTTATTTTATGTTTTTTCAGATCTACAGGATTTTAAATATGTCATATTTATCAAGAAAAAGTGTTGAACGAAAACTTATTATTAATATCTTTAAATTTAAATAACAGATTGTTGGAAAGTCTCCCTTCTATCGAGATTTTCTATTTTTTTTTTTAAATATATAGAGCTGCAACATATTTTACAGAATTAATATCTGAGCAGTAATAAGTCTTTAAATATTTTGAAATATTGAAAATCTTATTAAAATTTACTAAACATTTTTTTTACACTTATGGACATTTAAAAACCTTGAAAAAAAATTTTTTTTCTAAATATTAACAATCGAAAAAAATGTTTGTTTTGCAAATATTAAATTTTTGTGCAGTGCAAATTTCTGTTGGTACGATTTGCACTATTTTCAATACATTTCGTTAATAATTTATGATTTTTGAAACAATTTAAAATAGTCCAATTTGAATGTTTTAATTCATATTCTATCATTGATTAACCACAATTTCGAGCAATAATTTCAAAGTATATATTCTTTGGAAGAATAAATGCATTTATTTAATTATCAGCTATTCTATTGTTTTGTTTTTTTTGTTGAGAAAGTCAATAATGTGAATTTTAAAGAGAAGTTATAAGTAGAAAAATAATTTGCATTATGTAGCTGTTTATGACTATGCACGAGAAAATTGTTTTTCTTTTAAATTATGTTGATCAATTTTTAAAGGAGCTTTCTTAGAGGGGGAGTCAATTTTATTTTTTAAATTAATATAAAAAATTAGGAAATGGATTATTTGTTTTATTTTCGTCATTCCTTTTTGAATGCAAATGAAATCGGCAAGAAGCCAGCATTCATTCTTGAGAATCCTTTGAAAAAAAAACTGACATAAATTCTCAACCTTGACTTTGCCCTTTTCCACTGAATATAAGGGGGTGTGTTTGAAAAATATACTTTGAAAATAAAACACGGGTAGTCTAAAGGATGGGTCGTTTCCCTATAACGGGGACCAGTTCCGATTCATCCAATTTCTATGAACACAATAAAAATACCGACTGGAGAGACGCAACAATAAATGAATGAATGGAATTAATGTGGCAAATGTTAAAACTGTACGTCATTTGTAAAAACGAAAGATTAAAATTGTCTAGGAGTCAGAACGACAATATTATCGGTTGTCTGGCTTTTCTGATCCATAATATTATCAATACTCATCTTGAACGATATTCCCGTTGAGTTTCTCTGCTTGTAGTAGTATTCGGAGTTTTCTTTAGATCGTGCCAACAGATCAACAACCAGGGTTGTTCCTTTCCGACCAGTTCCACGAGTTATTCACCGTTGTTTTGATGATGGCCGTTCACATGAATTTTTGCACGTTATAATATCACACGATGTTGGAAGAATCTTATGAATGGTGATTTGTATTTTAACTCAACACATTAAATGTGCATAACAACATTGGAATTGGCGTTTTGAGTCCAAGTGGAGTCATGATTATCCAAAGCTTAACAACAGAGCGTGTAATTCAAGAAGGCCAAAATTACGTCCTCCAAAAACTGCTGTTGGTGCAACTCCAAAGATGTACTCAAACACAGAATCCTCAATTGTCAGACATTTGAGCCGCTTAGAGGCAAGTATAAAATTTTTAAAGGCAATCCCTCCTTTCGATAACTTTGTGAAAGTTCCATCAATCCATCCCCAATGGAGATATAGGGGCAACCTTCCACAAGTATTAATCTCAAATTGAGATTCACGGCGTTGACACCAATGGATGTAAACTTCTCTCGCCTCACTCATTCTCCAACTAACTCCAAAACAACGCGACTCATGGGTGATTTCAAGCGGACTCGTTTTCATTCTTGTTATTCAGTTTATTAAATGCTTTGTTGATTTCATATGTTAAATTCTCCGTATCTGAATCGTATAAATGATCCCACATGAGTTTTTAATTGCACTTCACTGGTATTGGTAAACATTAACATTCCTCCATCCTTCCAGCAATGAAGATGATAGTATTTATGAAAAAGTTCCTTCGTGAGTATATACTTGAGGCCCTGAATATGTCGTTTCGGGACATTCAATCCAACGATTGAGTTTAAAACGTGTTTATCAAAATCTTTCAAAAAGCTAATCACCGCTTCCAAGTGCTGAGGAATTTCACTTGTAAAAGTGTAGGGTAAAATGCTACAATACGCCCCACTTTTACGCGATGCTCAATAAAATGGCGTTTTAATTTTTTTCAATCCTATATTTATCAAAAAGTGTAACAAATGGTATTAAAACTACAAAATGGCACTTAAGTTTGGTAACATTTCCATATACACTAGCTAAACAAATTTTTTTTTTCAAACGTTAGGTGGGGCGTTTTGTGACGCCATGTGTTGATAATACGTCTCTCGTCTATTATAAAATGCCCCACTGTAATTTTTATAAAGAAATAATGAAATGACAAACTAAATTTAAGCTTAATAATAAAATATTAGCAACCAGTCTCCAGAAATAACTTTAAGATGAAATTCTTAAGCGCCATAATAATTTTGATATGCTATCATTACGTTACGTAGTACTTAATTTATTTTGGTGTCTCCTTAGACTTTTTGACAGCTTTCTGTTTAGCCTTTTTACCACAAACGTTACAAAAAGGGTTGTACATGGTACAAAATTCATGCATTCAAGATGAACATGATGTACATTTTATCCAATCTTCGTTAGAAGTCGTGCAATAATAATTTTCCGTACATTCAATGCACCTATTCTCATCTTCATCAGAAATATCCTCATTTGAAGAGCTCTTATAATTTTGTTCATCAAAATCGCTTTGTGATGATGAAGAGAAATCAGTCACTTTCTTTTTGTGGGTTTCCTTTTTTCACTTTCCATTGTTACTTTCGTTTTTCATGTTTCTTCAGTTTTCTGGTCAATGGATCATTCTTCTTTTTTTCTGTCACTTGTCTTTTTCGTATATTATCTGGAGATGTCAAGACTACAGCCTTTTGTTCTTTCTTGAAGGTCATTGCTGCTAATCTAGGTATGGGATGAATTCTAGTTAACACTTTTGTGGGCGTTTCTTCTGCAGATTCCGAGGGTAAATCTGAACATTTTTGGGGTGTTTTCACAGATGCAGCAAAAGTATCATGTTCAAGATTTTTCGAACCCATATCTTGTTAATTGCATCTCAATTCATTAGCAGTTATTTCCACTTCCAAAACTGCTGGCTCACTTTTGTATCCCTGAACAGCCTTCGCCTAATTCATTATCGTTTCCTTACTCATCGCTTACGAGATCTTGTTTCCGCAAAGTATCTGAGAGTGAAAAATAGTGCTCTGGTATGACGTTTGGATCATAAGGTGGATTATACAGGACTTTAAACCAGCGATAGCATTGGATACACTAGCAGCATTTCCCCAAGCTTTACCAATCAATTTGGATACATCGTACCGTGTAAGTCACTTGTCTTCATTCATGACCATCCAAGATTTGGCTTCCTGGGCAAAATAAACCTTAAGAGGCCTGAAAAATCCCCTGTCCAGTGGCTGGAGTGCATGAGTGGTGTGACTTGGTAAGCATAGTAATGTAACATCATTCTCTTTAGCTACTTCTAAAAAACGAATATTGTTGCTGTGTGAACAGTGACCATCCAGTATCAGCAGGGATTTTCTAGGACTTTTTTGTTTAAAGAATATTTCCTCGAACCATTTCATGAAAAGCTCAGAGTTTATGTATGAAGACTTTTTCTTCATAAATACTTGCGAACCAGGCGGTAGTCCTTCAGAAAACTGAGGTTTGTTGTAGGTACCTTTATAAATCAAAACTGGTGGCATAAAGTTACCTTGAGCATTGCAGCAAGCTATGACTGTCACATTCTCTCCCTTTACGCAACTAGTCAAAGTGTAAACGTCTTTAGCTCCTTTGCTGGCAATCACTTTTCCACTTTATTTATTTGGACACCAGTTTCATCCATGTTAAATATTTGGTCTGGATGTTGGCCTAAGTCATTTTCTTCATATATATGAGCTAGCAGTGTATAAAAATCATGAACATTCTCCCCGTTAATACCACAAGCTCTATCAAGAGGCAAACCTTCAGCCTTTCGCTGACTAAACTCAGGATTTCGTTTTAAGAACCAATTAAACCAAATATTACCTGCTTGCTAAGATTCATTTAAGAACAGATTTTTAATATTAAGCATTTGAGCTAACTGGTAGACCATTTCTTTATCATCCTTGCGATCAGGTGCAAAGCCAACTTTTTCAAGTTTTTTTATATGAACTACCAACTTTTTCTCATGCTCTTCTAGGAAAACAGGCAGGCTCCCGAGTGGTACTTTGAGTTTTCCTGTTAACAAATGTCGTCTAAGCGTTCTTGATGGGATATTGTAAATCCTAGCGGCCGCATTGACTCCCATCTCCTTGTTGTGCGCTTTTTGCATAGACTCATTTAAATCCTTCTCGGACCAAGAAGCCCGTAGAGTCTTCCTTTGATAAGTACGCGGCATCTGTAAAAGTAAGAACTTGATTTTGTACGTTGCCTTCATCTCTAATGAATGGGGCGTTTTGTATAACTTAATTAAAAAACGCCCCTGTCATGTGATGGACGCCATTGAAAGTTATTCAATGCAGACAGTACGTCAAACGATAGGTAATTTAAAGCTAACGCAAAATCTGCTTGAAAAATCACTGTCCAAAGTAAATGAATTTGGATAGTACTCACCGCAAATTGTTCCAAAGCACTTTGTAAAGATTTTAATGTTTTATTCGAACTAAATCACAAAGAACACACACCTAACTAACAGCGATGTTGACAAGCGAATGTCGCGGCACTGTGCGTGTCACTACTTGTTTGATGTCTGTATTCATGTGTGTGTAGGCGCAGTGGGGCGTACTGTCAATTGGGGCATATTGTAGCGTTTTATCATACACGGCAAAATTTAAAATAAATATTTAAAAAAATATATATACATTTTTTTTAAAACGAATTGAACCTTCGTTAATTAATTTGTACTATAGCGAGGAACGATCGAGACTGTTCCCAAACATAATCACCATCTTAAATTTTTGCTGAGATTAATGCGCTTATTAAGGCCGCTTTTCGAACAAGTACTTTGGACAGGTAGATTTCTTCCAGCCCCGTCCATATTTCTTGAGCAGTTTTACAATTCTTGGCTAGTTTGATCTCAGACGGATTCATTACAAGAATTATATTCAATGTCCTTTCAAATCTGCATCCATCCATCGCATCACCAAATACGCTTTTGTCTCGTTAACTTCCACGATTTCCGGTTTTATACTTTCTCCGTTTGCATATGCCCAAGCATCATTTTTAACAAAGATTGCTCGTATCTGAAGTTCCTATGTACAGTATTTGTCCTTCCTCAAAGCCTCGAATTTTATGGTGCGCTTACAGTATTCATCCTTATTTAACAAAAGAATAAAGGATTCGAGACAATTGGCCATTGCGAATGTTCTTGCACACGCGTCTATTCGTCGTACTGTTTTCTTTATTGCCAGTAGCGTTCTGGCCCCATAAACTTCTGACGAAAGATCAAACAGACAAAGGAAAAATAGAGATGACACTAACTTTCAGAATTATCATACATATATTGTACAATTACAATGTTTGAGAAAACGTCAAACTTTTCGTGGTAGAAAATATTAACTAAGAACCCGATGGCACTTGTATTTAAAAAGAATGATACTCTCAGCGCCGATAAATAGCAATTGAATCGCATCGTTCAACAGATGATTCCAATAGCATTTACTCGATCTTTTACTTTGTTAAAGAAAGAATAAGTAAATAATAAAAAGTTGTTAAATATTTCATTAAACAGCGTAATGTTTCGGCAAATTTTGTATCTATACTTAATTGTATTGACTTTTTAGTGTTTTAAACTTCTCGCTATTTTTTTTATTTTTAAGGAGAAAATATTTCGTACTCTAATCTCATTACTTGAAAAACACTGAAATTTACATGTTCTCAATTTTTCAAACTATTAGTAAAGCAAAATACCACTTAAAGTAAAACTTAAACAGAATCTTTAAGATGCAAATTCTTAATCTACGAGTATATCGACCGAGCACTTTTGATGTACCTAAATACTCTCCTTAGCAATTCTGACACGAGTATACATTCTAGTGGCAGGTGATGAAATATTTAACATTGCCCCAAACATCTTGTTTGTTCTACTATAAATTTGGCAGATCCCTGAAGCTCGTCACTAAGTCAGCGGTGTAGAAACACATTAGTCTTCCACCCCATTGCTCTTGGCTCCATCGTAACCCAACGATGCATAATAAATCATGCTTGTAATTTTCAGGAAGCATTACACTGCATACATTAATTAACCCTCAGTTTTCGTTGTTGCCATCAACCATTTAATCACTTGCCGTTTAATTTCCAAACACCCCCGCCTTCGCGTTCACGCATTTGAAATGAGTGATTTCGATGCCAACCATTCTCTCGAATGTTTGATCCTGTACGGTTGTATTAGGACTTCGCATTCCGTTTCCTAAATAGTCTACAGCCTCCCTCATAGGCTTAGGTGCTACGACAAGACCATGACAGTCTTAATAACTAATAAGCGTTTTATATTGATTACACTCATGTTAGTATAGCTCGTAGTGCTCTAATACTGCCATGTTGGCTCCGAGGAACAGTGAACCGTGTTTGGATTATGCTAATATTTTCCCTTCCACAATAGCGTGGCTCTTAAGGGAGCCCGAGCTGGCTGGCGGTAATCAGAATGTGTCTTCATGCAAAATATATGCCCGAAAAGCGTCTTGTCAGTCATAAATAATTCCCAACAAGTCGACCCTATTAAGGGGCTTATATCGACCCAGGGACTCCACACTAACAACATAATACAAGTCCCTAACTTTTTCTTCGCTTCCAAGTCCCTAGGCTACAGGTACTTGTACTCATATGTACTCTTTATGTTCTGTTTCCTCTGATTTTCCAGGTGAAATTTGCACTTTCAACACCAGTACGACAAAATGAGGTAATTTGTGTGAATAAGTGATTTTTCAGCTTGATCTGGATAAATGTGTGAATTCTTGGCATTTTATTACCAATGATGGTTTGACATTAAAGTTAACTCTCTGTGGGCAAGTTCATAAATATTTTTCATATTTCAACCGAAAATTTCAATTCAAACTTTCCTTTACACAAATTGCGTCCTGGTGGAGACTTTGAAAGTGCAATGCATTTGGGTTTTATTGAACATGTGCTTAAGAGCAAAGAAGTGAACAATGGTATTTATTCTAAAGATAATTAATAATAAAAGCGAAATCAGTGTTATTCAACCTGAGCATAAGCACTAGCAACAAAAGATCCCTTTTTACTAGAATTACTGTATGCCTGCTCCCCGCAATGAAAACTCGTGAATATGATTCGATATCTAATACGAGTATCTCATATTATTACTGTGATGGATTATTGATTTCCATTTGCCAAAGGAAAATCATCCCTTCTAGCTCAGTTAA
Organism: Odontomyia ornata; assembly: GCA_963969285.1. Classification (NCBI taxonomy): domain Eukaryota; kingdom Metazoa; phylum Arthropoda; class Insecta; order Diptera; family Stratiomyidae; genus Odontomyia; species Odontomyia ornata. The sequence goes on along the minus strand of OZ017738.1, from coordinate 105,184,582 downwards.
CGACCGAATCCTTGGGTATTATATAGATGTTATAATAGAGCAATAAATCACAACGGCTTGGTGGCTTTTAGGTCGCTAGCTCAAATTACGACTTTCTTGCTAAGTCTGTTGTAAGCCCATAAATCTCTGCATTTCCGCTACGGATGATTATCACTTTACCAACATACGCTTTCATTCCGCACGTCAATTAACGCAAAAATCTGATACGCGTCTAGATACCGATATTTTTCATTCAGAGTTTAAAAGGAAAAGTAGCGCACACGATTTTATAAAAACTCCTGCCTCAAAGATATACGAGTATAAGGTGGGGAAGATAAATCATTCGAAGGATAATTGTATACAAAGCAGCGTTTTGCTTTATGATGGCAGCGATACTAAAAAGGCATTGTTAAATAAATTTTACGCATTTCCCGCTCCTCAGCGTGAAATCGAACAGGAAGTTAATCGAAAATAATCGCAGACTCAATGAGCCTATGGCGTCGCGTTTGATTTTAATGTTGACCTATAATATTTGCACGTTAACTTGTCATAAAATTTATCGTGATGGTATCGGAACGTCTATATCGGTTTTTGAGTTCGTGGGAGAAGGGGAGTCAATTTTATGCGTTTATTGTATTGATTTCGATTCAGTGAATTCCACCATGAATTGCAGGATTCCCGCCTAATAGGAAGATTGATTGCTCATTTTAGTGTGAATGACGTAAATCACGATATCAGATTTATTTGTTTTAAAAGAACGATGGAAGTGGCGGGTGAATTTGATGTGAAAACTCAATTGCACTTGCTTCGATGATGCTTAGCAATAATGTGCCAATAATTAAACGATGCAAAATTTGGTTTACAATTTGTAAGATATTAGATGTTCAACATCGATGAATGTTTTTGTTAACTTTAACCTTCTTTCAAAGTACCATACGAAGTTGTGACATGTCGACTTATTGGACCCTATATTTAAGTATCAGATAAACATAGTTTAGAAATTGTTGGAATATTAATAAAAAACAAGTTGGGTAAACAGACCTACGCTCATGTCAGAAGGGTTTTGTACCCAACTTCTCAGAAATGCAGTCACGAGCAATGAATAACGTCAAGAAATATTACAAAGAGATGTGCACGTTCAAAGGAAAATCCACTGTTTTTCTACTTTCAATGGTCGCCATTTTGTTGCAAACCAAAAAAATCACTCAAATCATGAATTCTCAAAAATATTTATGTTATTGACCTCGTTGGAAAATTTCAAGAAGATCAAGTCAAAACTGCAGTGACTGATTCGATGGAAAGTCCATAAAATACCAAAATCATGTGTTATTGTTGTTGTAATTGGAGAAATTTCAAACGGCTATAGCTTCCGTGTATATTATTCGATTTTCATCAAACTTACAAAGTTTAAGAATCCTTAGAAGGGTACCGATGCGATTTTATTGAGGAAAATGTGAAATTCGAATATCATACTATTATTAACAAAGTTGAGTGAATTTCGACTTCTAAGGTATTTGTTGATGTTGTAGTCATAAACATCTACCACCATAATTTTTTTCAGATTTTTCGGATTACAGGCATCCAATCACGAAGGGGGGGACACCCATTTTTCGTGTATTTCCCCTCCCTGCGCATCCCTCGAAGCAAAAGGTATTTTTTTTTCGGGGGCCACTCCCCTATATGGGGAGACCCCCCTTAAATACCTTATAAAAATTTTTGTAGTTGAGCTTTTAAGAGAGTACCACTTTACACCTGCGTACAAAATTTAATGTTTCTAGCTTAAGTAGTTTCCGAAAAAAACGGCTGTGACACACGGACGGACGGACGGACAGACAGACGTACAGACTGGTTGCGAAACTAGTAGGGTTTTGTTAAATTATTTTACAAAACCCTAATTAAGTAAACAGAAGAGTGCTTGTACCAGAAGGTCTTTGTAACCATCATAGGGGTCTAAACAAGTTTTCTAATAGCGTGAATCGATGACTTGAATTACTCATCCAATGCTTTGATAAGAAATCGGTCATATTTATGCAAAAGATGCAGAGTTTCTTTCATAAGCACTGTCATTTTGTTCCAGCACAAATAATTTTCCCGAGTGCTTGGCCAGTTGAACATATTCAAATTAAACGTTTTTTTTTTAAATTTTCATGAAAATTGGAACAAGTAAAAGTGCCCAGGTCAATATGAAATTTATATCAAACATCAACTCGTGTTATTGTTGTTGTAATTGCATACGATTGAAATCGCTATAACCAAAGCCAAAGTCAAAAGCGCTTTATTCAATACTAATCGTTATAAAATTTAAAAGAATACAAAGCGAATTCCAAACAATAACAATACAAACACATAATGGCCCAAATGGCTCTCTAAATTTATATGTTATCAGTAAAGCATACTTTATCAAAAAAACTATAGCGAATACAAATTAATTAAGATTATTACATATTTTATGATTTGATTGGAAATAGGAGAAAAAAACAAACCAATACTATTCAAAAATTATTTATAATTTTAACACAACACTGAACTTTGATCGTACAACTAATATGTTATAACCTAATTCCAATAAATTTCAACCAAAAACTTTATCTTATACTAAAAAATGCTATCACAATATTCCTAACCTATGCGTTTAACCTTATCTCTAACCTAATAAAACAAACATAACATATACCTAACATATGCCTAATTTTTAACACAAATAAACAACACTTAATGTAGTAATAATGAGCTGAAACTCAAAAACAAAATAACAAAAACATAACAACTGAAAATAAACACGAACAATTTATACATTGTCATTCAGTCACCAATACCTAGATTGCTCCGTCCTAGCTCGATCAGCTTCAACGAATCTAGCAAATGAGTATCTTCATTGGAATTGTTGGTCTCGTAAACTCAAATTCGAAGGATACTTTATCTTCTTATCGGTGGATTTATGTGGAACCTGTTCTGAACTACCATCACCAGCTATGATGTAGAAATCCTTCCAGTTACGTTTCAGGTCTTGACTGACCCCCTGCAGCGTTGTCCGAAACAAAATTGTTTCGCACTTCTGCGCATTGATTTTTATTCGCCAATTGTCAGTGCACAGCTGCACATCATTGAACATTTTAAGGGTTTTGTACTAAAATACAAAACCATATTGCAATCACGACTTGCGTCCGTCTGTCCGTCCGTCCGTCCGTCCGTCTGTATGTCACAGCACTTTTTCTCCGAAACTGTAGAGGCTACAGCCATGAAACTTTGTGAAAAGGTCAGAAGTGGTGCCTTCTTGAAAGTTCAAGGGTCAAAAAATTTTTCAAACTGGTTTAAGGGGGGTCTCCCTATATAGGGAGGCGACCTCTCAAAAAAAAATTTTCACCATTGGTAGTCGAGTCGGGTGTCATTGGTAAGGTCTCAATGAGATCTTTTCAAAACAAGTCTTAAAATTGCCTTATGAGTACCGAGGGGGGCAGGGGAAGGGGGAATTCATGAACTTTTCGCGTACCCCCCCCCCCTCGCGATTGGACACCTTCCATCCGAAAAATCTGAAAAAAATCATGAATGTAGGCCTTTATGAGTACAACAACAACAAATAAATGAGAAGTCGAAATTCACTCAACTTTGTTAGTAATAGTATGATTTATCGATTTTATATTTTCTTGAATAAAATCCAAACGGTACCCTTAAATTCAATAAAATTTAGTGAACAGATGACTTTTTATAAGATTGATCTTTTCTGTAAGTTTCATAAAGATCGAATAGTACTTAACGAAGTTATAGCGATTTGAATTTTTCTGTATTACTATGGAACAATATGCCCTGTATTACTATGGAAACATGTGGCTATGGAGCCATATGCGCTTTTTAACGACTGAGACACTACAGCTTTGCTAAGATTTGCATGAACATTTCACGAATGATAGGTATCGTGAAGATGAGTAAATACAATTGAAACAAGTCGAAGAGGCAGGAGAGAGCTCCTAGCAAAAGGGCTTTGTAACCATTCTAAGATTCGAAAAAACAGGCCATGAATCTGATGATTACAGTACAGAGGAGTGGCCTCTGAAAAAAAATTTCATGAAAGGTAACCGATATGAGTATCAACTAAAAGTTCTCCATGAGAGTTTTCCAAAACAGTTCTTGAACTGACAGTTTTTGCTTTAGTTGGGACACAGGGGGTGGAGGGGGAAATACATGAAAAATGTGTTTCCTCCCTCGCGAATGGACACCCGTGATCTAAAAAAATCTGAAAAAATTATCAAGGGAGATATTTATGGGTATAACTATTACAAATACCGTAGAAATCAAAATTCTTTCAACTTTGCTAATAATAGTATGATCTTCGAACATGACATGTTTCTTGATTTTATTCGTTACTGGTTACTGCATTTTGTAAGTAGAGTACAAAACCCTTCCGACATGAGCATAGGTCTGTCTATCCAACTTGTTTAAAAAAGTATTGGGTGAATAGTTTAAATCATCAATTCATGGGATCAGAAAACTTTTTCGAAATCCAAGATGGTTAGAAAGCCCTTCTTCTCAACTTATTTCACCTATGCGTATGAATTGTAGGTACTCATCTTCAGTCAATCATTAAATTGAATTAAGTATCAAAAGCACGCACCTTAAACGTTGAACTTGGGAAAAAATAACTCAAAATTATTCAATATTCTAAAATAAAATAGCCACTATTTTGTTTTACGGTTACTGATACCACTAGCTGAACCAATTCTCAAAGATATTCATGATACCTATCATTCCTGAAACTTGCATGCAAATTCTGGCAAACCTACAGTGTCTGAATCGGTAAAAAAAGCACATATTGTCCGTATGTTTCGATTTCTCACGTATTTGTTGTTGTTGTAATCATAAAGGCCTACATTCATGATTTCTTCAGATTTTTCGGATATAAGGTGAGGAACGCGAATAGTTTGTACATTCCCCCATCCCCTGCCCTACGGTTCTGATAAGGAAATTTTAAGACTTGTTTTGAAAAGATACCATTAAGACCTTTCCAATGACATCCTACTCGACTGCCAATGATGAAAAAAAATTGTTGAATTGTTACCACCCTTTATGAGAAGACCCCTTTATACCCCTTTTAAAATTTTTTTTCACCCCAAAATTTTCAAGAAGTCATAATTTTCGACCATTCCTCAAAGGTTCATATCTGTCGCTTCAATAGTTTTGAAGAAAAAGTGCTGAGATGTACAGACGGGCGGATGGACGGACACAGGTCATAATTTAATAAGCAGTAACATTATCAACGAACAACTTATTACAAATTCTGATGCAACTTTCTCAGTACTATATCACACTTTCCGACACAAATGGAAGCAAGGCGCACCAGAGCAACCCCACATCCAACAACTCAAAAACCTAATACCGAATGTGCCTCTACCTGGTGTTACCTAGGCCCTACCTGCTTGAACAATCCTACATCTATATAAAGTTATTTCCTTCCAAACATCCAATAGACATTGAAGATGACTCAAAGTAGTCGAATCACAAATATATCTACTTTTTCATAGCACCACGGTCCGTCTCGGGTCTTAGTTTCCTGAAAATAGCGTCTCCAACTGTCTCGGTCTATTGACCGCGTCCCCCAGTTTTGATATCCAGGCAGGGATGAACTGTCCCCGTCGAACGAGTCAGACCAGCGTTTTCTCGGTTTCTCCACTGGCCTCCGGCCTTCAGTTCTCCCAACAAATTCCTTTTTGGGTATTCGTTATTCATCCATACAATTCATGTGTCCAACACATTGCAGTTTTCACAGTCTTACAATCGTTGAGACCTGCGGTTTGTCAAAAACTTCATACAACTCATGGTTGTATTGAACTCGCCATTGGTTCCCGTCTAGCTTCGCTCCGATTATTCACCTCAGGACTCGTCACTCAAAGGCGTTCAATATATTCGCGGATGCCTGGGTTAGGGTCCATGTTTCACACTGATAGCATAACACAGGTCTTCTCACAGATTTTTATACCCGGACCTTCAAGATCGTCAAAACTGAATAAAATATTTTATTTGCGAGCCGTATTCTTCGGCGTATTTCATCTCTTTCATCGCCCGTTTTCGTTATTTTGGCTATTATATACACAACTTTGCCTATATTTCCGATTCTGAATTCGCCAAGTGTGATATAGTATTTTGTGTATTTGACATATTTTTCCTCGGCTGCGTCATGAGCTTTGTTTCATTCTTTTTGATTTGAAGCCCTACTAGTTTTGCTTCGCAGTCAACTTTCAGGAAGAGTTCTTTGGCAGTTGCTAATGACCGTGACAAAATTTTGATGTCGTCCGCATAGGCTTCTACTTGTCTCGTATAGTAATGTACCTCGCGTATCAAAAGGTAGCTTATGACAGACTTCACAGCCAAATTGAATAGTAATGGGGACAGCCCATCTCCTAGCTTTAGTCCAATATTTGTGTCAAAGGCATCATGGAGTTGGTTATTAGTACGGACTTAGGACATCATCGACGTCATTGTCATTTTGGTAAGACAGATTTATTTGGCTGGGATGTCAAAGCAAAGCATTATTTGGTAAAGTACGTTACGATCAATACTGTCGTACGCTTGCTTAAAGTCAACGAAAATTTGATGTACGTCTATGTTGAACTCCCAGAATTTTTCAAGTACCTGTTTGACTGTGAAAAATTGACCTATTGTCGATCTACCTGCCCCAAAACCACCTTGATACTCACCAATAATACTGTTGGCGTATGATCCGATTTTATTTTCTCAGATTTTCGAAAATATTTTGTACGCCGTACAAAGCAGTGATATGCCTCTATAATTTTCGCACTGTAGCTTGTCACCCTTTTTATGAATAGGGAATATAATTAATTGGCTCCATTCTTTCGGCATATGATCTTGTTGCCAAATTTACTGGATGACTTTGTGAATAGCTTTATGAACACTGCTGCCACCATATTTGATGAGCTCCATTGGGATATCATGGATTCCCGGTGTTTTATTATTCTTTTGGGTTTTGATGATGGAAAAAACTTCATCCAGAGTTTGTGGAGCCGATGGAAGCTCTCCGCAGACATCTATAGGCTTTGATGATCTGGAACTGTGTGGAGGGTTGAAGAGGTTCTTAAAATATGATGCGCACTTTTCCCTAATCTTGGTTGTCAGCAATGATATTGCCGATGTCATAACGACAGAGCGTGGTTTTGGGCTGATAGCCACGTTTCAGGCTTGTCACTACTTTGTATGCTTGTCTTATGTTGTTGCTCGCTGGACTTAGATCTATACTTCTCACTTGGTCGTCAAAGTATTTTCTCTTCTTAATCCTAATTATCTTATTTGCTACTCTTCTGAGATTTTCATAGTGTTCTCTCTTCGTTTTGGTTTTCGCAACTACGTATTCTTTGTACACCTGATTCTTTTTATCGAACACATTCTGGCACTCATCATCGAACCAATCATTCATTTTGCGCCGGGCTTGATGCCTGATCATCTTTTCTGCCACGGTCCTAAGAGCCGCTTTCACTGCCATATAGAGCTCGTTGCTCTATATGGCAGTGAGGGTCTCCGTTTAGTTTTTGGCCAAAGACGCCGTTTGGAGCCTTTCGATGTGAAATTTTCATAGCGGGCTGGTCTTTGCGAAATATGCCTTTAACATACGACAAGTATGCTCGAGACCCAACGTTTTTGGATCAGTACATGATCGATCTGGTTTTGTGTGTTGCCATCCGGTGATACCCAGGTAATTTTATGTATGCGTCGATGTTGGAAGCAACTCGAACTTATGACTAGATTTCTGCTACATGCAAAGTCAATCAAGCGCTGGCCGTTGTCATTTGTTGCATCGTGGAGGCTATATCCTCCAGTCATTTCACGATGAGATAGCTCATTGCCAACCTTAGCGTTGCAATCACTCAGAATTATTTTTGTGTCGTTTGTAGGCAATGGGTCGGCCAGTCTTTCCAGGTGATTGTAGAACGTTTTCTTTATTTCTCCGTCCTTTTCTTCGCTCAGGGCGTGAACATTAATTATCCAGATTTTGAAGAATGTCGCTTATATACGGATCGCACACGACTGTTCGTTTATTGCCTTAAAATCAATAACGGGCGATTTGAACTCCCTATCCCCAATGAAGATCACTCTGGATTCTTGTTTTCCAGTAGGCTTCCCACCTTTGAATATTGTTTGCGTTCTCATGTCTTGAATATCATTTCCAGTCCAGTTCATTTCCTGGATTGTCAGTATTTTAATTGGTTTTGACTGGCCATTTGTAAAAGGTCCTTAACAGCGCCAGGGTAATTGGGTGATCTGACATTCCAGGATCCAATACCATAGTCTCTTTTTCATTTGCGAGGTCGTTGCTGTGATTCCAATCGATTTTGCGGCCCATCTGCAGGTTTCGAAACATTTTAAGGTGTTCCAGGGATGGGGAGTTAGCCTGTCGCGCAGCCTATAATTTGGTGGCATGGTTATTAAGTTGATTCCGTTATCAGGCGCGGAAGATTCACCTCCAACCACAAAGGAGGTGTAAATTGGATTCAGTAGCAGAGCTATAGATGTATTTACAGTTATTAGCGTTTCTTGACAGTTAATTTCACATTATTGGGGAGCCAGTAAACCCAATGTACGACCCCGAGAGCATTTACTACCATTTAATTGGGGCGTTTGGGATGAGGAATCAAAGAAGCTATGGGTTGGGAAACAAGGAGTTCCCTCCTCTTTTCTCAAATGGGCTTGAGACCATCTACGGCGGAGTTTGTTTCTATAACAGGGGCCGTCATTTTGATTCAAAGCCTTTGGTTGTGAATTATTTAAAATATATCGGTCTTTTGAATTTTTTAAAAAATATATTGGTCCTAGAATTTCATTAACTACTGTACCAAATCTCGTGCAAATCAGGGTTTTACTCTGAACTGAACAATTCAATTCAATTTTTACAAAAAATACTTAGTATAAATTAAAGTTTTGTCGACGTTGCACCATTCTTCTAAACATGATTTGTTTCGATTGATTCTTTGGGTGGACTATAAGCCTTTTCAGTTATGATACGTACTGGGTTAAAATTAAAGTGTATTGCAGCTGAATGAATAGACATACGGCCAAAGCATTATGCTGAATACATTACCTTCTTGAGTGGATAATGAGATACTCCAACTATCTTTTAATGAGGCGCGAAAGGGGCTGTTGTGCTAAGCATAAAAATAAAATTTGCTAGAACAAACTTAGCTAAGATATTTGCTCAATACTTTTTTCTTGAAAACTGAAGCAAAGTTGCAACCTATAGCATGGTCGAAAATTTCATTACATCCCATATACTCGTATACCATTTGCGCCGTATGAAGTTGCTACGTAACAAGTTCTTGTGAAATAAGAATTATGTTTTTCTTATTTTACTTGAGAGTATCGCTCTATATTCCTACTCCATACAGTAGCACAGACCATAAAAGCGTATTGTTGACAGGTTGGGCTCCCTTACGTTGCCCATAAGTCAACTCAGAGCCAATACGCTCGAAACAGCCTTCTCAGTCGGTGCCCTGATTTGCTCAAAGAAACTCCTCTTTGAGTCAATAAGTAATCTCAGGTACTTCACCGCTGACTTTTTTCTATTAATATGTTTCCAATACTGCCATCCTTAGTCTAAAGACTCTCTTTTTTGTCAAGACGATCACTCTGGTTTTATATAGTGCTAGGCTGATCCCACAAGCCATCATCAAGTTTTTTACCCAGCACATTAGTATACCTCGTCTAAGTCACGCTTAACCAGCGATGCGTTCAGCGACTCAACTCACAACATCATCCACATAGTCAATCAAGCGTGACTTATGTGGCATCTTCAGTCTTAATTACCCTTCGTAAGACACGTTCCACAGGTCTGGAGCTAAGATAAATCCCTGGGCAACACTCGATGTTATTGTCATCTTTTGTTGGCCCTATGTTGTGTCATGAAGCAGGCTTTAGTTTTTCAAATAGTTCCTCAGGAGCTGCATCAGATATTCTGGAATTTAAAAAGAAGTTACCAGCGTATCAAGAATATTCACCCATCTAGCGGTGTTGAAGGTGAAGGAAAAATTACAAAACCTCAGCTGGAGCACCATCTTGGCCTGGAGCCTTCCTTGGTTTCAATGATAGGACTACCTCTTGCAGCTTCGGTTCCTTGAAGAGTTGACACTTGATTGCTGTTCCACAGTGGACAGGGCCAACACGGATGGGATGGGTGAGGTAAAGTGCCCACACTATTCCATCCATCTTTTCCACTTCATGTACTTGCTACTTGCTTAGAGATAATTAAAGTAAATTCGAACTAGGGACCTTTGGCGTATTCAGCAAGTACTCTAATCACTACATCACACGGACTAATATTTTAATTTTACATTATAGTACTTTCTTGGTAGTGAGAAAGTCACGATGAATATTTCTCAATTATATCTAACTTGAAGCGTTGGATGAAATGGACTCTTCTGCCAGGTTGTCTTGGTATAGTTTGAGCTTCCTGTTGTCAGGATCTCTCGTTAAGTTGTTGCTGGTGCAGGATCTTGTTCTTGTAATTGTGAGAACAGAATCGTGTTTTTGTGTTTTTCCTGGATCCACACCTGAAAGAATAATAGATGGCTTGAATGAAGGTTCAATCTCTTGTTTCAAGAGGACATAAGGATACTTTAGCCGATCTGCTGTAAAAAAAAAAGTAAATTTAATTCGCGAGTCAATATCTTTTGACTTAGTGTAGTCTATGAAAACACAATTTACATTTTCATTTGTCGTCAAGCAAAATTGAAGGTAAATAGACAATTATGTAAGAAAACAAATGGAAATACTTTGTAAATGATGTCCGTTTAAATTATAGTTTTTGTGGCTTGTCAAAATCAAGTTAACTTAAAATTAGAATTTATCAAGAAGGGGGCATTTAATATAATGATCTACTTTCCATAGAAATTTAACATGGAATCCTTAATATCTCAAATACAAGCTATTCAACGTTGAAGTACGAGAAACTAACAATTTATTGATTTTTAAAATTATTTTCACCTAATAGTTATCATTTATTGAACATACACAATTCGCACCAGAGGAATATTATGAAAATCTCATATGAGCTCTGAACTTTCTCCGATCCATGAGCTTGTTTCAAAATTTACTGAAGCCAAAGCTATGTCTCGGGAATCACTTCAATAATCGACATCCTTGCTTGCTTGTACCATCGTCAACGGTTTGCACCAACATAGCTATTTTCTTTCAGGCATGGGAATTCTTTTTCGCCAACAGAGTCATTAGTGTTGCCTAATGTCTTGTAAAGAGATATTAAAGGAAAACCATTTTCCTGCTCTTTATTCCCTATAAAAATTGCCGACAATGAAGCAATTGACAGGCTTCACCAAAGAAAATCTTATGGGGAAACGTTTGTTGATATTGGATCAAAGCTTGAAGCGACCCGATAATAGTGTAAGGGACTTTTAAATAAGACCAAAGGAGTCATGTTGTGGTGGTTGGACTTCGTTGTATCCATAGGAGAAAAAAGTCGGGTCACAGCAATTAAATAGATTTATGTCGATTGGTAAACCCCAAGTCAGGTGATTTGTTATCCTACTAATTACTCGTGTTGGCAAACGAGCATTGAACATTTCTCGTAGAGAAGGTTCCATGTACACGTGTGTTATACATTATGCTGCGAAGCTTTTTATATCGTTAACTTCTGAATCTGACCCGAATAAATGTGGCCATCAGAAGGAACCCATACTAATGTGCAATCGATACATGAAACGGGAATAAGCGCAAAAAGGTTGCAATTAATTTCCACCTGGTGGATTTTTAATTATGTATTTAAATAATAATTTATGCTAAGGGTGCTATAAAAAAGGAAACGTTTTTTTTTTTGAGGAATTAACATCACACACATTTTATGATACGTATAATGAAATTAGAGACCGAGCTTTTCATGAAAAGGAACAATACACCTTATAAACTATCAACGACTCTTATTTTAAAATATTTACTTTTATAGCTGCATATAACACTTATAATCGAAAGTAAAAAGCTTTTCGAAGGAAGCTTCAGTTTTTAAGCTTAGTTTCTTCAAGGGAATTAATCAGAAATAACATGGGGATGAGTTAAATGAGCAGAATGCATATTATATTGGTCAAAAACATCCACACTACCAATGGAAACTGTAAGTCCTTTCATTTGTACTGTTGGTTCGTCACAAAAGGAACAAAATTTTCTATCCTTCAATTCAAAATGAAAGCCAATGACAGATCTTTAAAAACAAAGACGTTCAAAAAGTGTTTTGAATGTGTATGCATGAAAAATTATATTCATTTGACTGAATTGGCAAAAGAATCACGATACCCAGCAATAGAAATTCAACTAATTATGTGAGAAATAGATATATATCGAGGTAGGAATCTCTGATGCTGCACTCCATGAAACGAGATTTGTTCAAAGACATACCGAAAAAATTATTGTGAACTATCGGTTTAAAATTATGAATGCTTGAAAACAAAATTTAATAATATAATTTTTCTAATCTTTTAAGCAAAGGATTAAGGATGTTCTTCGCTTAGCATTTAACAAAAAGGATCTCCTTTTTTTCATTTTCATGTTTCCTAGTTTATCCAGGGAGACGTAAACGCACTTACAGTCAATTCCATTTTTAGGGTTTTGTACTAAAATACAAAACCATATTGCAATTACATCCTGTCTCCGTCCATCTGTATGTTGCAGCACTTTTTCTCCGAAACTATAAAAGCTCTAGCCATGAAACTTTGTGTAAAGGTCAGAAGTGGTAACTTCTTGAAAGTTCTAGACTGGAAATTTTTTCAAAGGGTTTTAAGGGGGCTTTTCTCATATAGGGAGGTGACCCTTCAAAAAAATTTCTTCTTGGTAGTCAAGTAGGGTGTCGTTGGAAAGGTTTAAATGAAATCTTTTCAATTGCCTTAGCGGGGGTCGTGAGAAGGAGTAATGTACGAATTTTTGAGTGGGCAATAAGAGAATTTGGTTGGGTTTACAAATTTTGCAAACAAGTTGTTTCGGCTAGAATATAAAAATAAAATGATAAGATTATTTTCAACCGTTTCAATTTGAATTTGATTTTTTGCGACAAAGTGGAAAACGGTCAAGTGCAGATTCAGTTCAAATCGAGATAATTGAATCATCGAAATTATCGCTTTTTTACTGCCTAATATTTTCTTCGCACCATGCGCGAATGTATCGGAAGGGAAAAAGTGTTTGAAGGCTAAGAGCACGGGGAATCTGCAGCTAGTATTCGTTGCATACAGACGTGTTCTTAATCGCTCTTTTCACGAATTTTAAAATTTAATAATTTTTTACAAAAGTCAGTTGAACATTAATTTTTTAAATTGGAAAACATCACCGTCGAATTTTTTGAAAAATTATCGAACATCTGAAGTTTCACTTCTGAAGAACTCTCAAGAAGCGGAAAGACGTTCAAGGGCAGCCCGGTTGATGGAGATTGCCTCGAAACTTTGCTGGAAAAGTAGCAAGATGGAAGAGCCCGATGGCTTCAGCCATCAAATAGATTTATCATGTCCATTGCCAACAATGACGAGCGAGAACAAATTATAGCGAAGATTTAAGAACAATGAAGGAAAAAACAAATTGAAAATCTTATCAGTCGACGAAATCGAACAACTAGTCAAAACAAATGACAAAGTGGAAATGTGTTTGAAAGAAAATGAGGAACTCAGACTAATGATCCTTTCGCTAGAGGAGCTAGTTGGCAAATTAACTTTCAACAAAGAAAAACAACGAAAAAAAGACAAATGAATAAAACCAAAAGCAGTCGATGAGAAAAAACTAAAGAAATCTCAACAAGGACCTAATCAAGAAGATGTTCTCAGCGCACGCATAACAAACGTCAGTACAAATTATTATGCAGTGCTAGCTAGGCTAGATGATTCAATGAACATTGAAGAGGAGGAAGGTAAAAAAATTCTGAAAATTGCTTTATTCAACCTGATAATAAATTCATGGAATATTTAAAAATTAAAACTAGGAAAAAAAACGAAAAGTTTTGTTTGCTGGCCCATTTGTCAATATAAATAAAAAGAAGGGAAAATTCCCACCAATCATTGTATTTGGGCAAACTGGCTAAGATTTGATTCGGTTTTTGGCTTAAATAAACAAATAAATAACTCACTGGTTAACTTTCAAACAGCGAAAAGTACGTGGAATTCTGGATAGGTTCCTTACTTTACCTACACCTCCAAGATTGAGAAAAAACCAGACCATTTTCTTGAAGGGTCCAGACTGCGGAGAGGACACAGTCGATCTCCGTTAGGTGCTTCAAGGATTTGCACCAGAAATGAAATTTATCGCGGTTAAAGACTTCGCAACGAGAAGATCGATTGTCGATCGTAAAAATTTGCCATTTTATCTAGTTCAAATTCCGAGCAGAGGCAGTGCAAGTGCCCTTCACTAAAGAAGGTACTTGAACTTCTGAGTGGTGAGGTGGGAACACTTCTAGAAGAGCGAGGTCTACCAGTGATATAGGTGCACAGATTTGGTCATTCGGCCACCAATTGTGCTATGAAATACAGATGTGTAAAATGTAGAGATATCCATGCCTCTGGCGAGTGCAAATTGGCTCAGGTGGAGCCAAACAAAAAAACTATATTGTGTGAACTGTGGTGTCTTTGGTCATCTAGCATCATATCGAAAATGACCCCGATATTAAGATGGGAAATCGAAATCCATCCCGAAAAAATACAAATACACCACACTGTGACACCTTCTAACTTCGTCAAGCCAGATAACAATTTAAATAATGTGAATAACGTAAGTGTTAATAATGAGCTGCTTCATGAAATTTACCAGCAAAATTCTTTATTGAAGAGATCGAGAAACAGGATTCAAAAATTAATTTTGTTTTTCAGGCTTTAAGGCTTCAAATGCCTCAAAATAACTTGTCATCCAGTCGCATGCCTATGGATAGGCATCATCTCATCTCGAACAATGTTAACTCCATTGTGAGTCTACATTGAGATGACTTTCTTTTGGAATCCCTCATCAAGCAACAGTCTGACATCATCCTTCTATTCATAGCACTCTACGACATTGAAGGATTTTAAATTCGTTAGAAAATATCATGTAAATGGTGATGGGGAGGTGGCACCGGGATATTGGTGAGAAGATCCCATTGTTTCCAAAATATTGAAAAAATTGAATTCAAAAACTTTGAATTTCTTTAAGTGTCGCTTATCAAAATTTCATTGCAAGGTGGAGAAGACCTTTTCGTTATCTCTGCCTATCCAACTGTTCGAAACGCTCTCAACTTCAAAAAGGAGCTCAATTCCTCGTTTAAAATGCTTGAATTGAATAGGCTGCATCGTTATTATATTCTTGCTGGTGACCTGAATGCCCGGTATTCATCACGGCTAAATGCCACCAATGATCCAAGAGGTGTATTCCTGAAATCATGAATAGCAGAGAAAGAAATCGGATACTGGTGCAATCTACATATATGAGTCAAAGTTCCCAACATACCCTAGGACAAATTGCTTCCTCACGATAGCGGCCATAAAGAAATCGTAATAGAAATCAATCATTAAAGGGATGATGTCTTCTTCATTCCAGTTCAGCATAAAAATCATCAGATGAATTTCAAAAAAAGTTTCAGAAGAAGTTTGATAGAAAGTACCAGAAGCAATGTTTTCTTTTTGATGATTGCAATGCTTGCTCATTGATTTCTGATGACAAGAATCTAACTAACGATGAAATAAATCTCGATTTATTGAAATCAGAGAAGCTGACATTGGAAACGATTGATAAAGTGGTTCCGCAGATTAAGCATCGAAAGAATATGGAAGGATATGAAACACGAATCATTGCAATGTTGTAAAGATTGAAAGGCCTTCTTCTTGCACGCGTCTACAATATTAATCGGCGACTTTTGGACTACAACCATCCCTCGTTGGATTTGTTGCAATTATGCCTGAATAATGTCCGAAACTTAATCCGCTCATACTTCAGGAGTGAGGTTAGCAATCAATTGGTGGAAAAACTGAGAGGTTTTAGGCGATAGAAACTAGATGGCGTTTCGGCGAAAGTGAATAGCTTATTCCGTAAAAAGTTTTGATGCAGGTATCGAATCTTGGAGTCGCTAATGATGTGGTCAATCTTCTCGATAGGGCTGGTGTTGAAATTGTTAGTACGACTCTGGATAGAAATGGGAAAAGGATGATATGTGATGGATTCCAGAAACTTACCCTGATTAGAACTCTGAGAGAGGGAATCAAATATTTTTAGAGGTCGTTGAATCAAAAGTTTTCGACTTCAAATCAAGCTTCTTCATTTCAATGAAACATTGACATCTGACCTCATACCGAGCTTAAATCTTTTTGATTATTTTGTTACCTACAAAGATTTTTGTTTGATATTTGGCATGATAAACAACCAAAATTATGTGGTACTGACGGTATTCTGAACGTAGTTCTCCAACATTCGCCTGACATTCTAGGGTCCAATGTCATAGCCCTGGAATGTCAGGCGAATGTTGGAAAACCATATTACCGTCAGTACCATATAATTTTCGTTGTTTATTAAATACTGGCAGTCCAGGAAACGAACTGGACTAGAAACGACATTCAAGACATGAGATCGCACACAATATTCAAAAGTGGGAAGCTTTGTGGAAAACGAGAATTTGAAGTGGCCTTCAATTTGGATAGAGAGTTCAAATCGCACGTTATTGATTTTAAGGCAGTCAATGAATGGTTGTGGGCGATCCCTATTAAAGCGAAATTCTTTAAAATCTGGCTGACGCCCCGACCGAAAAAAAGGACAAAGGAACGCAGGAAACGTTCTACAACCACCTGGAAAGACTGGTCGACTCATTGTCCACAAACAACACAAAAATAATTCTGGGTGATTTCAACGCTAAGGTTGGCAATAAGCTAGCTCATCGGGGAATGACTGGAGGGTATAGCCTCCACAATGAAACAAATGACAACGGCCAGCGCCTGACTTACTTTGCATGTAGCAGAAATCTAGTCAAACGTTCAACTTGCTTCCCATATCGACGCATTCATAAAATGACCTGGGTATCACCGGATGGCATTACATAAAACCAGATCGATCATGTTCTGATCCAACAACGTTGGGCCTCGAGCATACTTGATGTCTATACATACCAAAGAGCCAATTGTAACCCAGATCATTACTTGATCAAATAAATGTATCGATCTTTTATGTCAAAGGCATAAACGGCAAAGACCAGCTCGCTACAAAAATTTGACATCGAAAGGCTCCAAACGGAGTGTGTGGTCAAAAATTTAACGGAGACCCTCGACAACTAGCTGGCTCCCATCTTATTAGACGCATCATTAAAGACGAGCTACGAACTCTGGATGGAAGTGAAAGCGGCTATTAAGGTTGTGGCAGAATAGATGAACGGACATCTAGCCAGGCGCAAGAAGAATGATTGGTTCGATGATGATTACCAGAATGCGTTAGATAAAGAGAATCAGGCATACAAAGAATACGTACGTAAGAAAACCAGCACAAAGAGAGAACACTATGAAAAACTCAGAAGAGTAGCGAATAAGATAAATAGAATTAAGAAAAGAAAATACTATGACGACCAATTGAGACGTATAGATGTAAGTTTAACGAGCAAAAACACAAGGCAAGCATACAAAGTAGTGAAAAGCCTAGTACGTGGTTATCAGCCTATGATGACGTCGGCAATATCATCGCCGATGAAACCAAGATTAAGGAGAGATGGGCATCATATTTTAAGAATTTCCTTAATCCTTCACACAGCTCCAGAAAATTTGAGCCTATAGATGTCTGCGGGGTGCTTCCATTGGCTACAGAAACTCTAGATGAAGTTTGTTCCATCGTCAAAGCCCAAAAGAATAATAAAGCGCCGGGTATTGATGAGATTCCAGTGGAGCTTATCAAATAGGTGCCAGTAGTGTTTATCAAGCTATTTGCAAAATTATTTAGTTCATTTGGCAACAAGAACATATGCCGAAAGAGTAGAGCCACTCAATCATATTCCCTACCTACAAAAAAGGTGACAAGCTACAGTGTGAAAATTATAGAAGCATATCACTACTTTGTACGGCGTACAAAATACTGTTATATGTAAAAACAATTCTGCGAGCTACTGTCGCAATGATTTTCACAACCATTAAGAACATCATGATTAACAAACGAATGTACTCGAAAGCAAAGAACCCAAGAAGCATGATCAATATCTGTAAGTGACGTCACTGCCCCATTCAAGATTGCTCGAATATTCCAGGTAGCTCTCGTCAGGATATTCGCCAATGTACGAGAAATGGAGTGAATAGGTAAAGACCCTATATAAAGGCGAGCTGAATGAATGGGGAGATTATTACAACCGCAATATAGTAAAACTGCGATAGTGTGGATTGCGAATTAAAAGTGATATTGATTGTGAAGTGATAGACAGTTGAAGTAAAAATTGATAGACAAGTTGTAAAATATTGAAATCAATTATTGTGCTTCCTTAGTAAATAAACTGTTTTAACTTAATTTAAAAGACAGTGTTTTCACTTTCCCGGAATATTAAAATTATTGGCCGCAAACCATAACACGTGACAACATTTTAAAAAATCTTAGAAAATAAAATCGGATCATACGCCAACAGTATTCTCGGGGAATATCAAGGTGGTTTTAAAACAGATAGGTCGACGACAGACCATTTATTCGCAGTCAAAAAGGTACTTGGAAAATGCATAGATGCACAGCAAATTTTTGTTGCCTTTAAGCAAGCATTCGACAGTATTGACCGTAACGTACCATACCAAATAATGCTTTGCTTTGGCATCCCAGCCAAATTAGTCCATCTTAACAGAATGGGAATGACGTCAACAACCTCCCAACTCCGCATCATTAGCCAACTCACCGATGCCTTTGACACAAATATCGGGTTACAGCAGCGAGATACGCTGCACCCATAGAGATACGATTTGTCTCTGGAGTACGTCATAAGGAGGCTACCTGCCGATAGTACGTCGCTATTCATGTTGAGCCTAGTAGTGGCCCATGAGTACAGCATCAACATTCCGTCACGGTCATTAACAACTGCCAAAGAACTTTTCCTGAAACTCGACAGCAAAGCAAAACTAGTAGGGCTACAAATCAATGAAAATAAAACTAAGCTTATGACTCAGTCGAGGAAAAATACATCAAATACACAAAATATCACACTTGGCGAGTACAGTATTGGTATTGTCAACAAATTTGTGTATTTAGGCGCCAAAATAACGAGAACCAGTAATTAAAAAGTCGAAATACGCCGAAGAATACAGCTCGCAAATAAAGTATTTTATTCAGTATTGACGGTCTTGAAGACCAGCTGCATACACAGGTAAACAAAGCTCCAAGTATACAAATCTGTGATAAGACCTGTGTTATGCTATGGATGTGAAACATGGACATTGACCCAAGCATCCACAAATATATTGGACACCTTTCAGAGACGGGTCCTCAGGCGAATAATCGGACGAAGTTAGACAGGGACCAGTGGCGAATTCGATACAACCATGGGTTACTTGAAATTTTTGACGATCCGGAGTTCTCAAGGATAGTAAGATTGTGGAAGCTGCAATGAGCTGGCCACATGAATCGTATGGAAGAACAACGGATACCCAAAAAGGTATTCGTTGGGAGAACTGAAGGCTGGAGACCAGGTAGGAAACCGAGGAAATGCTGGTCTGACTCGGTCAACGAAGCCAGCTCATCGCTGCTCGGATTTCGAAATTGGAGGACGCAGTCAATGGACCGAGACAGTTGGAGGCGCTATTTGCAAGAAGCGAAGGACCGGGAGGGGCTGTAGTGCTAACAAGAAGAAGAATGTTATCTGAATTCTACAAAATTTTGTAGGCCTAAGGATATTATATTGATCTTTGTAACTACAAAAGCTCAAGGGTACAGCTTTGATTTTACGGAAAGAAACGTAAAGTCTACCACCATACTATTATTAAACAAGTTGGGTAAACAGACCTACGCTCATGTCAGAAGGGTTTTGTATTCAATTTACAAAATGCAGTCACCAGATCGAATCAAATCAAGACACATGTCAAAGACGATTTTATTGGAGAAAATATGAAATACGAAGATCATATTATTATTAACAAAGTTGAACGAATTTCGACTTCTGAGGTTTTTGGTATTCTTATACTCATAAATATCTCCCTTGATAATTATTTCAGATGTCCATCCGCGACGGAGGAAACACATTTTTCATGTATTTCCCCCCTGTGCCCCCACTGAAGCAAAAACTGACAGTTTAACAACTGTTTTGAAAAGCTCCCATGAAAACTTTCATTTCATACTCATATCGGCTAAGTTTGATGAATTTTTTTTTCAGGGGCCACTCTCCTGTACTGTTATCATCGATTAATGGCCTATTTTTTCGAATCCTAGAATGTTTACAAAACCCTTTTGCTAGGAGCTCTCTCCCACCTCCTTGACTTGTTTCACTTATGAGCATTAATTGTAGGTACTCATCTTCAGTCATTCATCAAATTGAATCAAGTGTTCAAAGCATGCACCTTAAACGTTGAAGCTGGGCAATTATTCAATCTTCGCATTTAAAACAGCCACTATTTTGTTTTACGATTACTGATACCACTAGCTGAACCGATTCTCAAACATATATATGACACCTATCATTCCTGAAATTTTCATGCAAATTCTAGCAAAATACAGTTTTGTCTGAGTCGGTAAAAAGCGCATATTGTTCCATAGCCATATGTTGCCATAGTAATAAATGCAGCGCCTATTGTTCCATAGTAATACAGGAAAATTCAAACCACTATAACTTCGCTAAATATGATTCAATAGATAGATCAATCTTATAAATAGACATCCAAGTACTAAATTTCATTGAATTTAAGGGTACCGTTAAGATTTTATTCAAGAAAACATAAAATCGATAAATCATACTATTACTAACAAAATTGAGTGAATTGCGACTTCTCATGTATTTGTTGTTGTTGTACTCACCAAGGCCTACATTCCTGATTTTGTTCAGATTTTTCGGATCACAGGTGTCCAATCGCGAGGGGCGGGGACACAAATTTTTCGTGTATTTCCCCTCCCTGTGCGCCCCTCGAAGAACACTTTGCCAAACTGAGACCTGTTTTGAAAAGCTCTTATCAAGACCTTTTATTTGATACCCATATCGGCTACCTTTAATTGAATTTTTTTTTCGGGGGGTCACTCCCCTATATGGGGAGACCCCCCTTAAATACCTTATAAAATTTTTTTGTAGTTGAACTTTGAAGAGATCACCACTTTACACCTACACACAAAATTTGATGTTTCTAGCTTAAGTAGTTTCCGAGAAAAACTGCTGTGACACACGGACGGACGGACAGACGGACAGACTGGTCGCGAAACTAGTAGGGTTTTGTAAAATTATTTTACAAAACCCTAAAAAATTGAGCGGATTCTATTTCCGGGACTCTTGTAGCACTTTTTTTACGAGGGGAAGACACCAATTTTTAGTAGATTTTGCTTCGCGTTGGATCCCTGATGCACTATATTCTGAAAGTGCTAATCAACACCTTTTATTATTATTATTGGAGATATACAGATCGAATCGAAGGCAGCGGTGAAGTACCTGGGGCTACTGATCGACTCGAAGATGAGTTTTTCTGAGCAAATCAGGGCAACGGCTGAGTAGGCTGCTTCGGGAATATCGGCCCTGAGTCGACTTATGGCCAACGTAGGGGGACCCAGCCCATCAAGAAGACGCCTCTTGATGAGTGCTGTAGGGTCAGTGCTAATGTACGGAGCAGAGGTATGGGGCGACGCTCTCAGCAAGGAGGTATACCGAAAACGATTGGCACAGGTACAGAGAAGAGGAGCACTGAGAATTGCATCTTCGTATCCAACAGTCTCCGACTCGGCGGTGAGAGTGATTGCAGGCGTGATACCTGTCGCCCTCCTTGCTAGAGAGTGCCGCGCTAGTTACCTGCAGCGAAACGAGGATGCGAGGGAGATGGTTGTCCGCGAGGAGAGACAACGCTCGCTCAACGATTGGCAGCAGTCTTGGAGGAATTGCACGAAGGGAAGGTGGACTGTGCGCCTCATCCCGGATGTGAGACCTTGCCTTAGTCGAAGGCATGGTGAGACTGACTTCTATCTGACCCAGCTTCTGAGCGGGCACGGGTGTTTTCAGTCTTACCTGCACAAGATCGGTAAGTCACGGTCTCCCGATTGTCGGTTTTGCCCAGGAGAGGAGGACAATGCCTGTCACACATTTTTTGCGTGTACCAAATGGGCCAGGCTGCGAAGGGAACTTTACAGGGAGACGGGAGAGCTCACTCCGGATAATATAATTGCGGTGATGCTCGAATCGGTTGACAAATGGAACCAGGTGGCACATTATGCTCGGGCAGTCCTAAAATATAAAAGGGACTCACAGCAGCCGGAGGCACTGGGGCTGGGGGATCGCTCTTCTGGCAATTCCTCTTCCCCTCTCCCCTCCCGCTAGGAAAGGGACTCCCCAGCTTGAAGGCGCCCCACGGCGTAACAAAACGAGACCTGGCCTGAAGTAATGTGTCAAACGGTTCCAGGCTAGGTTCTCAGATTGACAGGGGAGGTGTTTAGTGGGTAGTCCAAAGGTATCCTCCATGGGAGTCCCACACTGCCAGACTCGGCGGGCATAAATGCCTTCACCTCCCTATTTAAAAAAAAAAAAACACCTATTATTCGAAGCCCAACTCGACTAGTTTTTATAAAAAAATTTTAAGGGCCACTTCAGTTTTGGGGGAACCCCATTTGAAAAACTTTGAAATTTTTGGTAAGACCTAAAGTTTTGAGAGAACACCTCTTCTGACCTTTCCAGAAAGTTTGAGCTTTTTAGGTTCTATAGTTTCAGTGGTAACTTGCCGTGACGCATGGGCAGATGAACGGACAGATGGACACACAGAGCGCAAAGCAAGTAGGGCCTTATAAAATTTGTTTTATAAAGCTCTAAAAAACCAGGAAAAGTAGTTAACTCAGCTGCGTTTGCTCAAAATTTTACACACAACAAAGAGAGGCCCGATGGCTTTTCAAGACAAGTTGGGTAGACAGGCCTACGCTCATGTCAGAAGGGTTTTGTACTAAACCACCAGCATCGAATAAAGTCAAGGAAAATGTCAAAGAGATGCGAACACTTAAAAGAAAATCCATTGTTTTTCTATTTTCAACGGTCGCCATTTTGTTGTAAACCAACAAAAATCCCTCAAATCATGAATTCCTTAAAAAAAGTAACGTTACTGACCTTATTTGAAAATTTCATTGATTTGTTGAAAATTCCATAAAGCACCAAAATCCTGTGTTATTGTTGTTGTAATTGGAGAAATTGCAAATGGCTATAACTTCCGTGTATATGATTCAATTTTCATAAAACTTACAAAGTTTATGGACCTTCTGTAGAACTACTTAAATATCGAATTCCTTTCAGTTTAAGGGTACCGATACGATTTTATTGGGGAAAATATGAAATTCAAATATCATACTATTATTAACAAAGTTGAGTTAAAAAAAGTTAAAGTTGTTAATGTTGTACTCATAAACACCTACCTCCATAATTTTTTAAAGATTTTTCGGATGACAGATATCCAATCGCGAGGGTGGAGGAAACAAATTTTTCGTGTATTTGCCCTCCCTGTGCGCCTCTCGAAGCAAAAAGTGTCAATTAAGACCTGTTTTGAACAGTTCTTATCAAAGCCTTTCATTTGATACCCCTTTGATTAAATTTTTTTTTTCCGGGGTCCACTCCTCTTAAATACCTTATAAAATTCTTTTCTAGTTGAACTTTGAAGAGAGCACAACTTTACACCTGCATACAAAATTTGATGTTTCTAGCTTAAGTAGTTTGCGAGAAAAAGTGCTGTGACACACGGACGGACGGACAGACAGGTCGCGATTTTAGTAGGGTTTTGAAAAATTATTTTACAAAACCCTACAAAAGGAAATTTTTAATGTTTGTGTTAGTTCAAACTCTTTACTACATAGAATTTTGATTAGCAAATTTTTCTATTTACTGAGTTCTTTCAAGAATAATCAAAACATATTTTTAAATGCAATTATACCTCTAAATTTAAATAGACTGAGATGATATAACTAGTTTCCAAAATTAAGACTAATTAATTTTGAAGGTGTTACAGACAAGCTGCAATTAATCGGGTTAATTCTACGATGGCATCGATGAAAGCAAACACGCTATCCTTGCTTTGTACATAACATCGATTCAAAACACATTTTCAAACATCTACATGAGAAACTGTACCTAGTTCAAGGATCAATAACCAAAAACTCTCCAATTTTCCAAACAGACCAAATTCATGAACAAAGCCAAGCAATCGAGAGGAATATCATTTCCGTGGAGTGCTTGTCTCGTTCAATGTTGAACAAACATCAATATTTATCCTGTTAGCCACACTATGTCGATAAACGCCCTCTTCGTATTAAAGTGACAGGAGATGACTTTAATTTAATTGCCCTACCTTGCCAATAGTCCTTAATTTACCGATAGTTTCAATACAGCTTCTATTTTTAGTACCGCACATAGTGTTGCCAATTTTTGAAACCGTGAAGAACTCAGTAGTATATTAAATGGAAGGAAAATGAACATCACACATAAATCTTAAAATTAATTCAGTAAAGAAAATCTAATGATAATGAGTAGCAAATAATTTTTTGGCTGTCCGCAATACATTATTTCTTCTAGATTGGCATCCCATAAACTTTCGGGAATTTTTACTCTCTGTTGACCTTTTTTTGCTGGCTCAGCCTCCAATGTGGTAGAATTATATATTGAGCGAAAAGTAAATTTAATTTTCACACCTATCGCAAACTACGAAGGATCCAAGGCAACATTGTCACGTAGCGTTAGTTGGTAACGTTCAGCAAACAATATATTGGATGTGTTCTTCTAAAATATTGGTTCCTGTTTAAAATGAACACCACAAGGATGTGCGGAATTGGGGTTTTTGGCTCGTTTGTTTAGGATGATGCGTATACATAAAATATTATGAGTTATTAAAAGATGAAACGCATTTTACATCGTAATTGATTGGTTTTCATGAAATTGACAACAACCTTATTTCTCAGAAAAGCGTTGATCAGAATAAATTCTTATTGCTCCATTAAATTTTAGTCCTAGCTGAGAAAAACAAGTTAGTCAGCCGTGTTCAGAGACATTAATCTTTTAACTGATTTTTAAACTAATAAAAAATGCTCATGAAATGTTTTCAAAAGTGTTTTGGATCTATTGAAAGGTTTATGAGCATTGAATGGATCGTTAAATGAGAATAACATCCTTCTGCTGAAACCTTTATTTCTGTGTGTAGAATTTGTTTGAAATTAGCATTGTTTTTTAGCAAATTTCATCATAATACTTATACATATATTTTTCGTTTTTGTTATTTTCAGGTGTAATGTAACCAACACGACTTTTAATAAGGCAATGAAATCGCGGAAGTATCACAAAGGCTTCGTGCTTTGTGGTCTATGCTGGTTAACAATAATTAATTTTATCGCACCTGTATGTTTAGCTAAAAATTTCGAAGATCGACTGCAACGTGTTAGAAAAATTTTAAAAGAAGTGCCTTTAATAGACGGGTGAGTATTTCGTAACTTTTAAATATTGCTTTGTGTCGTTAGTCCAGCCAATGAAGGTAGAGCAAAACTTCCGAATTAATTTAACCTCCATCAACTTTGATGAATATTGACGGATAGTAAGAAGATGCCTCAAATATCAAAAGTGATAAAATGCTGACTTACGTTTTTTTGCATTTTGGAGGTTAAATCTATCCCTTCTGGAAAAAATAGCAAAAATTCTTACACAAGTATTCTTTCAGTTAATATTATTAAGTTATGCAGAATATATGTTCTTTAAAATTTTCAAGCATGATTTATAATTTTCACCTATTTTTCAACCCTTAAAAACCACTCCTTAGTTCGAAAATCATGAAAAATTGTTGTTTTGTCTCCCTGAAACAACGCACAACATATTGGTTTACTGATTATAATATAATTTATTAATAAACTATAAGATCGCAACACTTTAAAACTGCCCCTGATCCTAAAATCAATGAAAAAATTATTTCTTAGCAGCTTTAATCGTTTTATTTGTGCATTAATAAATATAACTGCTGCTTAAGAACTTTTTTCATTTTAACACTATATTTTTTAAAACATTTGGTAATAATTATTGAATATTTATAACATTTATTTATGTAATTATATTATTATTTGTCACAAATTTAACTTAAATCAAATAATTTTTAATAGTTGACACTACGATGCGAGCCGTAAGATAAGCTATATGATCATTTACATTGACAATTTTCAACACCCATAATTTTTAAAAGTTAAAGGGTTAACCCTTAACATACCAAGGGGGGTCCTCCAAAGACCCCAGAGGTTAGGTTTTTGTGATTCTTCCGTAAATATAACACCCGATTGAACCACGATTTTTGTATTCCTCCCGGGGGCGGTTAGGATAAATATTTCATTGTAATGATTATGATTTGTTATTTTGAAAAAATATAAAAAAATAAAAACGTTCTTGGGGCCGGTGGGACCTCGCTTGGTATACTACGTTAATAAAACTGATTGGTTCATTTCTTGTTTTTATAGTGTAAGAAACTGTTCTTTTAAGCAAATTCAAACAAAATAAAAGTTTGTGTGCATATTTACTTCTTTTATCTTTGCACGTGCAGTTGCCGTTTCCAAATAACTGTTTCTTCAGTTACAAGTTGTGTTGCGTTGTATATTATATGTAAATTATTGCTGGAAAACAATAATATTCAAATTTTGTTGTTGTTGTATTTTACTCTTATAATAGAAACTGAATATTTGGAATTGTGAAAATGGTCCGTCAACAACTATCAGAGGATGATATTCTCCAGATCCTGGGTGAATGTGATGCCAGTTATCCAGAAGATATCTTCAACGAACCTGATGCAGAATTCATTCCAGCAGAAGATGCATCAGAGTCTGAAGACCATATTGAAATGAATAGTGAGCACAGTGAGACTGCTTGTGAAGCTTCTGATGAGGACTTCAATGAAAGAGATGAATTTACAGCGAAATCTGGTAGAAAATGGACAAGTTCGGTGCCCCGCGCCACTCGTCGTTGGCAATGTAACATCGTCAGGGGTTCTCCAGGTCCAACGCGTGCAACCAATGTTGCAACCACAATGTCTGACATTTTCAACTTGTTCTTAGATGCCCAAATTGTGGAAGCTGTATGAACCTTCACCAATGCTGAAGACTTACGAGTTGTTAGTAATTTCAATGCAAAATCAGCCACAAATAACCAGAAAACTTGGTCAAATGTAGATCCTGTTTATATAAAAGCGTTTTTTGGTGTACTGCTGATTGCTGGAGCTCTTCGCTGCCAAAAGGAATCAATCTCTGAAATGTGGATGACGAATGAAAACATTCGTCGTGCTATTTTTACTGCTGCCAAGTCACGAAACATATTTGCGCTGGTCCTTCAGTTTATTATGTTTGACGATAAATCAACATGTGCTCAACCAAAGGCAACTGATGAAATTGCTGCTATTCGTGAAGTTTTGGATCGGTTTGTAGGACACTGCAAGACACTTTTCGAACCATCTAAAAACATCACAGTATATGAGCAGCTAGTTGCGTTTCGTGGCAGATGACCAATGAGACAGTACATGAAATCTAAACCTGCAAAATATGGCATCAAAGTCTGGGCAGTCACTGACGTGAAGACATCATATTTGTTTAAGCTGCAAGTCTACACTGGGAAGCTCCCAGGAAATGCGTCAGAGAAAAACTTGGACACCGCGTAGTATGCGACTTGATGGAACCACTGTTTGGATCTGGAATCTGGATCTGGATCCCTGCTAGCTTCAGAATTTTTGCTGGAGAAGAACATTACTATAACAGTTAAATTGAGAGCAAAAAAGCCTGACATTCCTGCAATGATGGAAAATGCAAAAGGAAGAGACATTCTCTCTTCAAAATTTATCTTCTCAGACGGGGTAGCAGTAGTCAGTTACGTCTCAAAGAAAAAAAAAACAGTTCGAGTACTTTTCACTCAATTCCTAGAAGATTCAGTATCCAGTGAAAGCCATAAGAAGCCCAACTTGATATTGGAATACAACCTTACCAATGGTGGGGAGAATATACTTGTGCCAGACGTACCTCGAGATGGCCTCTGAGACTTTTTATGAACTTGCTCGACATTGGAGCACTGAATGCCTTCACAATTTGGATATCGAAAAACAAAGACTGGAACAGTAGCCAGAAAAATCGCAGATATCGATTCCTGTTGGAGTTAGGCAAGGAGTTGACAAATTCCAAAACTCTTCGCAGGGCAACCAATCCAATTGGTCTCTATATTCCAGTGATCGGAGCAATTGAAGCTACGGGAGTATTTATTGCTAGCGATAATGCAGCTCAAAGCATACCACCGACATCAAGTCTGCTGAAGCAGATACAAAGGAGGGGAAGAAGTTCATACTGTCCCAGAAACATAGCCAGGAAGGTCAATACAGTCTGCAGGAAATGCGATTGATTTGTCTGTAAAACACACAGGAAGATAATTACAACCGTAATATGTGCCAAGAATTGCAGCATTAGCGACCAATAATTGCGATTTATTTTTGTGAAGTTATATAATATTATAAAGATTTTATTTCCCAATTTTATGAAGGATATGTTGAAATAAAGGGAAAAAATAATGATCACAATTCCTTAAAACGTATTTTGAGTAGTCTTACAGAAGAAACAATTGAGAAATTATGAAAACAACATTGGGGTACTCAGGAGACCCCAGCTTGGTAAATAATGCTGACGAAAAAGGCTTGATATGTTAAGGATTAAAAGACTCAGATCACATAACCCTTGCAATAAAATGAACACTTCGAACAGTAATACCTCGGTTGATTTTTATCCAATTAAAATAAAAAATAAAATTGTTCGCTGAATATAGCCTACCTTTTATATTAGGACCATTTTGAGACATATTCATTAGTCTTAAAGTTTTATGAAAACAAAAGAACTGTTTTGAGAAATCGGGGAAACTCAATTTTTTTTCAATCGTACTTTTTTTTCAAAAATAAGCGTTCAAAGCCTATCAAACTTTTTAATCTCATTATTTCTAATGAAATAAAGTAAATTGTAATAGAAATAAAGTAAATTGTACCGGCATTTTATTTAATGTCACTTTTTGTGGATATGGTGTGTTTTATTTCTCATATTTTCTTAAAAAATTCGTGAGTGCCATTTCATTTTCATCATAACTCACTTTGTTTCAATGTTATATTCAAAGACTTCATCTTTCATTGGTCCCCGTCTGGCTTTGCTCCGATCATTCCCCTCATGACACATCACTAAAAGCGGTTCGATATGTATGCAGATTTAACTAAAGCAGGGAGATGGGCTGGCTCCATTGCTATTCAATTTGGCTCTGGAGTACGTCATACGAAAGCTACCTGTCGATATGCGAGGTACATTATTATACAAGTCGAGCCAAGTAGTGGCCTCTGCGGACGACATCAACATTCTGTCACGGTTATTAATAACTGCCAAAGAACTCTTCCTGAAACTCAACAGTGAAGAAAAACTAGTAGGGCTACGAATCAACGAAAATAAAACCAAGCTCATGACGCAGTTGAGGAAAAATACCTCAAATACACAAAATATCACATTTGGCGAATACAGTATCGAGAATGTTAGCAAATTTGTGAATTTAGGTGCCAAAATAATGAAAACGGGCAATTAAAGAGACAAAATACGCCGAAGAATACAGCTCGCAAATAAAATATTTTATTCAGTATTGACGATCTTGAAGACCAGCTGCATATACAGGAAAACCAAATCTCCAAGTATACAAATCTGTGATAAGACCTGTGTTATGCTATGAGTGTGAAACATGGACCCTGACCCAAGCATCCGCAAATATATTGAACGCCTGAGGCGAATAATCGAAGCAAAGCTTGACGGGGACCGATGGCGAATTCGATACAACCATGAGCTGTATGAAATTTTTGACAAACCGGTGGTCTCATAGATTCTGAGACTGCGGAAGCTGCAATGCGGTGGACAGATGAATCGTATGGATGAACAACAGATAACCCAGAAGGTATTTGTTGGGAGAACTGAAGGCCGGCGGCCAGTGGGGAAACCGAGGAAACGCTGGTCTGACCGGTCGACGAAGAGAGTTCATCGCTGCTCGGATTTCAGAATTGGAAGACGCGGTCAACGGACCGAGACAGTTGGAGGTGCTGCGCTGTTTGCAGGAAGCAAAGGCCCGATTGGGGATGTGGTGCTAAGAAGAAGAAGAAGAAGATGTATGCAGATGCTTAGATATGGGTCAATGTTTCACAGCCATAAAATTGCACAGGTCTTCCCACAGATTTGTATACTTGAAGCTTTGTTTCCCTGTGTATGCAAATTAATAAACGAAGGATCAATTCGTTTTAAAAGAATTTTTTTCGAAAAATGCCGGATAATCGTAAGAACCTTACGTTGGTCAATCAATGCTGGCATTAACCCTAATATTCCCAGATTTAATGACTAGAGCATGAGATTGTGCGCTTCAGGAGCAACACTTCGCTAGCAAGGAAAGTGCACTTCAACGTACGGAAAGTGAATCTTTCTCCCTGGAGTGTGATTAAGAATTTGGTCATAATATTGATCCCCTCAACAAAAGTATCACTCACTATAATAACCTAGTCCATAAAGCTAACGATTTTTTCAGAAAGAAACTTTCAGGTTAAATCGCCGTGTTCATTTGCTGAAAGACAATCGGCTCCTCTATTAAGCCAAGTGGTATAACCATGAATTCAAAGCGACCACTATGGGTCACAAAGGTACTATATATTTTATTGGAATCTCGTCGCGCAGAATTGGGTAGTATCCCGAAACCAGGTTAAATGTTGCGTAGTATTTGTCTTCGGCTTTTATGAGAGGATTTCGTCGATGGTTGGTATTGGAAAAGGAGTCTTCTCCGTTACAGCGTTGCTGCTTGAAAGTCCACAAACAATCAGTCTTCTCTGCTCTGCCTCTTGACGAGCACAATCGGCAAAGAAAATGTGGACTTGCTGGGTCAGATGATGTTGTGTGCGAATGACTCGATGATCATCATTTCTACTGTGGCTCGCTTAGCAAATTGAATTCGGTACAGATGGCTCTGAGTTGGCTTATTAGATGTCATCTAGATGACTATTACCAATGACTTACTCCGACGTATCTCAGACTTTTTGTTAGCAAAACTGGATCGAAATGCCAACAACAGATTTTTGCAACTCTCCCGGCTTGGAATTCCATTGATTCGGTTTAAATTGCTACGCACAGCTTCTGCAAATCTTTGATGAGATATACTTCAGGTCACGAAATGACTCGTCAACGTGTAAGAGGCTATCAGTTCCTAACAATCTTGTAGAAGGAATTGATTCATTCTCGATCACTGAAAGTTTGGCAGGTATTATGGAATTGTCTACTTTTAGACGCGTTTACATTTTATGTCTGCAGAGAAATGTGGCTCTTCTGAAACTTTCCAACATAACTGAATCGTACACAATTATGTGAGTGTCTACTGACCGCGCCCGGAGTATCCGTAGTTTTGAAGGTAACACTTTTAACTTTTGGTGTACATGCGAAAATGGTAATTTAAAACTGGTTTACTTAATTGCTTTACGTTGGCTTGCCTGTCCGCTAGCCAGCAAATAAATACGATGCTGCGCTTTCAGGCAGAGGTGTTGACGTTTGAATGGGACGATGATTCTTGCTCAATAAACGGATGTCGGTACTCAATTTCTCGACTACAGCTGCAATGTTCGTGACTTTTTGGTTTATTTCTGACAGCTTGGTCTCCTATGCCTCTCCCATTTATATCTGATAAATTCCAATTGCCTCCGTTAAACGTAGCACAAGGGCGGCTAATAGCCGACTGTGTTGAGTCCATGCATCTTTAACTATTTCTTCAACTGAATGACGGCGTACAAAAAATGTGACACTTACGTGGCGTGTCTGTACGCTATTACAAGGTGTGCAACGATGATCGACAAACAAGCGATGATGGGTAGCGTAAAAAGTAAATGACAGGCAGGTGATGACAATGTGTATAGAGGGCACGACATGCAAACGAACGACGGCGTGCGAGGTATTTGACGAATCTGTGGCGTGTGCATACACTGTTCCAATGTCAACAATTATGATACAAAAACAGGCAGTGACGGTGTGTGTAGATGGCACCACGCATGCAAAGATTTTGAAAACACTGTTGCGTGTGTAAACGAGGTGTGACAACGACGTAATGAATGATTTTATTGCCGCGCTTCTGGTAAACCTGCGACCTGGAAATTCCCTTCCCCTTCCCCGGCATCCTTTTCCTCCCCATTGATATATTTATCATTCCTCTAGCTTGTTTAGTTTGCTTGCTGTGTCGTGTGGAGTGGACGTGTGTTGGTGGTGCTCGTCACGAAAAATGAGAAACGAAATCAAGAGCAACGCGTAGCGATAAAATTTTGTGCCAGATTGGGCGAAACAGCTCGGAAACGTACGCTAAAATTTAAAAGTGCATGGTGATAGTGCTCTTAGTCGTGCCTATGTGTTTTGATGGCAAAAAGAATTTTAGGAGAGGCTTGAAATTGTGGAAGACGAGGCGCGGACCAGGAGACCAGTCAAGGTGAGGTCGAGTGCGTGCCCCAATCCGTGAAGATCGGCGTTTAACAGCTCGAATGTTGGCCTTGGAACTGGATATGAGGCGTGAAACAATCAGACAAATTTGAACCGACGATTTTGGGATGAAAAAGTTGTGCACGAAGATGGTTCCAAAGAACTTTTCTGAGGAGACCTCAGCGTGTCCCAGTATATGGCCTCTAAAGTAAACGCCATGTTGCAACAACCGCCTTATTGATTGTCACCTTGTAACTTTTTTCTTGTCCCCTAGAACAAATTCGGTGGTCAAAGGAACCCATTCTGCGTCGATTACGGACATCAAGGTAGCCATGACGAGGGTACACGCGGACGTCCCAGTCGAAGCATGGTAAACGCATTGGAATCGTTGTACAGCTGTCCAAGGGGACTACTTTGAAGGGGATGATAGAGATGTAGAACAATTTTTAAATAAAAAATTGTTGTGTTGATATCAATGCAAGATGTATAAATTGGTTGGTTGAGATTCTGTGAAATGTATTTTTGTTTTGATTGAATTGCTCTATTTATCATTTTAAATAATGCTTCATTATTTCAATCAAAAGCTATTTAAATAAGCTACTAGTATTGTTGAACCATCATCCATCACCCGTTTGCCAGTTGATCACTCCCATTAAGGATCTGCTGTCATCTTTTATCGTTTCTTCCCACTGGATATCTACCTTGTGCTCTACTCTTTCATGTTCTTCTGGGTAGCCATGTTTCTTCCATTTTTTTTATATAGTGCACCCATTGCAATTCATGTAATATTCATATGTACATCTAATCACTGTAACTATAGTTTTTTCATAGCAATTTGCGTTTAGACATACCGAGTGCCATTTTGGATTCGCTCGTTAGGTTTCATGTTTCATTTTAATATAACAAGAGAGGTTTGACTAGTTATTTGTAAGTACGAAGCTTATTTTGCCTGTGCACAACTCTGGATCGTAGAATGAGAAGTATGGAGTAATAGGCGTTATTTTTGTATCTCTACTATCCAGGTTGGCACTACTATACACCAACTTATCCAGACTTTCAAAGTTAAAGTTCCCTACGGTCAGGTTATGTCAGACTGGAGTATTCTTTCTCGTTTGAGTCATGAATTTACATGTAGTTTCATTAACTTGTTGGCCAATTCAGTTTCCTTTAAACTTTGGGCTTAGAAATGGTTCTTTGGCATCATCAATGCACGCTTTCAATTGTGCGGACTTGAGCATTAATGTACCCGAGGTATCAGCTGGTACTTTCTTGAGGGTTCCAGTGTATTACTAGAGAGCATTGAAGCACATCCATTCCCTTGTTTTAAGCCTGATTCCACTTTGAAGCTGTCCGTTAATTAGCCTTTCATTTTGACCTGGGAATCTTTATTTAGCGTCTTGACTTTAACCATGCTAGTCCAAATGATTAAAGTAACATATAAAGTATATTTGAATGTGCAAAAGTATCGTTTAGTGGGCAGAATATAATACAATTGTTAAACTAATTAGACCTATTATATGAAATTTAATAGTATGAAACGTTAAAAAAAGAAATTTTAAAATTCTCTGATATCTGGAGATGCCTTCATATTGTATTTAGTTACTATTGTACTTTATTTACACTTTGTAAAATTAAAAAATTAATGCATATCTCTAATACGTTTTTGAGGACATCACATTTATCGAATTTAAGGTGATTAGTGTAGTTTGCCAGAATACAACTTTAATTTGTTTTATTTTAACTTGTACCAACTCGTTACACTAATTGACAAGAAAATAAATCCTCTCCTACAGTCGATTGAACAGTACAACCATTTCGCTTTACTCCTAAAAGACAATAACATCCATTAGCGTAATATCACATCCCATCAGGATTCCATTGTCTTCCTTGGTTGCTAATAGTACTGTCTGCCAAAACGCTCTGTAATGTTGTAGAATTTTTTTTCAACTTCTAGCGATATTATTGTGAGATATTTGTTTTGTTCTCCAACAAAGTAAAATGTTCTAAACTAATGTTCTTTATTCTTTAAAATGTTTGACAATGCAATTTTTGGTGGCAATTAGTATTGCGCTGGGAGGAATATATCAGCCATTACTCATGATGTTAGACTTTAATGTTCTTCGGGAGTTTTGTACTTTGTCGCAAAACCCTATTGAAATTGTAACCTATCTGCCCATCTGTCCATTCATCCATCTGCCACAGCACCTTTTCTCCGATACTATATCAGCTGCCGGTATGAAACTTAGAAGGTATAACTGAATGAAATTCACATTTCAGGCAGACTTATGAAATGTTTTTAAGCTTCGAAAAAATTGAATTATATTCACGGAAGTTAAAGGCATTTAAATTTTCTTTGATTGCAACAAACAAAACGCACAATGCTGCTTTTATATGGGCGGATACCACAGTTTGAATATTTTAGAAAAGATAAATTCAACTTTAAAATTCAATGCAGTCAATGTTATTAGTTATCGCTTAAAATGTAGAATTATTGTTTTTTCATAAATCGGGATTTTTAGTACACATGATATTAATTTAGTTTTTTGCATATCAAACGACGTGTGACAATTAAGTAATGAGACTAATTCCATGAAAACCGTATATTTAAAAATTATTCTACAACTCTGCCATCACCTTCAAAGTAGTCCCCTTGGGCAGCTATACAACGATTCAAGCGCATTTCCCATGCTTGGTAACATTTCTGGAACACTTCGATTGGGATGTCCGCGAGTTCCCTCGTCATGGCCGCCTGGATGTCCGTAATCGACTCAAAATGGGTTCTTTTGACCATCGATTTAACATAGGGAACAAAAAAAGTCACAGGGTGACATATCGATCGGCGATCCCTTTAGAGGCAAATTACTGAGACTCGCTGAGGCGGTGTGGCACGGAGCGTTGTCGTGATAAAGGATCCAGTTACGAGCAATGTCTAGGCGCAGCCTGTTGAAGCTGTTTCGCCCAATCTGGCACAAAATTTTAACGCGACACGTTGCTCTTGATTTCGTTTCCCCATTTTCGTGACGAGCACCACCAACACACATCTATGCAACACGACACAGCAGGCGAACTAAACAAGCTAGAGCAATGGTAAATATATCAATGGAGAGGAGAAAGATGCTGGGGAAAGGGAAGGGAATTTCAAGGTCGTTGGTTTAACACACGAGCGGCAAAAAAATTATTCTCATTACGTAATTGTCATACCTCTTATGTAGAGTACAATACTATTTTGCTAGTTGTGTACTTTCTGCCTACTCTACTTGTTCCTTCTTAGTTTTGTGTAGCTGTGGGATTTCCAATGCCTTAGTTAAATCTTTGTATATTATATAATTCTCCTCGTTTAATAGTTCAAACAATTTCTAAACAATCAACGGTACCATAATTATCCGAATCGTATGAGCGACTGAAAATAAAAGCGTCTTCCTGTTTATTTTCATAAGAAAAACTCCCTTCACGATTTTGTCATTACCCTTCCGATTGTTGAAACAGAAAATAAACTTTTGTATACAAAACATCGAAAAGAAAGTTTACAAACTCGAAGCCAAAAGAAAATTAAAGCCACCATACAAAAGCCTCGTGATAATTGCATTTCTTATTGTCATATTGTTGAAAACATACATTAATCTTTGGTGTACTTGTTCTTACCTTTTGCAGACACAACGACTTGCCATGGAATATCAGAAAGTTTCTCAAGAATCAACTCAAAGACTTCCGCTTTGGTGCAGATCTCAGAGAAATTGCACCTTGGTCGACAAGCGCCTGGAGTCATACCGATTTGAAGCGACTCAAGGAAGGAATGGTGTCGGCACAGGTAAATGGTTTATTTATTTGTCTTAAGTTCAGTTTCTTTGTTATTATTATAAAGAACACTTCCTCACCTTCTATATAAATAGCTAAATTCTGAAAGTTTTAAATTTTTAAGTAGATGAATTTGGTGTGGTGCGTTTAGCTATTGAAAGGTCGTTTTGAAATTTAGTTTGAAATTCAATAGCGTATGAGTGGTATCAATCAATTCATAAACGTGATTACTTTTAAAGGAAAAGAAATAGCAATTGGTGATACACTAATAACTTAAAAATGTTGATTAAGTGGTGCATCTACTCAATGCAAAAAGGAGGGGGTATTCACAACTAGCAACCACTGATACAATGTTCGATTGCAAATATAATATACATTAACATACGAGGTGTGTTCAAAAAGTATAACGAATTCTGAATTTTCGCGGGTTACGTATATTCGAATTTCGATTTTTTTGTGGCGTTATGTTGGTACTCATGTCTGTCCCTTATGCCGACAAGCTCGGCCATTTTGAATGTTCAGTTGATTGGTCATAGCTGCTTTCCTTGCACGTGTTTTCAATCGTCTTCGATTTTTACTTATTCAAAAAAATGGATCAAAGAACGTGTATCAAATTTTGTGTGAAAAACGAAATTAAGTGCGCGGATGCATTCCGAATGTTGACTGTGGCATACGGAGTAGCTACCTTGGACCGAAGCAACGTTTATCGGTGGTACAAAATGTTTTTAGAAGGCCGAGAAGATGTGAACGACGAAGAGCGTGCCGGACGCGCGAGCGCTTCAACAACAGACGAAAAAATTAATGAAGTGGAGAAAGTGGTATTGGCCGATCGTCGAATCACCGTTAGAGAAGTTGCTGAGGACCTAAACATATCAATTGGCTCGTGCCATTCGATTTTTATCAACGATTTGGGCATGAGACGGGTCGCCACGAAATTCGTACCAAAATTGCTCAATTGCGACCAAAAACAGCAACGCATGAACATTGCTAATGAGATGTTAAACTCTGTCCGCGACGAACCAAATTTGCTCCAGAGGGTCATAACTGGTGACGAATCGTGAGTTTATGGTTATGACGTGGAAACCAAAGCTCAATCATCTCAATAGAAGCTGCCGCATGAAGCAAGACCGAAAAAAGCGCGCCAAGTTCGGTCGAATGTGAAAGTTTTGCTGACAGTTTTCTTCGGTTGCAGGGGCGTGGTGCATCATGAGTTCTTGCCACAGGGAAGAACGGTCAATAAGGAACATTACCTGCAAGTTATGCGCAATTTGCGCGAAGCAATCCGCCAGAAACGCCCGGATTTGTGGGAGAACAAAAATTTGCTTTTGCACCACGATAACGCCCCTGCTCACACATCGTTGCTTGTGCGCGACTTTTTGGTCAAAAACAACACACTAATGATGCCGCAGCCACCGTATTCCCCAGATCTGGCCCCCTGTGACTTTTTCTTGTTTCCTAAACTGAAGAGGCCCATAAAAGGACGACGTTACGCTACCCTTGACGAGATAAAGACGGCATCGAAGGAGGAGCTGAACAAGATTAAAAAAAATGATTTTTTGAAGTGCTTCGAAGATTGGAAAAACCGTTGGCACAAATGTATAATATCTCATGGGGATTACTTTGAAGGAGACAGATATTCATGAATAAATAAATAATTTTTGAAAAAAAACAAAATTCGCGATATTTTTTGAACACACCTCGTACAGTGCCTGAAAAATGTATTCACACAGTTGACAATTTTGGGTATGAAACGATGTAGTTCGAAACTTTGAAAATAAGAAATTTCGAACTCAAAACTATTTTATCACTTCAATTGTTTTTTCATATAAAAAAACAAAAGAAGGCACAATTTTTCAACAGATTTAATTTAAAAAAATATAAACAGAATTTAACTCCATTTTTGCCGCGGAAAAAGTAGTCACACAGTGATGTTTATTGGAAAAGGAATTTCCTGTTCGCTTCGTTCCAACGTATTATTCAACCCTAATGGTAACATTATATTTAGGGGAATCCCCAGCAAATCATTCTGTGAGGTAAACCGCTTTGACAGTTGGGTAGGGAGCTGTGCATATGGGTAGTGAAGTGTTAATAAAATAAAATGACTCGAAAATCAAAAGAGACAAAATTATTTTAAGTTTTCGTGCACAAGGAAAGTCCATTGGTGAAATTGATGAATAAAACCCATTATACTGTTGCTAGTGTTGTGAAGCGGTGGAAAGACGAAATAATGTTGAAAATAATGCAAGAAGTGGCCGACCCAAAAAACTATCGGACAAAGAGGAAAGGTTTGTTCTAAAAACGATTTACAAGGACTCAAAAACAACTTCATCAGAGATACCATCGGGGTTGCAGACTAATTAAAAAAAAAAAATGTAACATCTAGAAAAGGGCAAGTGTCATACGATGTGTTGATTACAAGGCGGAAAAACCCTTTATCAATAATATTAATAAGCAGAAGAGGCTTTCGTTCGCAAAAGATTTAGAAAAAATATAGATTTTTGAAGTAAAATTTATTTCTCAGATGAATGCAAATTTAATATTTTTCGGTGCTATGGAAAAATATTAGTGTGGCGAAGGCCCGATACTGAAATGGATATCAAAAATATGTTGCCTACTGTGAAGCATATAGGTGGTGGAGTAATGGTGTGGGTGTCGGCGAACTAGTTTCAGTCTTCCGGGATAGCACCGTTTAATAAAACAGTTTTCTTTTATTTATACACAAATATGTATTATAAACTTTATTTCGATGCGTGAACCAGTAGAGGTTTAGCCTATGATTTTAATAGGCTGGGGCGAGAAGTCACACATGATCACCTTTTATACTTGATTACTGCTGATCTGAAATTTATCCTTACGAATTTCTGTGGGGGTTTTCTTAAGAAAAAGACCGCACACAAGTATTATGAATGCAATGCAGAATTGCTGTGAGTGCAATGCAGAATGTTATGACGATTGTTTTGATTGTTTTATTGTTGATTATGCATTTGTTGCAGGTTGGATGTTACACCCTACAACAATGTCTCAAATTTAGTGGGTTTAGTGGATTCATATGTAACTAACTTGATTCGAAGAAGACTTGAAGAATTTGTTAGAGAAAAGGTGCTCCAACATCCACTTAAACTGAGTTCAATGTTTGTGGATTTTAATTTTATTCATATAAAACACCAACTGTGTGAATACTTTTTTCGTGGCAAAAACGGGGTTAAATTTAGTGTTTTTTAAACTATATCTGTTCAAAAATTGTTTTTTTTTTGTACTTTTACACGGAAAACATTTTAATTAATAATGTTTAATATTTTTGAATCCGAAAATAAAATGTTTTCAAAACTTTGAACTACAGCGTTTTGTCCGCAAAATCGTCACATGTGTGTATGCTTTTTTCGGGCACTGTATATAAAGTGAGTAACTTGGTTATTCGTACACGTGAGAAATGAAACTTTGTGTAGCGCCATTTCGGGATCGAATTAAAAAAAATTACCATTTTTGAAAAGGTATTATTATCAGCTTAACATAACTTGGAACTATCTACTTATAATTATTCAAAATCTATGAGGCTAGTTTGTGGCCAAAGAGGTAGATGGTAGCAACTGCTAGTTTCAATTTGCCAGGGCATGAATTAGTGAATTGGGAAAGTCATTTGCTTTCGCGATTAGTTTATCATGGCGCGATGCAGCGAGTTTATAAGTTGGACCAAAGTTAGCAAGGCTCTGTAGTTTTTCAGAACAAAAGCTAAACGGTTTATTAAGTACCATTTACTGGTATCTATTTTGCGTGATCTGCAGCTTTGTTACTAGATATTTAGCACATTGGATCTAGGTAGGTGAGCCATATAGGATGATCAGGTGGATTGCTGTTTTGACGATGAGGACTTTGTTCCTGTTGTTGAGACGCGAATTACGATTAAGAAGGGGGTATAGCGAGAGCATGTCCTTAAACACTTTGGAGCTTATATGCTCAACATGACTTCTGAAGATTAGCTTTTTGTCGAGTAGAAGTCCAAGATAATTGAGATTCTTACTCTAGGGAACAGTTTGCTCTAAAACATTTATTGGTCCCTGGGGTAGGTGAACAGGCTTACGCCTCCTGGTGACGAATATTGACTTTGTTTTTGAAACATTAATTTGCACTTTCCATCTATGGTAGTATTGAGAAGTAAGTTCTAACGCCATTTCAAGGCTGGCAATAATGGTATTTGGGTCTGCGCCTATGCTGTATACGCAAATGTCGTCTGCGAAAGCTGCAACTTGTCAGTTTGGTAAGAAAGGGACGTCAGACATATAGATCTTATATGGTGATGGGCTTAGGCAGGAGCCTTGCGGAGCACCGGCAGTAATACTTTTCACTGGGGAAGTGCCTTCCCCTACTTTGACCTGAAAATTTCTGTCAGTTAAAAATGCTTATATAAGGTTCAACAAGTATGGATGCTTATATAAGGTTCAACAAGTATGGAGGTGTGTTATATTTCTGAAGTTTATAGACAAGAGCATCATGCCAGACTGTATCGAAGAATTTTCCTATGTCTAGCGTCACCAAACCTACAGACAATTTATTGAACATCGCTGGTTTGACGTCCTTTGTAACACAGAAAAACTGGTGCTCTGTCAAATATTTGCTTCTGAAGCCAAAGTGAAAATTAGGTAAGACATTATTGTTAGAAATTAAATCGTCTAATCTTTTTAGGATTACTCTATCAAAGAGCTTACTTAAACCTAGTAGTAGGCTAATGTGCATGTAGTTGTCGGGAGGGTCCTGATCTCTTCCAGGCTTCAGGATAGGTATAACCAGGGATGTGTTCAGATGGGTGGGTGGAAAGAGAGCCTAAAGCGAGCGTTGAATAGGAGGCATATGAAGACAATTCCTTTTTCGGGGTAAATTTTTAAGAATTATATTCGGCAGGCTATCGATACCTGGAGCTTTGCCTTTTTAACTTTTTTGAGTAAACCTATTAACTCTCCGATTTTTATTAATGCACCAGGAGGGAAAGATGTTTGGTTAGGTGGTTATTCCAA
The DNA here is from genome assembly GCA_963969285.1 of Odontomyia ornata. NCBI lineage: Eukaryota > Metazoa > Arthropoda > Insecta > Diptera > Stratiomyidae > Odontomyia > Odontomyia ornata. The sequence continues at coordinate 105,143,195 of OZ017738.1, read as the reverse complement.
AGCTTTTCCCGCCAGCATTTTTGCTAGATTATTACAGAACCTATAGGAAATATTATGGAACTGAATAAATTTGTCTGCAAGTCTATCTGTTTGCTTGATTGGAGTAAATATGCTCTTCGTAGTCTGTGTGGTCTAGTGGTTAAAGCATGAGATGCATAAGCCGAAGGTCTCAGGTTCAAGTCTCGTTGGTAAAGAACGTGATCTAGTTCAGGGGATTTTTTGGACAGACTATTAGTGTTCACTCAGTGGTGATATGTAGTGATTTAATCAGATCATATCATAGCTGAGCAGACACACGGTAGCATGGTACTGACCAAACCAACTTCCGAAAAAATCAATATACGGTCATGAAAATGAGCTACTCTAACTATCTCTAAGCGAAGGCCCAAAAGCAGCTGTAGTGCTAAAAAGAGAAGAAGAAGAAGAAATATGCTCTTCGTTGTTATTTATTATCGAGCATGGCAACATATAATACTTTTGTTTAAAACTTCTATTATAAACCAGATTTTTCGTGAGTTGTAGTTCATGTTTGCCAGCACGTGTTGCATCGGAGATTCCGGAGCTCCTTGATTCTGTTCCTAATTGCCAGAGTGAGGCTATTAACACCAATTTTAAGAGACCTAATTTGGTTCTTTTGCCATTTAAGCCGCATTGAATTTCGTTTTCTTATTACATTGAAGGTTTCTTCGTCAAATTTTAAATTATTAAAAGCTTCTGATAATTTTAGCACACTGCACTCAATAGCCGGCCAGATAGTGTTTGCGAATTCATCAATTTGCTCTTCACATTCTGAGAGAGTATTGAGCGATTTTATGGTTCTTGATGTTAAGCTCACTCTATCATTAATAAAACTTCGGAATCCTGATCATATTGCTTTTTTATAACAGTAGTATGTTTTTTAATGCATTACAATTACCTTCCATCATTTCTAAGGAAAATATTACAAATAGATGAGGAGATGAGAGGGCTTGCAAGACACTCAACTCAGTTGGAGTAATATTCAGGTCACTAAGAACCAGATCCAGAGTGGAACCAACTCCACTGGGAGAAAATAACGTGGGATTTTTAGGGAAATGCATACAGATATTTGCCTCTTTGGTGGGATTAAATAAAATGTGTGTTGCTTCGTGTATAATATCAGTGACAATGTCTAGTGTTCTGTTCTCCGCGAAGTACAGGGTTTTCCAATAAGAGGTGTAATTTTGATATTAAAAGAAAAATGCCATTTTTTAATAGAGATGATCGAATGTTTATTTCATTATAAAGAAAAAGGTATGCCGGTTATAATGAAAAATAACATCAAGCAAATGACCACCACGACCACGCTTACAGGAGATATCCTTTTCATGAAATATTCCATAACCAAATTCTATCAGAGGTGTTATTTTGATATTAAAACAAAAATGCCATTTTTTAATATAAATGGTCGAATGTTTATTTCATTATAAAGAGGAAGGTATGCCGTTAACAGTGGCAAATAACATCAGGCAAATGACCACCACGACACGCTTACAGGACCATAGCCTTTTCATGAAATTTTCCATAACCAAATCGCAAAGTGGCTGCGCTGTGTCCTTGATAGCCTCACGAATTCCATTTTTGAGGTCTTAAATTGACGCTGGGCTGTTGACGTAAACCTTCTCTTTCGTGTGACCCCAAAGGAAGAAGTCGCAAGGTGTTAAATCACAAGATCTATTCAAAATAACATCTGTTATTGGAAAACCCTATAGATACTTTTGGTAAGCTTTGCTAAAAGAAAAGCTCAAATTTTTCTTTGTTTAATTTTGGCCCAGGAAAGAAAACACTTTATGATTTTATATTAAGTTCTTCGATGGCAGCGCCAATATTTTCAATTACCGATGTTGGACTTTAAGGAAATACAGAATGTTTAATTTATCTGTTAACGGCTATGACTACGCCTCCACTAGCTTTATAATTGCGATCGTATCTGTATATATGAAACAAGTTGGGCAAACAGACCTACGGTCATGTCAGAAGGGTTTTGTACTCAACTTCTCACCAGCAACGAATAAAGTCAAGAAATATGTCAAAGAGATGTGCACGTTTAAAAAACATCCATTGTTTTTTTATTTTCAACGGGCGGCATTTTGTTGCAAACCAACAAAAATCACTCAAATCATGAACTCCTAAATAACAAAATCATGTGTTATTTTTGTTGTAATTGGAGAAATTTCAAAGCGTTATAATTTCCGTGTATATTATTCGATTTTCATCAAACTTACATAATTTAAGGACCTATTGCAGGACTACTTAAATGATACTATACGATTTTATTGGGGAAAATTGTTGTTGTTGTTGTTGTACTCATAAACACCTCCACCCCTAATTTTTTCAGATTTTTCGGATCACAGGTGTCCAATCGCGAGGGGGGGGGGGGGGGAAACACAAATTATTCGTGTCTTTCCCCTCCCTATACGCCTCTTGAAGCAAACTTTGCCAAATTAAGAACTGTTTTGAAAAGTTCTAATCAAGACCTTACATTTGATACCCATAGCGGCTACCTTTAATGAAATTTTTTTTTCGGGGTGTCACTCCCCTCTCTAGGGAGACCCCCTTAAAAACCTTATAACATTTTTTTGTAGTTGAACTTTGAAGAGATTACCACTTTACACCTGCATACAAAATTTGATGTTTCTAGCTTAAGTAGTTTCCGAGGAAAACTGCTGTGACACACGGACGGACGGACGGACAGACAGGACCCGAAACTAGTAGGGTTTTGTAAAATTGTTATATTATTATAATTATTTTACAAAACCCTCAAAAGTGATGCTTAAAACTATCATTTGGCCTTAACCAAGTCTCAGCTATGATAAATATGTCTTTATTATTTTTATTATATTTACATTATTTTTATCGAACACTTCAATGTGTTTATATTTAACGCTTTGTGCATTCCAGACTAAAACATTTAATTGCTTATCCATACAAAATTTTATAAATAGCTCTACAATAATATTACTTAAATTAGTAATTAGCTCATGCGTTATTGTCAAAAGAGATTCGGGTCAAAAGAGGTTGCCGAACAAACTATTGGTTGATTGTGGATTTTGCTTGATAGCCATACTGTAGGACATACGTGCAGTGGTTATTGACTTCTTAATCTCCCGACTTTTGTCGCATCAATGTTGAATTGCAGCTGTCTCGGCTAAGGGTTGGCGTATGTGTTCGAACTATTGTCAGCAAAGGGAAATTTGTGCTTGTAAAATCGAAGCTGCTTGTAGTTCTCTGAGCATTGATTGGGGAACTTTTTGAATTTTTTCCCCGACTATTCAGCTGGGTTTCAGCTATATAGAGTAAATTCTTACCATGCAATCAAGTGAATTGGCGAAGTGTGCGTTGCTCATGCCCACCACTACATATTCGTATAGCGCATCTTGTGGGAAGATGGCAGTAAAATGGCCCATGCCTAAAGCGCAGACTATTCCTACATTGTGTAGGGCCTTTCCGGCTGTTTGTGTAGAAGCTCCATCGCACAATAGTATGCATGATCGTCCTGATTTTGTTTGACTCAGTCATTTTTGCAGATATAAGAGATAGTAAGTGGTTTCACGATCTCTTAATTTGGGATTGAATAATTTAATATCAATAGCATCAATATTATGTTCTGTTTTGAACAGCTTTTTTAGCTCTACTGGGGAAATTTAAAACAACCCTGTTAAAGCGACATTTATCGGTCGTAAATCTGGCCATTGGAATGTGAAATAATTCAGTTCCTTAGCTTTTAAATACCTTTCTATTGTTTCGTAAACTTCCAGATTGGTGAGGAAAAACCTCATACCAATTGACATTAATTTAATTGAAAAATTTGTTAGACCGTGACGCGAGGTAAAGCTGGTTCTTACTTCAGTGTTGGGTTGTTGATCGCTTTCATTTCTATCCGGATCAAGAACCTATTGGAGTTCGATGAAGTGGAACTCAATATGAAGCTTGAATTAACACCAAAAGTACGTATCGAATAAAGAAAAAGTTACCGTGAAACTCGGAATAATAAACACTTCATTATGTAAATCAAACGTCAGCTTAGCTCGAAGGTCTGCACAAAACGGGTGACCCCGAAATTTTCAGAAAATCATCACTTTTTATGTACCTATCAAGTTTGGTGCACATAGCTGCGATTGTTTCGGAGAAAAACAGATGTGACATACAAATGAATGGATTGACAGAGAGGCAGATGGACAGACAGGCAACTAAAGCGATTTCAATAGGTTCTTTGTACTAAAATACAAAACACTATGGCAATCACGATCTATGACCGTCTTTCTGTTCATCCGTCCATCTGTATGGCACAGCACTTTTTCTCCAAAACTGTAGAAGCTACAGCTATGAAACTTTGCGGAAAGGACAGAATTAGAGACTTCTTGAAAGTTTTGCGGTAGGAAAATTTTTCAAAGGGATTTAAGGGAGGTCTCCCCATATAAGGAGGTGACTCTTCAACAATTTTTTCACCACTGGTAGTCGAGTGAGGCGTCGTTGGAAAGGTCTCAACGAGATCTTTTCAAAACAAGTCTTAAAATTGCCTTACCAGTACCATGGGGGGCAAGCGAAGGCGACATATGCGAACTTTTCGCGTACCCCCGCGATTGGACACTTTTTATCCGATAAATCTGAAGAAATCATGAATGTACAACAGCAACAAATATGTGAGAAATCAAAATCCACTCAACTTTGCTAGCAATAGTTTGATTTATTGGTTTTACATTTTCTTCAATAAACCTTAACTTTCAATTCAATAACAGTACAATAATGACTTTTTATAATACTGACCTGTCCTGAAAGTTTCACAAAGATCAAATGGTATTTAACAAAATTATAGCGGTTTGAATTTACCTGTATTACTTTGGGAGAATATGCCCTGTATAACTATCGAAACATATGGCTATGAAACAATATGCGCTTTTTACTGACTCAGACACTACAGGATTTGAATGAATGATAGGTATCAAGAATATCTTTGAGAATTGGTTCAGCTAGTGGCATCAGTAATCGTAAAACAAAATGGTGGCTGTCTTAAATGAGAAGACTGAATAATTTTGAGTTATTTTCCCCCAACTTCAACGTTTAAGTTACACGCTTTTAGCACTGGATTCAATTTAATGAATGACTGAAGATAAGTACCTACATCTACTACTCATAGGTGAAACAAGCGTAGGAGGCAGGAGAGAGTTCTTAATAGAAGGGCCTTGCAACCATAACTTTTCTGATGCCATGAATCGATGATTTATGCACCCAATACTTGTTTTAAAAATCGGGCAAATTCATTCAAAAGACGCAAAGTTTCGTTCTTAAGCACATAACAGCAGCGATTTTGTTCCACGTTTGATAATTTTTTGAGTGCTCGGCTTAATGAATATATTCAAGTAAACCACTTTTTTATTAATTTTCATCAAAACCCGAAGAAAATAAGAGTACCTTGGTCGATTTGAAATAGATATTGAATATCTACATGTGTTCTTGTTTTCGTAATTCCATTCGATTGAAATGGTGATAAATCACTTAGTTATGATTCGATTTCCATGAAATTTTGTAGGCATAAGGGTCTTATTTCAACCTACATAAATGTAAAACCTTAAGAAGTTTAAGAGCACCGTTTCGATTTTGGAGGAATGAGTGAAATTTAAAATCATACCATTATTAACAAATTTAAGTGAATTTTGATTTCCAAGGTTTTTGTTTCCCTCGGACTCATAAAGACCTACTTTCGTGATTTTTTCAGCTCAAAGGCGTCCCATTGTGTAGGGAAGGAACAGAAAATTGTTCATGAACTATGCACCATCCCCCTCCCTGGAATCTTAATGCAAACAATTACTTATTTCTCAGATTCCGAAGGTGCTAAGACCTTTCATTTGATATGCTACTCGACTGCATTTAATGAAAAGATTTGTTAAGGGCCACTTCGTTATAAGGAGGGTCCTCCTTAAAAAAAAGTTGATATATTTGATGAGATCTAAATTTTGATATATTATAGAGACTACCACTTCAGACTTTTTCAATACGTTTGATCTTTGTAATTTCTATAGTTTTGAGAGAAATTTCTTATGACGCACGAATAGACGGACAGATGGACAGACTGATAGATAGGATGTGAAACTAGTAGGTTTTTGCAAAATTTCTTTCAGAAAGCCCTTAAAAATCATGGAGCTAGATCCAATAACAAATAACTTAGAGGCTGAAATTCGATGAACTTTGCTTATAGTAGTAGGAGTTAATATTTTCATCAGCAAAACTGTATTATTTTCATTAAATTGGATGAAATCAGCCATTAAAGAAGTTCTTTGAAATAGAAGTTTCAATAACATTTACCGACGTCTCCGATTACAATAATAATAAAGGATTTTTCTACTATTTGAGCTTCCCATCGAACCAGACACGGCACTTTTGATTGAATCTTCTCCAAATTTTCAGATAAGATGAATAACAAAAATTCATTTCAGAATCAGGTCATCAAAGGATTTTAGTCATATTGGAACAAAATGTTGGCTGGTTAAAATAGAGTACTTTTAAAGCAAGAACATATTTGTTATGGATGTCTGAAAAGTTTTTCTTTGAATTAAATCACTTTATTTATCCACATATTATAGGTGACGTACAAAACTCTTTTGACATGAGAGTAGTTCTATCTACCCAACTTGTTACTAAGTATATTCGCGATATTACGCAAAAAATTTACCAGCTTTATGATGCAATATGGCTAACTCACGAATCGCAACAGATTTTTTTTTATTTACCACCCATTTCTAACTTTTTAAGTGGTCATCTGAACACGATAATCGGTAATTGAGCTTCTTCCCTGCAAGCATAAAACTGCACTATCTAGTTAGGATGTTCGTTATGAATCAGAAAAATATCTCTGAAATACGTTTTACCAGGTCATTGAAAGCCACGAATAACCATACGGCATAAATGTTTAGATTTGCGGGGTTTTGTAAAATAATTTTACAAAACCCTACTAAAATTGCGTCCTTTCTGTCCGTCCGCCCGTGTGTCACAGAACTTTTTCTCGCAAACTACCTAAGCTAGAAACATCAAAGCAGATGAAAAACGGTGCCTTCTTCAAGGTCCAACCATAAACAAGTTGGGTAGACAGACCTTTGCTCATGTCAGAAGGGTTTTGTACTCTACTTACAAAACGCAGTAACCAGTAACGAATAAAATCAAGAAACATGTCATGTTCGAGGATCATACTATTATTAGCAAAATTTGAAAGAATTTTGACTTCTGAGGCATTTGTTATAGTTATACCCATAAATATCTCCCTTGATAATTTTTTCAGATTTTTCAGACCACGGGTGTCCATTCGCGAGGGAGGAAACACATTTTTATGTACTCCCCCGCCCCCCCCCCTGTGCCCCAACTGAAGCTAAAACTGTCAGTTTAAGAACTGTTTTGAAAAGCTCTCATTGAGAACTTTCAGTTGATACTCATATCGGTTACCTTTCATGAAATTTTTTTCAGGGGCCACTCCTCTGTACTGTAATCATCGATTCATGGCCTGTTTTTTCGAATCTTAGAATGATTACAAAGCCCTTTTGCTAGGAGCTCTCTCCTGCCTTTTCGAATTGTTTCTATTGTATGTACTCATCTTCATGATACCTTTCATTCCTGAAATTTTCATGCAAATCCTAGCAAAGCTGTAGTGTCTAAGTCGGAAAAAAGCGCATATGGCTCCATAGCCATATGTTTCCATAGTAATACAGGGCATATTGCTCCATAGTAATACAGGAAAATTCAAATCGCTATAACTTCGTTAAAGACTATTCGATCTTTATGAAACTTTCAGAAAAGATCAATCTTATAAATATTCATCTGTTTGCAAAATTTCATTGAATTTAAGGGTACCGTTTAGATTTTATTCAAGAAAACATAAAATCGATAAATCATATTATTACTAACAAAGTTGAGTGAATTTCGACTTCTCATGTATTTGTTGTTGTTGTACTCATTAAGGCCTACATGTATGATTTTTTTCAGATTTTTCGGATGGAAGGTGTCCAATCGCGGGGGGGGGGGAGGGGGTACGCGAAAAGTTCGTACATTTCCCCTTCCCCTGCCCCCCTCGGTACTTGTAAGGCAATTTTGAGACTTGTTTTGAAAAGATCTCACTGAGACCTTTTCAATGACACCCTACTCGACTACGAATGGTGAAAATTTTTTTTTGAGGGTTCACCTCCCTATATGGGGAGACCCCCCTTAAACCCCTTTGAAAAATTTTTTGACCATTGAACTTTCAAGAAGTCACCACTTCTGACCTTTCCACAAAGTTTCATGGCTGTAGCTTTTATAGTTTCGGAGAAAAAGTGCTGTGACATACAGACGGACGGACGGACGGACGGACGGACGGACAGACGGACAGACGGACACAGGTCGTGATTGCAATAGGGTTTTGTATTCTAGTACAAAACCCTAAAAAATGTTATAAGGTATTTAAGGGAAGTCTCACCATATCGGAGAGTGACCCACAAAAAAAATTTCATCAAAGATAGCCAATATGGGTATCAAATGAAAGATCTTGATAAGAATGTAACAACACAGGTCTTAACTTGATACTTTTTGCTTCGAGGGGCGCACAGGGAGGGGAAATACTCTAAAAATTGGTGTCTCCTCTCGCGATTGAACACCTGAGATCCGAAAAATCGGGACAAAATTATGGAGGTAGGTGTTCATGAGTACAACAACAACAAATAACTCAGAAGTCAAAATTCGCTCAACTTAGTAAATGATAGTATGATATTCGAATTTCAAATTTTACCCAATAAAATTGTATGGGTGCCCGTAAACTGAACGAAATTCGCGATTCAAGTAATCCTACAAAAGATCGTTAAACTTTGTAAGTTCACCTCCCTTCGTAAGTTCACCTTCCTACCACAAAAAAAACTTTGTAAGTTTGATGAAAATCGAATAATATACACGGAAGTTATAGCCATTTGACATTTCTCGAATTGCAACAACAATAGCACATGATTTTGGTATTTTATGGACATCACATCGAATCAGTCAGTGCAGTTTTGTTTTTTCAATTTTCAAATAAGGTCAACAACATTAATATGTTTGGGAATTCATGATTTAAGTGATTTTTGTAGGCGACTGTTGAAAATAGAAAAATAGTTCTTTCCTTTGCAGCGTGCATTCTTGACTTTAGTCGTTGCTGGTGGCTGCATTTCTGAGAAGTTGGAAATAAAACCCTTCTGACATGAGCATAGGCCAGTCTACTCAACTTGTTTCTTTTGAATCTGTGCTACGTAATGTTTTTCATTAAATCTTCTTGCAATTCGTTTTTTCGATAGTTTTGCTTTAATTTGCAGTATATATATTTATGTTTTTATTTTTTCTTACTTAATTTTCAGTGAATTCTCTAATTGTTGTATCGCTCTATGTGAAACTCTATAGAGTGGGGATGGCAATCTTTGGTTAAAAAACCCGGTTCCTCGGTTTTCTGGTTTTTGCCATCTTCGGCTTAACCGGGCAGTTTTTACAGCCAAAAATCGGTTTTTAGAAGAATCGGTTGTTCAGTTTTTTTCTTTCGTTTTAGATTTTTGTAAAATAATTTTACAAAACCCTACTAAAATCACAACCTGTCTGTCTCTGTCCATCTGTCCGTATGTCTCGCAAAACTATATAAGTTCGAATCATCAAATTTCATATGTCGGTGTAAATTGGTGCCTTCTTCAAAGTTCAACTACAAAAAAATTTTGTAAGGTACTTAAGGGCTGTTTCCCTATATAGGAGAGTGGCCGCCAAAAAAAAATTTCATCAAAGCTAGCCGTAATGGTATCAAATGAAAGGTCTTGATAAGAGCTTTTCAAAACAGGTCTTTAGCTGACACTTTTTGCTTCGCGGGGCGCAAAGGGAGAGGAAATATATGAAAAGTTAGGGTTCCCTCCTTGCGATTGGACCCCTGTTATCTGAAAAATCTGAAAAAATCATGGAGGCAGGTAATTATGAGTAAAATCACAAAAAATACCTTAGAAGTCAAAATTCACCTAACATTGTTAATAATATATGATCATCGAATTTCACATTTTCCCCAATCAAATCGTATGGATACGCTTAAACTCGACAAAGTTTGATGTTTGAGTAGTCTTGCAAAAGGTCCTAATACTCTATAAGTTTGATGAAAATCGAATCACATTTCATGGGAGTTACAGCCATTTGAAATTTCTCCAATTGCAACCACAATAACCTACAATTTTGGTATTTTTTGGACTTGCAATCGAATCAGACAATCCAGTTTTGATTTGACCATCTTGAAATTTTCATATAAGATCAATAACATAAAATTTTTAAGGAACTCATAATTTGATTGATTTTTGTTAGTTTCCAAGAAAATGGCGTCAGTTAAAAATGCAGAAACAATGGATTTTCCTTTAAAAGTGCACATATCTTTGCTATAATTCTTGACTTCATTTTTTTGCTTTCAGCTGCATTTCGTAAGTTACACACAAAACCCTTCTGAAATGAGCATAGGTTTGTCTCCCCCACTTGTTTCTTTTTAAATAAAAAAACTTGAATCAAAATTTAATGTATATTTTTATGTTCATTGATTAGCCCTAGGCGTAAATGATTTTTCGATTTTTAACTCACTCAATTATTTAAATTAATTAATCTTTGTGTTAAAATTCAGAGAATAACATATTGAAATCCAAGTCGATAGCTTACTGTTAAGCTTAATTATTCATTAACAGTATAAGAATGAAATTATCATCTGTTCAGCCTTAAACGCTTAGCATTTATTGTGTATCGTGTGCCAGCTTCACTTCGCATCGTACATAGAGCCCTCGACATTGAAACGACATATCAACAACTTATACCAAGAACCAATCAAATATAGAAAATTTCTTTGATCTTTTGACAGTGGTCATTATTACTGCGTATAGATAGGGATGGCGAAAAAATGTTTTCGGTATTTTTCGATTCGTCAGTATTCAGTTTGTTTACCTAGTCCTTGAATTTGAAAGAATAACCTGATAGGAAAACCCTCCGGAAATAACCCGTTTGAAAAAAAAAACGGTTTTACGTTTAACCAGTGCCGTGTTTCCTATCCTATTGTAGATAAATAATAATAAAATCAATAAATAAATATCAGCAAAATACCTCACACTAGAGCCAAATTAATTTTTGAAAATAGCCTCCATACAAGACAGTGCGCCATTTTCGCTCACATGAGTTCAAAAAAATTTGTTTAATGCTTTAATAAAAAAATTAGGTCATAATCACATGGTTGAGCGTGATCACCTCGAATTAGGAGGCATAGACATGTATTTGTCTAAAATACGTAAATTTCCTTGTCCGACCTCTGGCTTTCATCGTTCACTGTAGCCACAATTTCCATTTGATTATCAAAATGTTGGTCTCATTTTGTAGCTGTCAGTCTGTAGTCCACGTCAAATACAAATTTGTAGTACTTTTCATAAGAATACTAATTTTTATAAGGTTCCTTATATTTTTGGGGGCATGTTATGGAAACTTTTTCCCTTTACGGCATTGCTGTGGCTTGATTTTTCAACCGATGTGCTATATTTTGGTGTTAATGAATAGATCAGCGTCTGAATTTTCCAAAAAGTATAAATTTGTGGTATTTGGCGAAAGTTTAAGGGCGGGTTTAGTAGTTGAAAGCCAGAAAAATGCCAATTTTTCACGTGTCAACTCCCCAAAACTTTAAATGGCTTTTTCTCCCCTTAAACGTGCGAATTTCGCGTTTTTACGTTTTAATTTTTAAGTCTACCCCAAACTAGTGTTTTGATGGTCGGAACATGTTTTAGGCAAAATATCTAGAAATTGCTGCTTCTAGAACACGTGCAGTTTTTGTGCAGATTTTCAGCTTTGATTGCTTACTGTGCCCGTAATTTTAATCCGATTGTTGAAATTTTGGTCTTATCTTATAGTTGCGTTTGTTTGGTTTGCGTCAAGTACAAATATGTAGTAATTTGCATGAAAATACTAATTTTTTTGACGCTTAGGAAGCATAGACATGTATTTGTCTAAAACACGTAAATTTCCTTGTCCGACCTCTGGCTTTCATCGTTCACTGTAGCCACAATTTCCATTCGATTATCAAAATGTTGGTCTCATTTTGTAGCTGTCGGTCTGTAGTTTACGTCAAATACAAATCTGTCGTACTTTTCATAGGAATACTAATTTTTATAAGGTTCCTTATATTTTTGGGGGCAGGTTATGGAAACTTTTTCCCTTTACGGCATTGCTGTGGCTTGATTTTTCAACCGATGTGCTATATTTTGGTGTTAATGAATAGATCAGCATCTGAGTTTTCAAAAAAGTATAAATTTGTGGTATTTGGCAAAAGTTTAAGGGCGGGTTTAGTAGTTGAAAGCCAGAAAATTGCCAATTTTTCACGTGTCAACTCACAAAAACCTTAAATGGCTTTTTCTCCCCTTAAACGTGCGAATTTCGCGTTTTTACGTTTTAATTTTTAAGTCTACCCCAAACTAGTGTTTTGATGGTCGGAACATGTTTTAGGCAAAATATCTAGAAATTGCTGCTTCTAGAACACGTACAGTTTTTGTGCAGATTTTCAGCTTTGATTGCTTACTGTGCCCGTAATTTTAATCCGATTGTTGAAATTTTGGTCTTATCTTATAGTTGCGTTTGTTTAATTTGCGTCAAGTGCAAATATGTAGTAATTTGCATGAAAATACTAGTTTTTATGACTTTTATTACTGTCATGGAATGAGATATCCTAACAATAAAACCTCAACGCCAAGGTTCGGGTTTGGGCTCTTGTGCGATGGATTGTTATTATTTAATATGCTGAAGTATCGAATTGAACGCTGAAAAACAAAAAAGGGACCCAAAAGGAGTGAGTTTTTATAGGACATTAGATGGAATCAGAAGAACACAGATAAAAAAGGAGTTAGCTAGGTTGTGTATGAATTCACAGAAGCAACATCTAAGTCATAGGACTTCATAGAAACTGCATTAAACAAGTTGGGTAGACAGACCTATGCTCATGTCAGAAGGGTTTTGTACTCATTTTACAAAATGCAGTAACCAGCAACGAATAAAATCAAGAAACATGTCAAAGACGATTTTATTGGGGAAAATGTGAAATTCGAGGATCATACTATTATTCACTAAGTTGAAAGAATTGTGAATTCTGAGGTATTTGTTTTAGTTATATCCATAGATATCTCCCTTGATAATTTTTCCAGATTTTTTAGAAACACATTTTTCATGTATTGTCGTATACTATGAACTTAGCGTCGAAAATGTCCAAAACCTTAAGCACAAAATGTCACCGTTATCGAGGTTACAAATTTGATGGTTAAAACAAAATGGCCTTATTATAATTCGATACAAAAGACCACATTCATATTTAGCATTTTTTGCATACAATACTATCAAAATGCATTCTTTTCCTACATGTGAAATGAAATGATTTAAGTTCACCTTAATGCCGCCTTACATACTAGCTTTAAATAGTCTTTAGTTTTCGTATAAAAGACTAACAATGCTGTATATAAAAAATACTATAAAGCTCAGTTTGAATTTTATCTTGCAAAGTGGGAGTAACATTTTTTTCATACATCATTTATTGATGCATGCTCTACGAAAATGTACACTAGTTTAATAGTCTAAAATAAAATTTAATCTAGCATATACATCAAATAGCATTTAAAGAAAACTTTCTACTGATAGTCTCATTTTTTCGCGCCTACAGATATTATGAACCATTTCAACTATTGTTGTATTGGTGTCAAGCGTTCTTCATCGTCATCATCATCCTCGCACTACACTTGTTCCTTTGTCATCTGATTTATTGTCATGCTTGTTCGCGTCAATGTTTCAGGTCACTGCCTCTGTCACCTTTGTGAGAAGCTTAAAATGTCACCAGTGCTTGGTGGTTTAGAAAATATATGTTAGTAGGAATGGCAATGATATAAATAGGAGACAGCGCAATGTTACATAAATAGAAGCTAGCTTGAATGTTGGATCCCCTCCTTGATGGCAAAGATAACAACTTCCTTGCAAAACATCGTCGGTGCATGAAGAGTGTATTCTCAAGAGAGTATTATTAGCGGTACACAAGTGACTTTAATTTTTGATGAAGCCACTTTTCATGTTCCCCCAGTGCTCTGATTCCGAGACATTAAAGGCATTCTTTTTTCTGATTCTTGCAACAAAGTTGGATTCCATTGAGAGTATCCACAGTCGCTCCCACATACGTCAACTAACGCAATGCTCATAGCTTTGAGGCACCGTCGCTGAGAAAGTACTCTACCATAATGTTTGCGTTCTCTATGCAAAGCTGCATCCTTGAGTGCTGCTTCGCTGGTTTGGTGGGATCCATTTCAATATTAACACATGCTGGGAAAACTACTTTGCTCTCGTCGTGTAGCCTTTCCATGAAAAGCAAACAAATACGGTTTGAAATGTCAACAACGACAGAGCCTTCTCGTGATGCTGCTGTCCTGCAAACCACGGCAATGCACCGTTCTGTGCAATGCCATCCGCATAATCAAATAATGGGTCTGTTTCTCTTTCTTGGAATAAGATAATAGTTGTAAACATGTCCAATTTAGCTTTCATACCACATTATGAGACTATGCAAGAACAGGCGGTTTAGGTCTTACGAGTATTTTCTACCGACTTTATATTCGCAATGCTAATTCAATTATGTTAGATAGAAAATTGTGAGTCGAAGGAAAATAAATTCAAATATGAAGAATTTTGTTGATAGCCCGTACGAAATGATACTATATATTATTTTATATAAAGTATATAATTTATTTATTTATTTATTCAGGTAAATAACAGTCGTTTACAAATACATATATATACAAGCTTAAAGCACAAATAGACCTAGTATTACCATAACCATATACAAATTCCTTAAAAAAAAACCAAAAGTGACGAAAGTTACAGACATTATCGAATTAACAGTAGAAAAAGAAAAAATACATTCAGTCATTACCGATATTTCATAAAAGGAACAAGCTTCGCTAGTAGATCAATTCACTCACTTTCTTTATATACATATTTAAATTACATGAAAAAAATCGACTTCATTTAGTTTGCCATTATAAAAAGTACATGAATGCCTGAGGAAGCTATTCTTAGCATAATTGGTGCGACAGAAAGGCAAGTAAAAAGTATCACTAGAACGAGATGAAACAGAACGCGGAATTTTGATCTGAATCGAATATAACAAACCAGAGCAGTTTACATGATTATCAATGATTTTATATAAGAAAACGGAATCCAAATAATTACGTCACTTCCGAATTCAAGGATACTACAAATATATGTATATTATATAGAATTTTGAATGTGTTGGCTCTTGAAAAGGGCTTACTTTATCGAAGAATTAGTCCTAGACGTTTAAAGACCTTAGATGCCATTTTGTCAAAATGCAGATTGAGGAAGAGTCCTGAATTTAAAATCAAACCTAGACCTCTAACCCCATTAACTCGATTAATCGGCACTTCCGAGATTGTATATGCATAAGTTGTTATATGACGCTTTCTTAAGAAAGTTATTACACTGCATTTTCCTGCATTTAAAAACAGTTGATTCGCATTGCAGTATTGTTCAAACTGCCTGAGATCATGTTGGAATGTCTTACAATCGTCCAATGTCTTGATTATTTTGTAAATTTTTGTGTCATCCGCATACAGTAAATGATAGGAGTTGGAAAAACAAGTACCAATATCATTAACGTATAAGTTGAACAAAAACGGACAAAGGTGTGATCCTCGAGGAATTCCTGATATAACTCCAGAAAGTTTGAACAATAACCTCTTAATGCAACCGCTAGACTTCGATTACTTATGTACAAACAGATCCATATTAACAGATCACCATATATACCAATTCTTCATAAGAGGAGCATAGTTAATTTTGTCAAAGGCCTTAGAAAAATCTGTATAAATGGCGTCAACTTAGTACCCAGAATCTAGAGCACACTCCGACCGCTTAAAAATCCATGTTGTTGTGAAGCAATAATATGACCCATTTGTAAGTTGAGTTTATCAACAACGACTTTCTTCAATATTTTGCCGAACATGTTCAGCTTAGAAATCGATCTTTATTGTTTGATATCTTGCTTATCGTTCCCTTTTGGAATCGGAGTTATAATTGCTTTTTTCCGAATACTAGGAAAAAAACGTTCAGACACAGACTTTTGGTACATTATAGTGAAGGGGATAGAAAGCTCTTTACAAACTTTTAGGTAAATTTCTCGAGAGAAATTTACCTATTGCGGAGAGTACCATATACATATATATATATATATATATATATATATATATATATATATATATATATATATATATATATATATATATATATAATATATATATATATATATATATATATATATACATCTACAGTCACTCAAAGTGAAAATTATCCACTCGGTGCAAAACAATTGCAACGTAATTTAATGAAAGAAAAAAAAGAAGAAAAATGGACTATTGCTACTTAAACCTGATTACTCCAGATGTGCAAAATCAGTTTTAAATGTGTATTAAATAAAAAATTTATTCAATTGGAAAATATTATAATATAAACAAAAAATGCATATTCCATAGTCAAAATGAAAATGATCCATCAAAATACAAAACACAAAAAAATATTAATCAAGAATTTTCTTTAACAAATTAATATTTAGTGTGAAGGCCCTTTGCGAGCCTTACAGCTGATAACCTCTTTGGCATTGAAGCAACAAGTTTTTTTGTGAATTTTGGGCAGATTTTCGACCACTCCTCCAAAATGACCTCCTTTAATCGATTTCGACTGATATTTGATGCTCCCTAATACGCTCTTCTAAATGGTCCCACAAGTGTTCGATGACGTTTAAATCTGATGACTGTGCTGGAGTTTCCATCACTTTGAGACAATGATAGAGCATCCATTTTCGAATGAGTAACGACTTATGTTTGGGGTCGTTATCTTGGTAGAACTGGAATTTGTCTTTAAGACCCAATTTTTTGGCGCTGGCAGGTAAATTGGAGGTGCATAAATTTATCCATGTTACCGTCAATAACGTGAATTTTAACAACTCCATTAGCTGCCATACAGCCTTAAACCATAATCGAACCTCCACCATGTTTTACACTTGGACGAAGATTCTTCAAATTCAACTTTTCATTCTTCTTTCTCCATACTCGAATCTTCCCATCCGATCCAAAAACATTGAATTTGCTTTCATCAGCAAATATAACGTATTTCAGAAGTCTGGGCCATGCAAATCGTACCGAGTCGCAAATTCTAGCCGACGTTTTATTCGTGTGGAGCCACTGTTAAATCCATGTTTTCTTAGGACAATTCTCATTGCTTCGTCGCAGACCTTGATACCCAAGCTTTTTTCAACGTGTACGCGAATTTTCGGTGCACTAAGCTTCGGATTTTCTCGGATCAAGTCGACTATCCACCGTTCGTCACGATCGGAAAACGCCTTTTTTGGACTTTTTCGAAGCTTATTACCGATGCAATTGTCTTTAAATCGTTCAATTATATGTTGTACAGTTGACGAACTCTTGTTGACAACCTTTGCTATTTCACGTTCACTTTTCCAAGCTTGAATTGATAGATTACCAGCTCCCGTTCTTCGTATGTCGTATGGCGACCCATTTTGAATAAAAACTTGCTCAACACGATAAATGTGCATCAGGTGACTGCACTCAGCGATGGCGAAAATGATCCAGGGAATGTTTGCATCACAAAACAGTTTCAACAGCACACTGACAAAGAAACAATAATGAGCTTTATGGATCATTTAACCATTCTCACATGGAATGCAAATTCCCTGCTTCATAAGACTGGTGAGTTGACCCAACTTATATTTGATTATAAGTTTGACATCATTCTCATCAAGGAAACCTTTCTGAAGCCTGGAAACCGCCTACGCTTCCCTAGCTATTTTCTGTACAGAAATGACAGAACAACAGGCAGAGGAGGTGGAACGGCCATTCTTGTGAGAAGGAATGTGAACCATAATCTCGTATTGACACCTACGTTACAAACACTAGAAGCTACTGCAATTCAAGTGCGGACGGATTCTTTTGAATTCATGGTAGTCTCGGTACACAGCCACCCGAAGGCAGCTACGCTCATTGAAGATATTAAAAAACTTCTGGACTTTCAGGGTCCCATACTCCTTGCCGAAGACTTCAATGCCTATCACCGAAGCTGGGGAGCTGTGAGAAGCAATCGTGCTGGGACTGAGTTAAACCGATTCATCACAGATAATCCACTAAGCCTGCATATCCCCAACGAACCAACACATTACGGCTACCGAAATAGTTATCCTCTCGATATTGGTATATCACGTGCCTTTGAACACGATGTACGCATCGAAGTCCTCGACGAACTTTCATCCGATCACAAACCGGTGCTCTTCTCAATAGGAGGAACATACATAGACGAACCCCTACAAGTAAAGAAAAAAACTGATTGGCAAGCTTTCCAAGTCGCACTGGCTAAAGAAACCATTATTCAAACACCTGAAACAGCCAGCGACACAGAGAAAATGATAGAAGAAATCACAGACAAAATAATACAGGCAAAAGAGAACAACACAGTCACAACTCTGACAAGGGTGACAAACCCCTATGAACTCCCTAATGAAATCAAAAATTTAATAAGAAGGAGGAATCGAGTTCGGAGAAGGGCTGGGAACACAGGTGATCCTAGATTACGCCAGGAAGCAAATCAAATTACGAACAAAATACGTGATCGGATATCAAAATTCCGCAATGAACAATGGGAGAGCTTCTTGCAAAGTCTGGAGCCTGGGAGCGATGCTTTCTGGAGGGTTTCCAAATATTTTCGTATTAAAAACAAACTTATAATACCACCAATTCACGGCCCTTACGGTATCAAATTCGACAGTTCTGGTAAGGCGGAGGCCTTCGCAGATACTCTAGAACAACAGTTCTGTGAAAATTCATCCAATGAGGAGGACCTTGACGAACACGAAGACCACGTCAATCGGTTGACCAACAGGCTCATGAGGTCAGACATTACAGACTCCGATCTAATATAAAGCACCTGTCTTCAAGAGGTTAAAGACATCATACAAGTACTGAACAGACGGAAAGCACCGGGATTTGATTTAATATCAAACACCATGTTAAAATGGCCCCCGGATAATATTCTCGATGCAATAGCAGCGATAATTAACGAAATTTTCCGCTTGCGAAAATACCCCAAAATATGGAAATCGGCAATAGTTATTGTTCTTCCAAAACTTGGTAAAAACCTCATGTTCCCACAAAACTGACGACCCATTAGCCTATTATCCTCTCTGTCGAAAATAGTAGAGCGGGTGCTACTAAATCGACTAACTGAGGTTGTTACCGAAAAAGAAATACTTCCAGAAGAACAATTTGGCTTCAAGCCACTACACTCCACAGAACTCCAGCTTACTAGGGTGGTCCAACACATTAGAATAGGGCTAAACCACAGGAAATCAACGGGTTTGGTTATGTTTGACATAGCCAAAGCCTTCGATAAAGTCTGGCATGCAGGACTTATTTACAAAATGCATGAATTCCAAATGCCACTGCAGCTCATCCAAATCATTGGCTCCTTTCTAAAAGGCAGATCATTTCGTGTCAAAATTGACAACCACCTCTCAACCATGCGGCCAATTCAAGCTGGAGTCCCACAAGGATCACCCATCTCCCCCATACTATACAACATCTTTACTGCAGACCTACCTCGGCTGCCTTTGAATGTCCACAAGTCCCTATATGCCGTCGATACCTGTGTTTTATACTCATCCAGACAAGCAAGAGTCATCACCACCAAACTGCAACTCTCCATAGACATACTTTTGAAGTATTTTCGCAAGTGGAAGATCAAGTTAAACTCAGAAAAGACCCAGGCATTATTTATAACAAGAAAAAGACAACAACAACCGAAAACTTTGACTGTAGAAAACGAAAATATTGCCTGGTCAAGAACAGCCAAATACTTAGGACTGACATTCGACAACAAACTCTCCTGGACCGACCACATACGCAACAAACGAGGACATTGATACAATGTACTATCCCAACTCTTTCCACTCCTTAAGGCCAAGAAACTCAACATCAAGAACCGTCTGCTGATCTACAAACAAATAATACGACCGACGCTACTATATGGTAGTACAGCCTTCTACCAGACGACAGAGACCAACAAAAAGGCACTACAATCCATCCAAAACAAAAGCATTCGGCAAATTTTCGGAATCCCATGGTATGTTAGAAATACGGATATATACAAGGACAGAATAGAACCTGTTGACATATTCGTACGTGACAAAGCACTCAAACTGCTCGACAAAGTGGACAACCATCCTAACACTACCCTGGGTATCCTAAAACGCAAAGCACTACCAAAAAAAACTTATCCAACTATCCGCGCTAACTTCAAGAAAAATTTAATTGACAGTAATTAGAATAGCACAATCTCGTCAATAATGGTGGGCAAATTATTGCTCACAGATAGAAGGGAGCTAGGGTGCTAAATCGCACCAGCTCCAAGGAAAACGAATCCAAGGGGCACTCAGCGAAAGAGTCAACTAAGGAAATGTCAAATACATGTCAACAGCTGATGAAATAAGTAGAATGGACCATTTTCATTTTGACCCCATATTCAGCTTTCTAGCAAAGATTGACCTTTAATTTCAAAGGCAATGTAACCATTTCACGTATAACTTGTGCATTTTTTGCTTACACATTAGGAATTGCTTTTGCCAAGAAACAAAGTTATTTTCAATAATATAAAATTGTATGCGATGCACATTAATTTTTTTTCACTGGGTGGATCATTTTCACTTTGAGTGATTGTATGTATATATATATATATATATATATATATATATATATATATATATACGAGGTGTGTTCAAAAAGTATCGCGAATTTTGAATTTTCGCGGGTTACGTATATTCGAATTTCGATTTTTTTGTGGCGTTATGTTGGTACTCATGTCTGTTACTTATGCCGACAAGCTCGGCCATTTTGAATGATCACTTGATTGGTGATAGCTGCTTTACTTGCACGTGTTTTCAATCGTCTTCGATTTTTACTTATTCAAAAAAATGGATCAAAGAACGTGTATCAAATTTTGTGTGAAAAACGAAATTAAGTGCGCGGATGCATTCCGAATGTTGACTGTGGCATACGGAGAAGCTACCTTGGACCGAAGCAACGTTTATCGGTGGTACAAAATGTTTTTAGAAGGCCGAGAAGATGTGAACGACGAAGAGCGTGCCGGACGCCCGAGCACTTCAACAACAGACGAAAAAATTAATGAAGTGGAGAAAGTGGTATTGGCCAATCGTCGAATCACCGTTAGAGAAGTTGCTGAGGACCTAAACATATCGATTGGCTCGTGCCATTCGATTTTTATCAACGATTTGGGTATGAGACGGGTCGCCGCGAAATTCGTACCAAAATTGCTCAATTGCGACCAAAAACAGCAACGCATGAACATTGCTAATGAGATGTTAAACTCTGTCCGCGACGAACCAAATTTGCTCCAGAGGGTCATACGAATCGCGGGTTCATGGTTATAACGTGAAAACTAAAGCTCAACCATCTCAATGGAAGCTGCCGCATGAACCAAGACCGAAAAAAGCGCGCCAAGTTCGGTCGAATGTGAAAGTTTTGCTGACAGTTTTCTTCGATTGCAGGGGCGTGGTGCATCATGAGTTCTTGCCACAGGGAAGAACGGTCAATAAGAAATATTACCTGCAAGTTATGCGCAATTTGCGCGAAGCAATCCGCCAGAAACGCCCGGATTTGTGGGAGAACAAAAATTGGCTTTTGCACCACGATAACGCCCCTGCTCACACATCGTTGCTTGTGCGCGACTTTTTGGCCAAAAACAACACACTAATGATGCCGCAGCCACCGTATTCCCCAGATCTGGCCCCCTGTGACTTTTTCTTGTTTCCTAAACTGAAGAGGCCCATGAAAGGACGACGTTACGCTACGCTTGACGAGATAAAGACGGCATCGAAGGAGGAGCTGAACAAGATTAAAAAAAATGATTTTTTGAAGTGCTTCGAAGATTGGAAAAACCGTTGGCACAAATGTATAATATCTCATGGGGATTACTTTGAAGGGGACAAAATAGATATTCATGAATAAATGAATAATTTTTGAAAAAAAACAAAATTCGCGATATTCTTTGAACACACCTCGTATATATATATATATATATATATATATATATATATATATATATATATATATATATATATATATATATATATATATGCATATATATATGTACATTTATATATATATATACATATATACATATATATATGTATATATATATATATATATATATATATATATATATATATATATATATATATATATATATATATATGGGATCTAACGAAATTTGTGACCACGCTAGAGGTCGCAATTTTGCTCCGATTTTCACCGAACTTTCAGGAAAGGTGTATGGAGTAAATATCACGTTTAAGTTTGTGAACCAGCTATATCGGCCAGGCGAAAACAAAATGGTGGCCATTTTAGACGAAAAATCGCGATTTCTGCTCTGGCCAAAGTGTAGCTCCGATTTGGATGAAATTTGATACAGAGGTTCATTGACATGTGCAATGAACCTACCAATAAAAAATCCAAAGTCGGTACAGCTGAAACAAAATGGCGGTTACTCAAAAGTTAATAAACGTGCAAAATTTTTTGTTGCAGTTGTGACCAAACATTTCAATAGATATTGATGAAAATCGGTTATTTGGTGTAAACTATAAGAATCTAAAGAATTGTGTAAAAAAACTGGAGGTCAAACTTAAAAAAAACTAAATGGCGGCTATTTGAAGCCCGAAACTTTAAAGGCTTCTAAAAGTCGCAATTTTGATCCGATGTATATGAAACGATCATCCATGAGCGAATTTCAAAATGGCGGTGGTTTTAATATATGATTTTTGCAGAATTTATGGCCCTCTAGCGGCTACATTTTTCAACGGATTTTGATGAAACTTGAGATTATGAGTGTTTGATGTAAGTTCTTGTAATTGTGAAAGATATTATCAAAATCGAATGAAAAATAAAAAAATCAAAAATTTCAAACCTAATATTTTAAGCTGCCATTTTGATTAAAAATTGAAAGCTTTTGCCCTGTCTACAGTGAAACTTCGATTTGAACGAGATTTGGCACATTGATTGATGAGATCGTAAGACACAAACACTTAAAATAATATCATATATATATATATATATATATATATATATATATATATATATATATATATATATATATACAGTATATAATATATATATATATATATATATATATATATATGTATATATATATATATATATATATGGGATATAACGAAATTTGTGACCACGCTAGGGGTTGCAATTTTGCTCCGATTTTCACCAAATTTTCAGGAAAGGTGTATTCGGTTAATATCTCGGTTAAGTTCGTGAACCAGCTTTATCGGTCGGGCGGAAACAAAATAGCGGCCATTTTAGACGGAAAATCGTGATTTCTGTTTTGACCAAAGTATAGCTCCGATTTGGATGAAATTTGGTATAAAGGTTCACTAATGTACGTGATGAATCTCACAATAAAAAATCCAAAGTTGGTGTGTCAGAAGGAAAATGGCGGCTGCTCAAATGTCGACAAACGTGCAAGACTTTGTTGTTGTAATAGTGGTCAAAGCTTTCAACAAATTTTCATGAAATCCGGCAGTTAGATGGAAATTATAAGTATCTAAAGAATCGCGTGAAAAAACTGGAGGTCAGGTCACAAAAAACAAAATGGCAGCCAGTTGAAACTCAAAACTTCAAAGGCTTCTAAAAGTCGCAATGATGATCCGACATATATGAAACTTGGTTTCAAGATAGGTTTTACTTAGATCTACAGACTTTGATATTCTGGTGATCATGCATGTGCTAATTCCTAAATAGCGGTGGTTTAAATATGCTTTTTTTCAGATTTTTGTGGCGCTCTGGCGGTCACATTTTCCAGTGGATTTTGATAAAACTTATTAAAATTGAATGAAAAATAAAAAAGCCGAAAATTTTAAGCCCAATATTCTTAGCTTTCATTTTCACTTAAAAATTAAATTATTTTGCCCTGTCTAGAGTGAAACTCCGATTTGAACGAAAGTTTGCTCATTGATTGATGAGGTCCTAGCCCACAAAGATTTTAAATAGTACAAAATCAAATGCATGCATTCAAAATGGTGGCCCCCAAAGGTCAGGAGGCAAGCGCAATTTGCTATTTTGGTAGCGACTGAAATAATGAATATTTTTTTTCATGAAAACGTTTTAAACGACTTATCTTGAAAGTACTTATAAATCAGACTATTTTTTGAAAAATTGTTAAAATATCTTTAACAATACCCTTAAAAAATTATAAAATCGCGACTTGTCGGTCTGTCCGTCCGTCCGTTTGTTCGTGTGCCACAAGTTTTCTCGCAAACCACAAAAGCTAGAATGAGGAAATTTTCTACGTAGGTCAAAAGTGGTGCCTCCCCATACAGAGGGTTTTTTAATTTCTGTAGCCCTCTAGCAGCCAAGTTTCTCAACAGGTTCCAATAAAACTTGAAATTATAAGTTATTAAGGCAAGTCAATTTAATTTAATTATGCAAATCGGATGACAAATAAAAATTCGAAAATTTACAGCTTAATATTTTTAGCAGCCGTTTTCAATAAAAATTCAAAATGACGGCCCCGGTTCTGAAAAGAATCAAAAATGTATATATCAATGGCAATGCAAGTGGTGATTAAACTTTTATGTAAATCTTTTGAAACTAACTGTTTAAGCCAAAAATTTATCACCTTTGTGTGGTAACCACTGTGAAATGTATAAACTGCAAATCTGAGAAGGGTGAAACCAGTATTGATATATTTATAACAATCTATTACCTGCCGATTTTCAATATGTGATCCATACGTGCGCAACTCAATTAAATTAGCAAATTTGTGCCTCTATGAAGGGTCTCCAAATACGAATGGCGGCAAATTCTTTTTGTTAAGAAATACCCATGTAGTGCTACAAAAATTGCAGTAAGAAGTCCAAATTCTTTTTCCTTTCCGGCTGGTGCTGCCAACGGGAATTTTTTATTAGAAAAGGATGCACACCATCATAGCCAGCGCCCTTTTAACATCTAATAGCTCAAATTGTTTCACAACTATGTTCTGCGTGATAACTATGGATGAAATATCAGCTATGGAAAAATTATCTACATGAGCTGCAGAGAAGTTCATCTCAGTGTCTGACTGAGGAACGAAAACAGAGTTGAAACACTCAACAAACATAGTTCAAGTAGTTTTCACGTCACTCGAAACAATGTTATCGAGCTTTGTTTGTGCTGCCATATTATTATGACATATCTTTGATTTGAAGAATCTCCAAAAGTAATTAGGAACGACAGCTATGTTATCTTCGGAGAAATTGATATATTTTCTATAACACTCTCGTGCAAGGTGTTTAGCGCGGGATCGCAAATCAGAAAAGAGCTGATAATCTCGAGCATTTTGATTTCTCTTCCACTTCGAATGCTTTTAATTTTTGTGGCTAATAAGTTTTATCAGGTTTCGAAAAAACCAAGGCGGATATTGTGATTTCGATTTTGCAAATCTCCGGGGAATATAATTGACCATTAAATTGTCGAAGAACTGATAAAAGCGCGTTACGCATTCCTCGGTATTAAGGTTGGACATAATTTCCAACCAATTGACGTTTAACAATTCTCGGCTCATTTCCTCAAAATTAGCTGCATAGTAAATGAATTTAAACTGCTCTCTAAAGTCTTGCATATAGTTGTTACAATCTAAATTAAAGGCGATATCTAGTGCCTTATGATGCTGATCTTCTTTTTTTAATAATATTGTGGAACTAGATACAGTGCACGTATTATTGCAAAGAACGATATCAAATATTCGCCCATTGGAGTTGGTGCAAGAGCTGAATTGCTTTAATTTTGCCAAGTCCATGAAGTCATCTAAATCGGCCAAGGCATGGTCATCGTTGGTGTATAGATCTACCGATTGGTTGGTGTTATTCGTATTTTGCCATATTTCTTTGGATATATTAAAATCTCCAATGATTAAAAATCTATCACCCTGATCCATTTGAATGAAGTCAAATGCTTTATCATAGAAGGCTTGCACTGATTCTGAATGGGTATTGCCAACGGGGAAATAGCAAGGAACTAACTGCAGTTTAGTGTAAGAAGCACTAAGGTGCCGGGAGAAGAGCTTATAAGATGCGCTGCATTCAATAGATAGCCACAGCTCTTCAGCCTCTTGCCTGAATCCAAGCATTCAAGACGCCGTGCATGTAGCTTACGCCGCACTGCAATAAGCACCCCTCCAGCAGGCATAACTTGTTCGTCTGATTCCAACCAATCTCTCCTAAAAACATAAAATTTGTGTAAAAGTATTCAGCATCATAGAAATCAGGGGTTAGCCAAGTTTCTGTCAAGAACACTATGTCATAATTAGACAGTCAAACATTAGATAAAAATGAGTGAGACTTTGTGCGTAGCCCCCTCACGTTCTGACAATAAGTTGATAAGCAACTTGACAAAATCATTTGGAACATACGTAATAAAAAAGTTTGATAGCAAGATACAGCGTGCAGTCAAATATCGTTCTCGGGCTCTTCATGCAAAATGAGCAATAATATAGAATAATCATGAAGAGGTCTAGTAGGCAGGAAAGTGGTCCTACCTGAAAGGCGTTGTAAGCAACCTAAGGTTTCAAACAGATTTTCTGCTGGCATGAACCAATGATTTGAATTATGGACTCGTTGAACATACATATGAGAACCAATTAATTATATACCGATTAAAGGTTTTTTTTTTCATTCAATAAAAAGTCGCCATTTTCTTCGATTTCAAATAAACTTTCTGAATACTCGGCCAACCGAACATATTCCATTAAAAAACTATGCCCGGGCGCGTCTTCATCGATTTGATATATATACCATTCTCCACCACATGTTGCATTTCCATAATATTTATATGGCTATATCTCACGTGTTTATGATTGAATTTTGACAAAATCTTACAGGCAGACAGGGTATGTTAATATGCATGATTATGAAGCTTTGAGAAGTTTAAAGGTACAATTCCGATTTGATAGTGCAAAACGTAAGATTTACATATAAGACTATTAGCAAAAAAGTTGAGTGAATCTCATTTTTGTGGCTTTGTTGCACTTGTACGGGAAATACTAGTTTGCCGTTGCCTCCTCTGGACCGCTTTTGGTAGAAAATGAGTTTTTTGTTTCAGATTTTAAAATTTTTGATCTACCTACCTACCTTTAATAAAAAACTTTGTTTGAAAGTCACTTCGGTACACGGTGGGACCCCCTTAATAAATTTTGAAATGTTTGATAAGAACAACATTTTTAACCCTCCATCTCTCATAATAGAAATTGGACCGCGGTGGTTCGCAATGTATCTGACAGATACATGCCACTTAAACTCAAGTAAGCGGCGTGAAAATGAAAACTGCTTTTTGACAAGTGGAAATTTTATTGCCTAAAATATTATCTAAATAAAAAGGCACACATCATAAGCGCAGTATTTTTTATTTTATACTTTTTAAAATTTAGAAATTTCAATATGTAGAAACAAATAACATATAACAAACAAAGACCAATACTTTAGTCCTTAAACGTTACTATAAACTCGAGAAAAAAAGAAAAGAAATATCAAATCCTACCTTATTTTGAATCAGAACATTCAAAAGATTGTATTTGCGTATGGAGCACTTAATTTTGACTCTAAGAGTTAAAAAAAAACTCTTGGAAACTAGCATTCTTTGGGGAGTTCCGCCCCTACGTACCCGAGATAATTCCCACAGGGAGGAATGCGGGTTGATAAGAGCACACTTAGAGTCCAGTTTTCTTTAGGGCGCCGCCCCCATGGACCACATGATATAAGGGGCCGAGAGTTTCCTCTTGGGGTGACAAGTAATAACCCTGACTGAATCTGGACTACGCTTTGGACAACGAGCTGAAAATTATGCCTTGGACTGGCGGATATGGTGGTTTGGACCTAATTGCTTTGCACGGTAGAGCTGAGGTCAGACTCGTTCGTGAACGGCTCCAATTCAACTATCATACCGTCTCCGTCCCGGTCAAACTTTTGCAGTCCTCGGAGTACGTTCTAAGTTTGCACCATTGGGTTAGTGGTGTAGGTTCGTTTGAGACGGACTTCCGATTAGCGCTGGTCTGGCTCTGAGCACTTGTCCCCATTAGGACTTCTGCTAACCCTCACATGGACTCCCTGTCCTGCAAAGTTAACCATGGGATCATTTAGGCGACTACAACACAAACGGAGATAGCGGCTCCGAGGGGGGAAACCAATAAAATTGGATCAACTAAAGGCCCTAAAAAAACATATATAACCAAAAAACAACAATGAAGACGCAACCAGTAACGATATTTGCAGCACATCGGGAGCGACACTTATGACGACAAAAACGGCTATAAATACAATGATAGTGAAGATGGACGTTAAACGGAGATTAACAGACAGTCTTGTCCAGACTGAGAATCCTGTTTTGTATAAATCTGATAAATTTGGCACACAGTTTTGGTATGCATCTGAAATTGAAACCAAATACGTTGTTAATGGGTTGCCCTACCTAGGAAGTGATGACACATAAGGGGCATTCACACCTTTGAGGGAATTTGTTCAGCTTAAATTATTACAATCATATACTATGTAAGGTCATAGTGTGCCTACTAATAATTTTTTCACCAGCTTTCCTTTGGCGCTAAACTTGCTTTCAAAGAACACCATACTTATTGGGATGATAAGAGGAAACAAAAGAAAAGTTCCTGAAATTTGCAAGCAAAAGAAATACACCATGGCTTGGTTTTGAACGCTGTTTTGTGAATCGTCCGGTTGGAATCTAACCATTGACAAAGGTAAATCTTACAAGGAAGTGCTTCTACTAAGTTCCACACACAAACACATTAAAATTGAAAAACTGAAAAGCAATTATTAAAAGCTGTACCTTCTTGTAACAACACTTAATTTGGCGTTGACGTTACTAATCTAATAGCATGTACGAGTAATGTCAAATCAGGAAGATAGCCACTGCAAGTTTTTTCAATAATTTAGATTTGGCAAGGAATAATTCTTACACCTTGTATAAAAATACATAAAAGGAAAGCAATTTGAGGAAAGATTTCTTCTTTCGATTGGCTGAGGAGCTTGCTTATGAATATGCTATTCCAAAAGAAATATCCGACAAAATTTTTGCAGTAGCAACTGCGATAGCAAGTATAAGCAGTGTCCTTGAGTCACATAAATGATACCAAATAGGATATTCTAATGGTAAGACAAAGTACATGGCTACAAACTGTTAAAAAATATGTGCCCATGTGGTGATTGTATACAAAGCATAACCTTCGTATGTAAAAATTGTGATAGTATCAGTTAGTATCTACATAGTTCAGTTATAAGGTAATACTTCGACAAATATCGAGACTTATAGCCTTTATAACTCATCAATGCTTCATCGAAACTCAAATTTATATTTTCTGTCTTACTTGAATAACCATAAAAGCAAAAAACCACATTCAGCAGTTTTCATAGAGATCAGTCATTTTGACTAGACCTGATATAAATAGGTATACTTCAGTCGCTGGTATATCTACTGTTAACTGAATATCCGACAAGTATATATGTATGTAAATCAAAGAGCATTCTCCTCATCAAAGTCATTTCCAAGAATTCCCATTTTTCCCAAATAATTTTGATCATCTTCTATGCTTGTTTTCAGCACCAAACTACACAGACATGTACATTATTTAAATACATACAGTTCAATCAACTTTTTAAAGCCTCTTCAATTCAACTTGTGTTATCGTTACCATGTTCATAGTATGTTCAGCATATGTTTGATTCAATTTGCTTGAACATTAGAATTACATTTTTGCCTGGAAAGGACTCACTTTGTTTCGCTTCTGAAGGGAAAACTTTGTCTGCCTGTCAATCAAATTTCAAATACACTTGCTCATTCTTATCTGAAGTGTCTATTGAATTTTCGAAGAAATTTCCACTAACTGTTATATTTTATTAGAATTGAAAAAGAAGAAAGTAAATAACGAAATAAAGTGTCATTGATAGACATATTCAAATTACATCCTTTTTGAGTGACATAAAGAATTCTGCATTAAGTGAAAGAATCTGCCTGGTTCATCTCTTTTATACACGAATATACGTCAGAAGAATGGTATGTGGGCGAATGATTCTTAATATATATATTTTTATCTCTTTCTAAAGTAATTTGACAAAATATACTGCATCAATCCTCTAATGCATGAATTCGCATCAAGAGAAAAATTCAAAAATGGTTTTTAAGTGACTCAAAAATAACGAGATTACCAATTAAATACCTTTTATGGTAGTCAACTTTTCCTTTTTTAGATCCAAACAGGACCTGCCTAAAGCTAGAAGTGTGCAGTAAATACATAATCAAGATTACTTTTCGATCATTTATTATTATTATATTTTTGAAGAGGCGTCGAACCTTGCTTTGTTGTGTGAGCAGACCTGCTACGACTCTTTTTGAGTCATATTCAGTATCTAAAAGACGTACCGAGGAACACGAATGATAGGTGTAGGATGGGTTAAGCAGGTAGCTCGCAACATTTTCGCCTGGCTAGCAGCGTTGTAGTCAATTATTTTCTTTGAGTAGGAAAATAAAAAACTGATTATTTTAGCTGAATTAAAAAAGATTTTTATTAGATTTCGTGCAATATGCCTACGTTTCTGATCTACATTGAGATACTTACTTAGTTTTTTCCCTGATCTGTCCCGATAAATGCACTAATGGCTTACTTAATAATATCATTTTTTTGTGGTAGGAAGGTGAATGCCATTTACGCACAGAGTGTGGGACTCTCGCGTTCGCAAAAAGACGACTGGACTACCCACTAAACACCTCCCCTGTGAACCTAAGATCTCAACCTGGAACGGTTTGACGGCGTAACTCATTTTGTTACTCCGTTAGGCACCTTCAAGCTGGGGGATCGCTCTTCTAGCGGAATAGGAGAGGGGAAGAGGAAGTGCCAGACAAGCGATCCCCAGTCCCAACACCCCCGGCTGCTGTGAGTCCCTTTTATCTTTTAGGACTACCCGAACATAATGTGCCACCTGGTTCCAATTGTCAACCGATTATCCAGGGTGAGGTCTCTCGTCTCCCTGTAGAGGGCCCTTCGCAGCCTGTCCCATTTTATGCACGCGAAAATGTGTGGCAGGCATTATCTTCCTCTCCTGGGCAATACCGACAATCGGGGGACGGTGACAAACCCATCTTGTGCAGGTAAGACCGAAAACACTCATGCTCGCTCAAAAGCTGGGTCAGATAGAAGTCAGTCTCACGATGCGCTCGATTAAGCCACGGTCTCACATTCACCCAAGACTGCTGCCAATCGTTGAGTGAGCGCTGTCTCGCTTCGTGGGAAACCATCTAAATCGCATCGTCGTTTCGACGGAGATAAATAGAGTGGCGCTCTCTAGCAAGGAGGGCGACAAGTATCACGCCTGCAATAACTCTCACCGCCGAGTCAGAGACTGTTGGATACGAAGATGCAATCTTCAGCGCTCCTCTTCTCTGTACCTTGGCCAGGCGTTTTCGGTAAACCTCCTTACTAAGAGCGTTGCCCCATACCTGACCCTACAGCACTCATCAAGAGGCATCTTCTTGATGGACTAGGTCCCCCTACATTGGTCATAAGTCGACTCAGAGCCGATACTCCTGAAGCAGCCTTCTCAGCCGTTGCCCTGATTTGCTCAGAGAAACTCATCTTCGAGTCAATCAGTAGCCCCAGATACTTCACCGATGGCTTCGATTCGATTCGCAAGTCTCCAATACTGATCATCCTTACTCTAAGGATTCTCTTTTTTGCCAAGATGACCACTTTGGTTTTCTCCAGTGCTAAACTAAGCCCGTGAGCAGTCATCCTCTCATTCGGCACATTAGTACACCTAGCCTGAGTTGCGCTTGTTCCACGATGCGACCAGCGACCAGAGCGTACATCTTGGAAAGACATTTTGAGATACGCAATTAGCTCATCCATACATTGGCCTTTGATGCATTATCTGGCTTATTTCGATCATTCATGTATAGTTTTGAAGACGAAAGAAGAAATCGGTCTCGGCTTATAGCTTTCTGTATTGTTTTCTTTCCCAAAGATGCATTTTGGGACCAATTCATGTAGACTTTTGGTACACGATTGTAGGACATTACCATTATGCTACCCAAAATAATTATTTCTTCAAAAGGACATGTTTCGGCTCGTCGCTTATTAGATGTTTGGGATTAAATTTCCAGCCTTTTGTTAGTGCAAACTGAAATAAATATAAAAAGGCTTTTGGGAAATAGTTTGAAAAATACTTCTAATATTGAAGACCTACGGTCGTGGTCAGCTAAGATTATGGAAGCTCGCTCTGCTGGTCCTTTTTTTTGGCAGGAATGCGTCATAAGCTTCGGTTCATATTTTAGGTGTGCTTGGAAGAATGCTTTCAAATTCTTATTCCTGCACAACATTTTCCATTTCCTGCAGCTCACAGTCACTTTCATCAACATTATCGCTATCTGGTAGAAACTAAGAATCGTCATCAGTGCAAAATGTGTCTTCGAGGTCTGGTTCCAGTTCAGACATGTGTTCAACTAAATATTCTAGTTCTTTTTGTGATTATGCACATTTGTTATTGTCCCTGAGAAAGTTCCAAATTATTAGAGCTACATTTGTTTCCGATATAACTAGGACATTATGTATCCCATTATAAATTACCAACGGGACATATGTGTCTCAAACAGAGCTAGCAAAAGGTAGCTTGAAAAGAAAATACTATAACCATACTATGAATATATTTGTTCCAAGTAAAGAATAGCGAAACACACCTGCACATATTTTCAACTTTTTTTTCACCAAAACCACAAAAAATCGAAAAAAACGCAAAAGCACCTTACCACTGTCACACAAACTAAGTTTTAAATACCCATCTGCTGATCATATTTTATTGTTTAGCTGACAATTTGTCAAAAAGACCTTTACGGCTGGAACAGAAGTTAAAGTATAAAGAATAGCTCGCAAGCCCACTAGTAATTTTTAAATAAGCTGTGGTACATAAAGGATTTTCTAATAAGAGGTATTTTTTGATTTTAAAAGGAAATGCCATTTTTTAATTTAAATGATCGGATGTTTACTTTATTATAAAGAAAATGCTATGCCGTTAAAAGTGGAAAATAACATCAGGCAAATGACCACCACGACCATGCTTACAGGACCATATACTTTCTATGAAATTTTCCATAACCACTTCGCAAAGTAGCTGCCCTATGTCCTCACAAATTCCATCTTTGAGATCTTGAATCGATGCTGGGCTGTTGGTGTAGACCTTCTCTTTCACGTGACTTCAAAGGGAGATGTCACAAGGTGTTAAATCGTAAGATCTTGGTGGCCAATTGTGATTGCCTCTTCGAGAGATAACACGGTCCGGAAACTTTTCCCGTAAAAGATCAACGGTTTCGTTGCTTGTGTGACACGTAGCGCCATCTTATTTATTTATTTTACTGCACCAAATAGTCACACGCTGAGGATAAAGAGGTTTTTCAACAATAACTCTTGGGTTTTCCGAGCCCCAGATGCGACAATTTTGCTTTTTGACGAAGCCACCGAGGGGGAATTCCGGATCATTTTCATGCATTTCAAGGACCCAATCAACAAAGACACGATGTTGTTGATGATCAACCTGCTTGAGTTCTTGTGTAAACTGAACTTTATAAGCCTTAAGACCCAAATGGTTATGCAAAATACGGTGTAATGACGTTTGTAGATTGCCTAATTCCAAAGAACAACGAGGAACGGACAAACCTGGGTTTTATTCAACACTTTCGGCTACAGCAGCAATATTCTCAGCTATTCTGGAGTAAGGTGTACGGGTTTTATTCTTTACATCACTAATTTGTCCCAACAGCTTGACTTTTCCACCAGTTTGTGTATTGCGGTCCGGAAAGGTGCTACACGACGACCCAAAAATGTTCGAATTTTACGAACCGTCTCTGCCAAATTTTCACCATTATCAATGGTGAATTTTAATAATTGAAATGCGTTGTTAAAGCGTGTATCATTCCTTTTTTGTAAATGGCGTAGTTTCTACTTCTAAGATGTCAAAAAATGACAGCTTCAAAAGTGACATCTACCGAAATAGTGGACTATTCAAAATGACACCTCTTTATTAACCTTCCGGACAGTTAATTTCCTGTTCCTTGGGAAAAGGGTAATGCATTTCTGCTTTACGAACTGAGTGATAAGTCTAATATATCTTATTATCGTGGTATCCCCCTATTTCTATGTCTAAATGAGCTTTTTGAAAGAATTTAGTATGATCAGGTGTATCCCTTCTTATTTCTATCCTTTGCTAGTAAACAGCATGGCTTTATCAAAGGTAGGTCGACTTCATTTTCAAATACTATTGCGTCAGCTTTTGATAAATCAAAGTAAGTAGACGTTATTCATACAGATTTTTCTAAGGCTTTGTTTCAGTGGATCATCTAATACTTATTAAAAAACTAGGTGATCTTGGTCCGGACCCATCTATTTGTCAATAGTTCCACTTGTATATTGTCATCGGTAATTGCATAGTCGCTGTGAATTCCCAGAGCTCTTCTCTTTTCTCGCCAGATTTTGGTGTACTTCAAGGGTCCATTTTTGGCCCATTACTATTCTTATTTTTATCAATGAACTTCCATCGTTATTCAAATCCTCTTCACTTATGTATGCTGACGGTTTGAAAATTTTTAAAAGTGATTGAGTCCTTGAAAGACTGTGTCTGCTTATAACTAGATTTATAATTTCCACTAAATTGGTGTACGACTAATTGTCTGAAACTAAATATAAGCAAATTTTATCGTATGACTTACTCACTGAGAAAGTTTACCATTCTTTTCGATTATTCCATATGTGGTACTTCCCTGGAATTAGTGGATCTTCAAAAAGATCTTGGAGTACTCTTTGACACTAAGCTGCATTATGGGCAACATATAGCCCAGGTGGTTTTCAAAGCCTCTCAAATATCAGGTTTTCTATTAAGATCCACCAGAGGCTTCAAAGATATTTCTTCCTGTATTTGTTTATTCTTCTCATTGGTTAGAGGTTTATTGGAATATTGCTCGCAAATGTGAAACTGCAAATTTGGGTGAACTTTACAGCCGTTCACCTCGGAAACATTACAAATATTTGCAAAAATTGTTAAATAAGAAGTCAGAATGAACTTTTGGCTATTGAATCAACTCATTTCATTTAACAAAAAGTATTTTGCAAAAGCTATTAAATTCAAACAAAATAGCATGTTTTCGGAAGTAAATGTCGGAAATTACTTAACGTACCGAGTTGATTTAAGCTATCGTTGTTAGATCTAAATTATTTGCCGTGAATCAACTCATCAAAAATTTTTTTTTGCAAAAAATTTCCTTGAACAATATGTGGAAATTTGATACAAATCAATGTGCATGCATGATATTTATTCAATGTGTGCAAAATACACATTTTGTTTTGGGAATTCTTTTGCAAAAATCTTTTTTTAAATTTTTGATGAATTAATTCAATGTAAATAATTTAGATCTAACAAATGTAGCTTAAATCAAGTCGGTACGTTAAGGAGTTTCCGAGATTAACTACATTTTTAGCGAAAATATGCTATTTTGTTTGAATTTAATAGCTTTTGCAACATACTTTTTGTAAAATGTAATGAGTTAACTCAATAGCCGAAAATTAATTTTGACTTCTTGCTAAAAAATTTTTGCAAATATTCGTAGCGGTTCTGAGGTGAACGGCTATAAAGTTTACCCAAATTGGCAGTTTCCCTGGGGGCTGCGCCTTCAGAACTCTGATCATTAAAATTTAAATATATTTGTTCATGTGTGCATAAGGGGGCTAATATTCGGAATTTTTTAATATCCTTTGTTGGTTAAATACATGTCCATGCATCAAATAAAATCAGTTACCTTTAGACACTGAAGATAACTCAATGGAGTTGATATGCGTCTGGCCACATAATAAAGCAAGGCCCGACGGCTTCTAAAGAAAAAAATAATTTTCATTTTTGAAAATGGTCTTTTGCACTCCTCAGTTTCCCCATGTTGTGTGTCTTGCATATTAGATGACATAGCTTAGGCAAAGAAGAACCTGGACCCAAGACATGACTGAACTCTAGCTGGCTCAGTTTGCCGTTCCGGGTCGAAGACAAGTAATCTTAAAAAGATTTGCAAAAGCGGTGGCTACTCCGTCCGTGATATGCCCTTTAATTTATGCCCATTTTGAAACTTTTTGGAAATAAATTCTTGATAAAGTGCGTAATTACATGTTAACTAATCATTTACATTTGTATGTCTTTTTCAGTTTTGGTCAGCGTATGCACCGTGTTCATCGCAACACCTCGACGCAGTTCAGTTGACTTTAGAGCAAATAGATTTGATACGACGTCTTGTGAGCAGATATTCAAGGAACATGACACTTGTAACAACAGCCTCAGGTAATCTAAATAATAATCGCAAGGCTAAGCATGTTCATTTTTTTGTTACTTTTTAAAATGTTATGCACGTGCAACGCCAGGGATCCTACTTAAGTAATCATTCATTTGAAAGCGTAGACATTTATATATTTATATCTGGAGCCTAAAATTCATTGATATCACTCATAATTGCATTTTGTTGATGGAACATTAAATGCCTTTCATACTTCTCACTGGAGTTGATTTTACGAGTATAAGTAATGGTTTGTCCAACCAAAACGCACGATGTTAATTGTAAATGAAACAAAAAGTTTTCAGAGAATTATGTTAATATTTTTGATTGTAATAGACGACTCTATGGCGATAAAACAACATATTGCCCAAATGCTTGCCACGGTTACGGAGGCATACTTCTATCCGATGATCCATATTTTCAATGCCTCTGAGACATAATTGAGGTACAATCTCGTTAATGTGCTTAATTATCTCATCCTTTAGCTCTTGAATTATTCTTGGCTTATGGACGTTTAGTTTTTCTTTTGAATATCTCCAGAGAAAGAAGTCCAACGGTGTCAAATCACATCATCGTGGCAGCCAATTAACATCGCCACAACGTCAGATAATACGGCCATTGAATTTCACGCGCAAAAGAGCCATTGTTTCGTTGGCTGTGTGGCAAGTGGTTCCATTCTGTTGGAGCAACATATTGTGCAGGTCCATAACATTCTCTGTGTATTTTTATCCTGTGTTTTCATGTTTTCCAATTAAACGCTATTATTTTGTTTTTTCGGGAAATATATATTTCGGGAGTAAGTTGCTCCATTCTTCAGTATCAATAATTTTCTAAGATTTCAAGGCCTTTTCGAGGATATTTATACTAACCAAATCCTAATTACCTAAGTTCAGATTGCTTTATGTCTAATTGCTTTATTGCTTTAGGTCTAATTGCTATTGAGTTTTATTACCTTTATATCTTATTCTTAGCTTAATTATTTAGTCTTTTATTATTGCTTAAGGTCTAATTATCATTATTTATTGCATGAGTAATTTTAATTATTTTAATTATTATTAGTACAACAAAAAAAAGCAAATCTAACGCTATTTCACCATTTCCAGGAGTCTAGAGTATCCATTTCCTAGGTCATCGTTGAGTCTCATTTCGGTTGGTTGCCTCATGATCCAGAATGATTCGTACACGTCCAGTTTTCGCATGTTTCTTACTTCCTTCACTTCCGTTAGGTCGTCCCATTCTATTTGATATCCTTTGCAAATGTGTTTCGCTACTGAAGATTTAACGTTGCTCGTGGTTCCTAGCTTCATCGCCGATTGTGCCTCCTTAGTGTGCTCCTCGAATCTTATTTTAACCGTTCGTTTTGTTTGTCCAATGTATGCTTTATCACAGTGTTTGCATTTGATTTTGTATACACCGCACTTCTCATCTTTCTTCTTGCTATCCTGCTTTTAAGTTGAAACTGGACGCTGCTTGAAATTAGCTGGATGTTAACTTGCTTCAGTAATCTGCTTAAGCCTCCAGTTAGTTCTGAGTTTAAGACCACTGCTCCTTGTTGTTCTCTTTGTTGTTGCCTTCTATTTTGCGTGTAGAGCGTAGTAAAGCTATCTCGTGCTCTCCTTTGTTCAATTTTCTTCATCATACTTGAGATCATCCCTGCTTCATATCCGTTTTTCTTTGCTGTATCTAGGATATAACTTGTTTCCTTCATCCGGTTTTCCATACTCAGTGGTACTGACAGCATCTTGTGTATCCATGCTCGAAAAGATGCCATTTTTTGTGAGTACGCATGATTTGATGTTCTTGGTACGGTCCTTTGAGTGCTTGTATTTTTGGGTATATGTCCAATTCTAATTTTCCGCTAATCCTCATAATTTTCAAATCGAGGAAAGGTAGTTGGTTATTCGTTTCTTCCTCAATTGTAAAATTGATGTTTTTGTGGATGTTATTTAATTTCGACAGCAATTCATTTAGGTTTTTTTCATTCACTATGGTGAAAATATCGTCTACATATCGGACCCAAAGTTTGGGCATTATGCCATCTCGTTCCATCATTTCTTCAATCCAGGGCATAAAAATCTTGCTTAAAAACGGTGACAGAGGATTACCCATCGGTGCTCCAGACTTCTGCTTGTAATACTTTCCTCTGAATGTGAAATAATTTTCCGACATGCACAGTGTTGTCAGCTTTATGATTTTTCTTGCTTTTCTTTTTCCTTCTACTGTTGAGTCTTTTGAAATAAGTTGATCTTCCAAGAGTGCGAGAGCTTGCTTCACTGGTACGGTTGGGAACAGAGCCTTGGCGTCAAAAGACACCATTTTATTCGCACTTTGTAAATGATTGTACTCCATAAGCTTTTTAATTAGTTCATCTCGGTTTTTGACGGAGTATTTGTTAGTCGAAATCCCCATATGTTCAAATTCCTGCAGTAGCCACTTTGCTAATTTGGATGTTGGAGCAGTTGATGTTATGATTTCTCTCATCTCCATTTCCTTCTTGTGGATCTTAGGTTGGCATTTAATTTTTGAAAGTACGGAGTTGCTCACTCTCAAGTTTGTCTTTTCACCCAATATGTCCTTGCACTCCTTTAGGGCTCTTTCCACCCGTTTGATACTTTCAGGAAGTGGATCCTTCCTTAATTCAAAATATTCGCCGTTATTTAATTTTTCTAACACGAGTTTGTCATACTTTTTTTTCTCCATTATAACTATTTTGTTTCCTTTGTCGGCTTGTAAGTAAAAGACTGGTTTTTGGTTTAGCTGTTTGAGTGTCTCCATTTCTTGCATGTTGTCTTTTCTCGTGACCTGTGATTTCTTCTTTAACAAGTTCGCCGTTCTTTCCCTAACGAACTCCTTCTTATCTCTTGGTAGAAACTTTATTGCTGCTTCCATGTCTATCACAATTTCTTCTTTTGGTATCGCATTGCTGTTGACTGCATAATTGAGCCCCATGTTAAGTAGTCTCAATTGCTCCTCCGTGAAGACTTCCGATGACATGTTGACCACAAAATCCGGGATGTCTTCAACTTTAGTTAATTCCTTCTTCACGATGTTTTGTCCTCCAACCAGTGACTCGAACTTCTTTGATAGGATATTGTTCTTCTTCGTTTTCTCGCACTCAAATTCTCGTTGTACTTTATCCACTAAATCGGTCATGCTTCCTTTTGTACCATTCAACCCATTTGCTAAGTTTAGGTGCAAATTTTACGCTTGTAGTGTTACTTTCGATTGTTTCGCATAAAGTCAGTTTAAACTGTCCTTTATCAGATTCCTTTCCATATCTGCTTTTCTTTATTCCGCACCTGGTAACTTGATCGTCGCTCTAGTCTTATGACTCTTAGACACTAACTTAAACTTAACTTAACATTAATTTCTGATCACAAGAAGTCCGTTATTATCTCGCAATAGCGAACAACATTCACGGTAACTGCTTGGCCGTTCTCATTTTCGAAGAATTACGGCCCGATTACGCCGCCAGCCCATAAACCGCACCAAACAGTCACTCTTTGTGAGTAAATCGGCTTCTCAATAATTGCTCTTGGATTCTCATTCCCCAAAATGTGGCGATTCTGCTTGTTACCGAATCCACTGAGGTGAAAGTGTACTCGTCACTGAAGATGATTTTCTTTGCAAAGTCATCATTCTCTTCTGTCTGTTTAATCAACCATTCGGCGTATTGTCGACGCTTGAAATGGTCAGTAGGCTATAGCTCTTGAGTCATTTCAATCTTAAAAGCGTGAAAATTCAAATCTTTATTCGAAATCCGCATCAGTGAGGTTCGTGAAATGTTCAATTATTGGGCACGACGATGAGTCGAGGTTGGCGGCTCTTCTGCCCCACTATCGCGAACAACAGCAATGTTTTCCGCAGAATAAACTGGGAGAGCATGCACAGGTGATTTCACATTTTCTACAGACCCGGTTTGCTGAAATTTGCGCACTATGCTCCCGATTGTGGATACATTTGGTCGATTATGCTGACCCGAAAAATCTCGAAATGCACAAAATGTATTTTGATTTGAACGCCCAGTTTCGTAAAAAGTTTCAACAACCTAAATGCGCTGCTCAATTATGTACCTCTCCATGGTTGAATTTGTCAAACACTGAAACAAAGAAATGGCAAATTAAGTTGGGGCAAAACTTGACGTTAAGATGTGACTCACAATTAACACCGTGCATTTTAGTTGAACCACCCTTCACAATTAGAAACTCAAATGTTTTGCTAGCAGAAGATGCTGGAAATTTCAAGTACATACTATTATGACTATGAAAAGCTTTCTAAAAATTGAAATTCAGTTGAAGTTCATTAAAACAATAGATCATACTTGTAAGCATTAACTCATTTGGATACTCAATTTTAATTTTTACAGGCATCGAAACAAGCCACCGAGCGGGAAAATTAGCCAGTCTTATAGGAGTAGAAGGTGGACATTCAATTGGAACAAGTTTAAGTGTCTTAAGAATATTCTATCAACTAGGCGCACGATATCTAACATTAACGCATACCTGCAATACACCCTGGTAAGTTTATGGCCCATTAAGGCTAGCGCTCGTTTCGTATCATAAAAATAAACTTAGAAAGTAAATATCCTATTAAATTTTTATGAGAATCCTATCAACTACTCTATCCTTACGTCTAAATCCTGTGTGTTCATGCACAGTGTATTTATGACCATATGGATACAAGAGAGCTGTCGAGTGCATATTTTTAAGGATCCTTTGTATGAGAAGATTGCTTAGAATTTACAGTTTAATAGCCAGAAGCCAGGAAAAAGGAAGTTCTGGATGAGTGCCATCTTGCGCCAACATAAAATTGGCTCGAGTGCATCTGATAGAAATGCTTTCTAACGTGCTTAAGATATTTTAAACTATTTTGGAACGAGGAAGTTTATGGAAATATGCAGTTGTTGCTTGTGAAGCAAGGTATTGAGGTCATCTGTATATAGCTTCCCTATGAGGAGGAAAAGGCTACTGATATGTCAAACAAAGATTTAAGGCCCCCTCCCTCCCACCGTGAGCAATATCAAACTTTATTTCTAATGTATTATATTTATCTAACTTTAGTCCATTAACGGTAGCGTTGAAAATAAATAGGATGTCTTCTTGCAAGCAGAAAGTGCTTTTCACTCAAAAACTTTACGCTCTTTTCAGGGCGGAAGCATTAACTCTAGCATATCTAATTGCGTTTGATGACTTGCTTTAAACCGTGTTTTACCGACAAACAACTTTACTGTCTAGTGGAGTTTTGACATGATCTTAATCCTTTAGGCTAATTGTTAGAGTATTAATAAGAAATGATGAGGAAATTTCAATTCATTTGCATGTGAAATTGAGGTAAAGCAAGAACCATTCAAATGGAAGCACTTATTCTTACTAAGTGTTTTGCAAATCACCATTAAACACTAAATCCTACTCCTCTGAAAATCTGCTTAACTCATGGCCGATAATCTACCATTTAATTCCTTATACTGGGAACTGAGTAAGGAATTTGTTTAATGGCGCACATAAATCAATAATGAACTGTTAATGGAAATAATTAACTTGAGTGTTTAAGCCAGCGATCTTATTATTAATGAAATTCCAATCACCTTCGGAGATTACTCATGTATTGTTCAGATGATTAAGTAGGTTAACGCATAATTTTGATTGTTTTGCTTACAGAGCGTTGTGTTTATTGATATGTTCAGGATTAGATTGCATTTACCTGTAGATTACTTGAGCGCTTTAACTATGCAATGGGTAATGAAAATATACCTCACGCTTTGACAACAAATAAAGAAATTGCATAAATTTTTAGAAGACTAGAAACTAGCAAATACAAAATTTACATTTAAATCGTCGTACAATAGTCAAGATCAAATTTAGGGGTCGAACTTGTTGGAGGACCTTATTTCTTGACCGTTTTGTGCTTAAAAAAGAATGCACTGATCTATCTGATGTATTCAAATGATTTCCAAAATGTTTCTACAAAGATACAAAATCCTATTGAAATCACGACTTGCGCCCATCCATTGTGTATCACAGTACTTTTTCTTAGAAACTATAAAAGCTGCAGTAATCAAATTTCGGGAACAGCTCAGAAGTGATGACCCCTTCAAAGTTTTGTGGTGATGGAAATTTTCCCAATATCCTATATGAAGAAGGGTGATCCGTAAATATGGACCATATAAGTGAGATATTTTCAAAACTTGTCCTAATATTACCTAACCAGCGTCGAGAGGGACAGGAAAGAGAAAAATTTTGCGTCCACCCCCACGTGATTGAACATATTTGATTCGAAAAATCGTGGAAGAACGCGTATATGATTACAACAACAACAAAGAACTTCAGAAGTCAACATTCATTCCATTTCATTAGTAATACTATGATGATTCGTAAGGGTACCCTTAAGCACAATGAAATTTGATATTTTGACGGTCACTAATTAACCTGAATCAAGAACAGATGTCCCCCGCGTTTTCGCATTACCGTGCAAACAGCTCTAAACCACTTCGCGGTCCGTAATGAAGCTTGGCATGGAGTATAAGTTTGGTATAAGTTTTTTTAAAAAAATGTAAACTTTGCGAATAATCGTACAGAAAATTGTTTAAGGTAAACTGACAGTAGCCGTTGCCTAGTATGCATGTTTCAGGTGGCGGATGGTGGCCATGCGATGGAATGCAATGAGGAGAGAACGCATAGAGGTCGAGTAGGAGTTCACTTCGTTGCAAGGTGCTACAACTGATTCCGCCGATCTGAAATGAATGCAATTGGCAATAGTGGGTCGTTGTCGGTGAATGCATATTAGTCCTTGGTCCTAGTGCAGTGTAGTGATATAGAGTGAATAAAAATGTCCAACAAGGACTGCAGTAATGGTCTGCTACCTCGGCGAGAGAGGGTGGTGGTGCTCGCCGAGATTGGCCAAGTCTGAGGGCGCTGGCAGGCTTGCATTGCGGTGTTGTGGGGTAAGTTCTAGGGGTTGACGACAGAAAGGGCATGTTGACGTAGACTGCCGTAACTGGCTCCAACACAACTGGTGAAGTCGACGATCTCACGGCAAAGTCTGGCTAGACAACTCGTCCATGTCCTCATAACAGATGTCCTCATAGCAGATCGAGCACAGAAGTGTCGGTCCAGCTTCCGACCTAAGCTTTCTTCTCTCCGGAGTCTTTTTTATGGGCATTTTCCTTAAAGTTATCCTATTCAAAAGAAACACTAATATTAATTGATAACGTGGCCGTCAGTGGTGCACTATATACAACTCTCAACAAAAAGTATACTGTCAACAAAATATGATTGAAAAAAATATTAAGAAAAGTATTCAAAAAAAGATTTAAAAAAATATAATAATTTTTTTTTAATTCCAAAAACGATTATTTATATTAAATTCGACTATCAATATCAAATTCGCTCTTTGCATTTGTTTTCCCCCCTTTGCAGGCTAGGACACCAATCGTGAGCTCCTCTTTCACGTTACAGGTACTACTCTCTTGATGCACCGTAAATATCAGTCTTATCATGGACGGTCACGGACTAGCTAAGCAGCTAATCACGTTAAATCAAGAATCCATGTACTGGAAGACACTAAAGCACCACTTGGTTTGGGGTGCAGATCCGAATTCGCCGCAAAATGCTGTTAAGTAACAACTTCCGAATACATGGAAGGACTCAAATATCGTTTGGCCTTGCTAGTCATACAATGGCGGTAAACCACCAGTATATAAATCAAAAGCAAGTCCAAACGATATTGATTGTAGTATAATAGGTAGATATAAGTCCGTACAGGACATCAGCAATGGTCTGCTACCTCGGCAAAAGAGGATGATGAGATCCGCCAAGATTTGGCCTTGTCCAGGGACGCGTGAATGCCCTGGCAGGCTAGCGTTGCGGTGTCGCGGGGCGGGTTCTTTTCCCCATCACAAGACCCACCACAAAAAATATTTTTCCCATCCACGAATTTCAGAAAAGGGTTCAAATAAATATTGACTGATGTTGAGAACGAGGTAACCTACTAAGGGTCAAAAGAATGGTTGCTTCAAAAGACAAATCAGGCCTGGAGAAACCGGACGGACTATAGGGGACTTTGTTGTTACTGATAATACTTATGGCCCACAAATGAGAAGGGGCA
The DNA here is from genome assembly GCA_963969285.1 of Odontomyia ornata. Lineage (NCBI taxonomy): Eukaryota > Metazoa > Arthropoda > Insecta > Diptera > Stratiomyidae > Odontomyia > Odontomyia ornata. The sequence continues at coordinate 105,098,574 of OZ017738.1, read as the reverse complement.
CCCAGGTGGAAGCAGTGCCCTCTAATCCTCCCAACCGGATTAAGATCCAAATGTAGACGTGGCCATATATTTCCGATTTAAGTGAATAACTCATACAAACATAATTTGCATGAATTTTTCCATTAAATGAGAAATATAAACGTGACTAATTTATGTTAGTCTTATGTGATGGAACCGCATAACACTATACCATAAAAGGACACACGAGCGGAAGGCCACTCTACCCCGGCAAGAGCACCTGATACTCATTACAGCGGAAGAGCTTGCCCGATGGCTACATCATTATAGTGGGGGATGGGCTGGCCATCGTTGCGGGTCCCATACCTGGTCAGGTGTTACGAGAAGGAAAGGCCAAAGGTACAATTTAATTCAATATCTTTTCATTCTACTTACTCTTTTAATAACCAAATAACAAAACATGAAGGTGAACTATCTGAACTCAGAAAAGTAGACCAAATAATTGAATTCACCGGTAATAAATATGGTAAAAAAAAAATTCATTAAAAGTATTAATAAATTTTTAATTAAATGATAACTATTTTTTGTTTTAATATTTAAAATGTTTTTTATAATTTTGTTTTTCTTTAATTTAAAAGGAAACCTAAAAAATATATAAAATAAATTTATATGCAAAAAATAAAAGAAGCCAAGAAGGTACTTACCCAACCTCCTAACGAGCGCTCGTTGATGATGTGGGCAATTACAAAGATGTCGACTTTAAGCGCTAAAAATGCTCGGAATTCTACGGAAAACACATCATAAAAAAATTACTCTAAACAGGGTTTTCCAATAAGAGGTGTTATTTTGATATTAAAAGAAAAATGCCATTTTTTAATACAAATGATCAAATGTTTATTTCATTATAAGGTAGGAGTAATTCTGTTATTAGTGAAAAATAAAATCAGGCAAATCACAACCACGACCACGCTTACAGGACCATATCTTTTTCATGAAATTTACCATAACCAAATCGCAAAGTGGCTGTCCTATGTCCTCGATAGCCTCACGAATTCCATCTGTGAGGTCTCGAATTGACGCTGGGCTATTAGCGTAGACCTTCTCTTTCACATGGCCTCAAAGGAAGAAGTCGCAAGGTGCTAAATCACAAGATCTCGGTGGCCAATTGTGATCACCTCTTTGAGAGATAACACGGTCCGGAAACTTTTCCCGTAAAAGGTCAATGGTTGCGTTGCTTGTGTGGAACGTAGTGCCGTCTTGTTGAAAATAAGCGTTGTCCAGATCAATACCATCTTGTTCCGGCCATTAAAAATCATGAATCATCTCTCGATAGCGCAATCCATATACCGTAACTGTTGCTCATGCCTCATTTTCGAAAAAGTAAGGTCCAGTGCCTCCGCTGCACCATAAACCCCACCAAACAGTCACACGTTGAGGATATAGAGGCTTTTCAACAATAAATCTTGGGTTTTGCGGCCCCAGATGTGACAAGTTTGCATGTTGACGAAGCCACCAAGGTAGAAATAGGCCTCATCACTCAATATAATTTTTCGATGGAATCCCGGATCATTTTCATGCATTTTAAGGACCTAATCAGCAAAAACACGACATTGTTGATGATCGACCGGCTTAAGTTCTAATTTGAACTGAAGTTTGTAAGCCTTAAGACCCAAATCTTTATGCAAAATACGGTGTAATGACGTTTGTGGAGTGTCTAATTCCAAAGAACGACGAGGAATGGCCAAACCTGGGTTTTCTTTAACAATTTCGGCTATAGCATCAATATTCTCGGCTATTCTTGAGTGACGTGCACGAGTTTTATTCTTCGCATTACTAAGTTGTCCCAACAGCTCGAATTTTTCCGCCGATTTCTGTATTGCGGTTCGACAAGATGCTTCATGATGACCCAAAAATGTTCGAGTTTTCAAACCGTCTCTGCTGAATTTTCACCATTTTTATAGTGAATTTTAATAATTTTAATGCATTGTTGAAAGGTTTATTGTTCCATTTTAATTAATGGCGTAGTTTCTTCTTGTCAAATGTCAAAAAATGACAGCTTCAAAAGTGACATCTACCAAAATAACGGGCTATACAAAACAACACTTCTTATTAGAATATTTAATAAATTTAAAATAGTTCACTTTTATGAATTTTCAGCAAATCACACTGGTAAAAACTCCATTCACACTTAGTATTATGTTTAAGACTTAGTATTATGTATAAGACTTAGTATTATGTATAAGACTCCCTAAAACGGTGAGCCACTGAACATTCCGCAAGATCTACGAATTCCTTCCTCAAAAAATAAAATCTACGGATTCTTCCCTTTTTTTCTGGTAGGGGGGTGAATGCCATTTATGCACAGAGTGTGGGACTCCCATTCTCACAAGCAGGCGACTACACTACCCACTAAATACCCTCCCCCTGTCAACGTGAGAAACCAGCCTGGAACCGTTTGACACAGTGCTTTGGGCCAGATCTTGTTTTGTTACGACGTGACGCGCCTTCAAGCTGGGGAGTCCCTTTTCGAGCGGGAGGGAAGAGGGGCAGAGGAAGTGCCAGAAAAGCGATTCCCGAGCCCCAGCGCCCTGTGCTGCTGTGAGTCCCTTTTATATTTTAGGACTGCCCGAACATAATGTGCCATCTGGTTCCATTTGTCAATCAATTCGAGCATCACCACAACTATATTATCCAGGGTGAGCTCTTTCGTCTCCCTATAGAGTTCCCTTTGCAGCCTGGCCCATTTTGTATACGCAGGAAATATGTGGCAGGCATTGTCCTCCTCTCCTGGGCAAAATTGACAATCGGGGGACCATGACTTACCAATCTTGTGCAGGTAAGACTGACAACATCCATGCCCGCTCAAAGGCTAGATCAGATAGAAGTCAGTCACACCATGCCTTCGACTTAGCCACGGCCTCACATCCGGGATGAGAAGCCTAGTCCATCTTTCCTTCGTGCAATTGACGCAAGACTGCTGCCAATCGTTGAGCAAGCACTGTCTCTCCTCGCGGACAACCATCTCCTTCGCATCCTCGTTTCAGCGCAGGTGAAAAACGCAGCACTCTCTGATTTGCTCAGAGAAAAACATCTTTGAGTCCCAGGTACTTCACCGATGGCTTCGATTCAATTCGTATATGTCCAATACTGATCATCCTTACCCTAGGTATTCTCTTTTTTGTCAAGATGACCACTTCGGTTTTCTCCAGTGCTAAGCTCAGCCTGCGAGCAGTCATCCAGTCCCTCACTCGATGCATTAGCATACCTAGCCTAAGTTGTGCCTGTTCAACGGTGCGTCCAGCGACCAGAGCCGCAACATCCTCCGCATAGCCGACCAAGCGCAACTCATCTGGCATTTCAAGTCTCAGTAGCCCGTCGTAAGACACGTTCCACAGGTCCGGACCAAGAAAAGAACCCCGGGCAATACCCGATGTAATTTCCATCCTTCGTTGGCCCTTTGTCGTGTCGTAGAGCAGGCTTCGGTCCTTTAGGTAGTTCCTTAAAACCGCATTAGATATTCTGGAACTTGAAAAGAGTTTTCCTGTGTATCCAACATATCCACCCATCTAGTGGAGCTGAAGGCGTCCCTGACGTCGAGTGTCACCAACAGGATGATGCGTTGCTTGGTACGACTAGAAACCTCTGCCTTTTGGACCGCCTTCGCCGCCTCTGCAATCGCATCAATGGTAGAACGTCCCACTTTAAAGCCGTGCTGCCGGGGAGATAGGCCCCCAGCAGCACGAATCGCGTCAGTGAGTCTTCCCTTGATGAGTTTCTGTAGCACTTTGCCAGCCGTGTCTAGCACGCATAAATTTAATTATTGATGATTTCGGGACCTATTTGAGCAATGGTTTGTTGAATATGCTATTTCAGTGCTTTAATCGTTTGTGGATTTCCCACATGACATAAATCTTCTACAGCGCCCCATAAAAAAGTCCGACGGTGTCAAATCGTAGCTTCAAGGTGGCCAATTGGCATCGCCAAGGCGGCTGCTTATACGATTTCCGAATTTTGTGTGCAAAAGACCGATTAATTTATGATGTATGGCATGGCGCGCTATCGTGTTGAAACTAAAGGTTAGTCAAGTCTAAATTCTAATTCTCCGGCTACAAAAAGTCGGTTATCTTCTGTAGCGCTTTCCGCTGCCTGAAACTGCATTTCCAGCCTAATTTTCAAAGGAAACGGTCCAATGATGCCACCACTTCAGAATCAACACCACATTGCCACTCGCTGAGGATGACAATCACGTGTGGGTTTTCCGAGCCCCAGATGCGGCAGTTTTGTTTGTTCAGAAAAGATGATTTTTTGAAAAAAATCGGCATCCAGTTCGAGCTGCTCTAATAACGAAACTGCGAAGCTTTAATTTCTGAGTCATTTGGCTCTTGTAAACAAATAACCCGAGATCTTTGTGCAAAATTCGAGCGACTAATGTTGAGTTGTTGCTATCGATGGCGAGCTGATGTTCTCGGATTGAGCCACACACTCTTGGCTACAGCAGTCATGTTCTCCGGGGTGTGCACTGTACGAGTACGGGGACCGTGAGCATTGTTCACTAGCATGCCTGTCTCACGAACTTTCTTCACAAAGTGGGTGGGTGCTTCATTTCAGCCAAAACTTCTTTCCAAAAAATGCACTGTTTGAGCAATACAGCACTCACTTTGGAAATAAGATTTCAATATTTTCCAACGTTTTTCATGTGTTAATCGATTCATTTTGTTCCGCAGAAGGTTAATACTGACTCACTAACATAATTTTGAGCGGCACGCAGCTGTCAGTGTCAAAATAACATACTGTCGCGTGTTATTGGTTCGCGGCCAATAATTTTAATGTTCCGGGAAAGTGAAAACGCAATGTCTTTTAATTTAAGTTAAAAGTGTTTATTTGATCGAATAAAATGCACAATAATCAGTTAACACTTTCACTAATTTTAATTGTCACTATTAAAAAAAATTTAACACTTGTCCATAAATTTATTATCGCAATTGTCTTCTAAATTACTTCACTATTACGAAACACACTTCCCACACACAATCGCAGTTCTTATCGCGGTCGAAAGAATGATCCGCCCCATTCATTCAGCTCGCCTTTATATAGGGTCTCTACCTATTCGCCCATTTCTCGCACATTGGCGAATGTTCTACCGAGAGGTACCTGGTAGGTTCGAGCAAGTTCATGAATGGAGCGACGTCACTTGCAGATGTTGATCATGCTTGTTGGATTCTCGTGGGTTCGAGTAAATTCATTCGTTGACGTTCTTAATGATGATGAAAACAATTGCGACAGTAGCTCGCAGAATTATTTGTACATGTAATTATTTGTACATGTAACACTGCCCCCACCTCAGTTCTTTTCGCCCCGAAAAGATGTGTCGCTATTTGTAGTCAATTCTCCCTGGGTGTAATATGGGGCAAGATGGTCCAGATGCACGATTTTCATTTTAGCTCTCGGCTTACGATGTTCCTGTATTCGGTATACGACGTCGTTGATTCGCTTTGTAACTCGGTATGGTCCCTCCCAATTATGTTGCAACTTTGGAGACCTACCCTTTCGCCGTTGCGGGTTATAAAGCCACACCAAGTCATCTTGCTGGAAGCCAGTAGAATTAGCCTTTAGATCATACCTGGTCTTCATGCGGTCAGTAGCCGATTCGAGGTGCTTTCGCACTGTCCGATGTATCTGGTTCAACCGTTGTCTTAGATCACTTGCGTACTCCGAGACCGTTTGGGGTTTCTCAGGGGGTGTTCCGAACTTTATATCGGCTGGCAAACGAATAGTCTTTCCAAAAATGACTTTGGCTGGGGCTTGGCCCGTCGATGCATGTTCAGCGGCTCTATACGCCATTAAAAATAGTGGGATATGTCGATCCCAGTCCCTTTGGTTCTCGTCAAGCATTTTGGCCAAGTGTTTATTGAGCATGCCGTTGAAACGTTCGACCATTCATCGGATTGGGGATGCAGCGGTGTTGTCCTCGTTTTCCGTATTCCCAGCTGCTCGCACATTTCGCTAAAAACTAGTGACTCAAAGTTTCGGCCTTGATCCGAATGTAGTTCACAAGGCACGCCGTACCTGCTGACCCAATTTAACACTAGCTGTTCGGCTACAGTAGTTGCTTCCTGGTTGGGAATGGGGTAGACCTCGGGCCACTTGCTGAAATAATCAGCTACAACCAGCGTGTATCGATTTCCCCATTAGATTCAGGAAAGGGTCCAGCGATGTCAACAGCAATCCTTTCGAATGGCACGCCTACGTTATAGGTTTGCATTTGTCCTCTCAGTCGTCGCTTTGGGCCTTTGACGGAAGCGCAAATTGTGCATCTGCGGCACCAGTCCTCTACGTCTTCTCGAGCGTGGAGCCAGTAGAATCTTTCCCGCAATTTCGCTAAGGTTTTGTTAACACCAAGATGGCCTCCCGAGGATCCTTCATGCATTTCCTTTACCACATCGTGGATTCGGCTTTTGGGTAGTATAGTTTGCATCCTATAGGAGCTGCCATCCGCCGTTTCCCATTTCCGCTTGAGTACGCCACCCTCCACCTGTAGGGAGTTCCATTGTGCCCAATAGCTTTTCAGGGTTGTGCCATGCATCGAAACGTCCTTCCACTCCGGTCGCCCAGTCGTCTCCTTCCATACGAGCAATGGTCCGATGTCTTCATCGGCTAGCTGGGCATTTCGAATCTCCTCCGATGACCAACCTTCATCGAATTCGGCCGTTATCAGTCGCAGATCAACGGGCGGTTCCTTTTCCTCAATCCGTTGGCAATGTTTGCAGTTAGCTGGACATGGATGACGAGATAGGGCGTCAGCAATTCCATGAACTCTGCCCTTGTGGAGCAGTTGGGGCCTCACTAGGTCTGGTCGGATCGTCAATCGGGTTGCACCAGTGTCGTTTGTTAGGGTGCATTGCTCTTCATCAACTTGACCAGGAAGGCATCTGTCTGCTTCTCCACGATGTTGCCTTGGCACGGTGCTGGGGATGTCGATACTCGTGGCCAACGTTCGCCCCACGAAGTTGGCCCTTGCAGTTTGATGGGCCTCCATTCCAGGCTCCTGACACGGTCTGGATCTCCACCACCCTGGACAATAGCTCGGTCTTCTTCCCTTCTTGCAGTCTCTTTGCAGGTGCCCTTTTTCCCCGCAATTCCAGCATCTAGGCGCACCATTCACCTGCAGCTCTCGCTCATTTCCCACGCGCTCACACCTGGATTTATCTGTCACTACCTCGCGAACCCAGACAGTGGTACGGGTCACATTTTTGGCTGCCTCAAAATTTAAACTATAAGCCAATGCTTCCTTGACTGTTTGCTTTTGAGCTAACCGCACGGCTTGTTGCAATTCCTTGTCCTTTAAGGCGCTGATGAATGCTTCTGCTGCTACGTCATCTCGATGTTCTGGGTCGTACGCTGGGTAAGCCAAAAGTGCCAATCGCTCAATGTCTTGTGCTAGCTGCTGCAAGGTTTCGCCAGACTTCTGCATCCGATGCCGTAGCTGCGCCCGATAAATCTGCTTCAGATGATCGTCTCCATAACGCATGTCCAGCGCATTCATTATAGCAGCCGGGTTTGAATGCAGCTCAACGGGGATAGCCTGCAAAAGCTCGGCAGCTGGGCCTCTTAGAGCCAGAATTAACGCAGTTGCTCGTTCCTGCTCATTCCAGTGATTTATCCTAGCGGCGGCTTCAAACTGGATTTTGTAAATACTCCAGACCGTTTGCCCATCGAATATTGGTGCTTGCACATTTCTGGATGTGCTTTGCGCTGCGGTTATAAGCGGGGCTGGTGAGGTGGTTAATACTGGTCCATCTTCAACCTGGCTGATCTCATAGTTGATTTTCTCCTCAACTTGGCTGACCTTCTCCTCGACCTGGTAAACCTTTTCCTCGACGCATTTAATTTGATTGTTCAGGCTACCGAGCTCCACTTTTATTTCGGTTGACTGTTTTTGCACTTCCTTGATTACGATCGCTTGTTGGTCCATCTTCGCCGATTGTTCATTTAACTTCGCTGATTGTTCATTTAACTTCGCTGATTGTTCATATAACTTCGCTGATTGTTCATTTAACTTCGCTGATTGTTCATCTAGCTTCGTCGTTAAATTGGACGACTGTTCATTGAGCTTCGCAGTTAAATTGGATGACTGTTGTCGCTGCTCTTGCTGCATCAGCGTCAACATTTGCATCAGCGCATTTTCTGGTTTCTTTAGCTTTGCTGTTTCAGCTTCACCACCTTCTGCGCCTTTTTCTGCATCTGTAGGCTCACCCGAATCTAGATACGCACCTTCCGACTCGATTGCATCACGCAAGCGTGCAATCAGTATGGCCTTTGTACCTTGTGTAGCCAGATTTCGTTGTTCCAACTCCTCTTTGAGCTCCGATATGCTCAATTGATTAATTTTTAGATTTAAATTTCCTGGCATTTTTATTGTTTCGGTTATTTTTCCACGTTAACTTTCACAATTGTGCACTTCAAAAATGTTTAATCGTTTTCACTTCCAAAATTTTCTTTCTCACTTCTGACACCATTGTCGCGTGTTATTGGTTCGCGGCCAATAATTTTAATGTTCCGGGAAAGTGAAAACGCAATGTCTTTTAATTTAAGTTAAAAGTGTTTATTTGATCGAATAAAATGCACAATAATCAGTTAACACTTTCACTAATTTTAATTGTCACTATTAAAAAAAATCTAACACTTGTCCATAAATTTACTATCGCAATTGTCTTCTAAATTACTTCACTATTACGAAACACACTTCCCACACACAATCGCAGTTCTTATTGCGGTCGAAAGAATGATCCGCCCCATTCATTCAGCTCGCCTTTATATAGGGTCTCTACCTATTCGCCCATTTCTCGCACATTGGCGAATGTTCTACCGAGAGGTACCTGGTAGGTTCGAGCAAGTTCATGAATGGAGTGACGTCACTTGCAGATGTTGATCATGCTTGTTGGATTCTCGTGGGTTCGAGTAAATTCATTCGTTGACGTTCTTAATGATGATGAAAACAATTGCGACAGTAGCTCGCAGAATTATTTGTACATGTAACAATACGATTTAAAAGAAACTACCATATGGCCCACCTGGTATGCATAGCTAAAATTCAAAGTTAACATTCAAGTTTGGTTGCAAAGCACTTTGGTTGCAAAACATTTTTACTTGCTCAACTTGTATTTGAGCTTTGTTTGACAGCCAAGCGTCATTTACTTTCTGCGGAGCCCACATGAGTCAGGATTGTTTGAAGTTGGCTTTTAATTCTTAAGTGCAATATTTTTATTCCTGAATAAAGATAGAGTTTCCTAAAATATAACTGTTCAAATTATATACTTTCGTCCATTTATCAATAAATCATATCAGTTGAATATGTTCCACGACCTGCCCAAAATTCCAAAGAATAAATTCAATTTAGCTAATAATATGCATTACACAGAAATACAAATATTATGATTCAATTTTCGTTGAAATTTCGATTATCTAATAAGACGTTACAATTTTTCATCCGCATGTATCCAACCTTCTAAGTAGAAAAGACCAAGCTCGGTATCATGGCCATTTATATGAAACAAAACCTACAAACATTCCACTTTATCACTCAAGGGCTATACCAACGATATCATGTTGCTCCCACTGACTGGGTGCTCAGATTCGAATAATCCCATATGAGATTTTTTTAACCTCATGCTCCTTTTTCCATCAAGAAAGCACGTTTTTCCGTTATGTCTACTACCTGATAAAATCTTCACCTGAACATGAACGTAGTTTTTTATCCTCGCGCAAGCAACAGACGGGAGGCGTCGGGACCATTTATAAGACCTTGTCGCCTGGCGAGAAAGCATCATGTCGATTTTCACGAATTTCCCGCTCACATACACCTCACAGTTTCTGTTCTTCTGCCAAATCTCTATAACTAATGCCTTTCCTGTATTTGTTTTTATTTCGTTACAGGGCGGATTGCTGCAAAGTAGATGAGCCTGGCAAAGTCCCCCATATTGGGGGACTATCGAATTTCGGCACGGTAAGTGGTTGCATTAAGGTTCGAGTCAGCCAAAATAAATCGGCACATGTGTGAATGTTTGATGTTGTATTCGTTTTAAGAAAAAGTTCACATTTGACATTGAAAGGATATCGAGCTATCTGGATCCTGTGGTAGATACATTTAAGCAAGGGCTTGACTTTAAATTATTATTGAATTCCACAAATATTCCAATTCGATGTCTTGTTGTAGCTCTGAACTTCTTTAAGCTTTTAAATCAATCTAATCCTTTTTCCTTTGTATCGTTTCAGCTTGTCGTAGCAGAGATGAATCGCCTAGGAATGATTGTGGATTTATCACATGTGTCTGTGCCAACAATGTTGGATGCGCTGGCAACATCAAAAGCGCCCGTCATCTTCTCCCACTCTTCAGCGCATGCAATCTGCAATAGTTCAAGGAATGTGCCGGATCATGTCCTGAGACGAATTGTACGTGATTTTGATATACTTTTTTAAAATAAACCCATTTTTTATAGCAACAATATTTTATAAAAGAAAACATTAAAGCTCCATTTAAATTGATAAAATCAACTCCTTTATCATCTAAATGCATTTCTGTAGGTCTCTTCGCAGCGTATAAAGTACTTTTTCATAGATTGTTCTTACTTTTTGCAGGCAGTCAATCGAGGACTTGTGATGGTCGCGTTTTTTCCACACTTTATCAAATGTTCGGAGAGAGCAAGTCTGAGCGACGTAGTAGGTATGCATCCAGCTGTAACATTTATTTTCTGACTCAAAGCCATGTAACACTATTTCGTTCGTGATGGATCTGTGATGGATTCGTCACGGACGTTGGGCATACATTTCTTCTTCGCAAAGTGTCCTTTGAAAAATTTATTACGATTTTTATCTTTGTTCCTCTTTCTACAGCGCATATAAATCACATTAGAGATGTGGCGGGAGTCGATCACGTGGGCATTGGTGCAGGATACGATGGAGTTAATTTGTAAGTTATCACTTTTTCCAGTTTTTAACCGACTAAGTTTTTCATTGACATCCTTCAATGTGTTTTGTGGAACTGGAAGTTTATTATTTTGAAAACGATTTCAGATCGGTTTTATCTGAATGTGTATATGAGAGGATGGACATGGACAATTGAAAAATTTATGAGTAATTTGAAAAATTCAATTGTCCTAATTGTTTAAGTGTGAGTTGATGATATACAAAGAGTGAACAAATTAGTTTTATATAGAAGGCGGGGTAAAAGTGATCTCTTAATGTGAATTAGCAACCAATGAAAAAAATCCTCTGTTTTCACGAAAAATTTATTCGAAGATGCAAATCAGATAACATTAAGTTGAAAAAAACATATCGGTCACACAAAGAGTTTGATGCACGTTTGTGCTCGTTTTAAGTATTTAAATTTGTTGCTCGCCAAACATCTGACTTCAAATCAGCGCACATAGGGGTATTTTGCTGATCTAGCTGGTAAAGATTATTTATTAAGTTTGTTTTAGCAAGGAGTTGCTCTGGTTAACTTTAAGCTAAAATAATTTTTTTTTTGATTAATAATAGGAATAATGACAAAATATTGGGAAAAGATATAATCAAAATATATTTTAGTAACTTACACCTTCGATATTCATTATTTTTTTAAACAAAATGTTAAAAAAATTATGTAACTATAATGTTGATAAGTTCCATGGTTCTTCATCATCCTCATCACTTTTAATTCCCCCAGAAACCTTCTCCAAATTAGAATCTGAGCCTCTTTCAGAGTCAGGTACAGCAGAAATCATCAACGCAATTGCTTTTTCGTGAATGGCAATGTTCTTTTTTTGGGGGTTGGTTTCATTCCAATAATCTGTTGGTCAGAAGTGAGTAATAGTCTATTTATAATATCAGTTTTACACTTGACACTTGAAAATTTTCTTGCGAAATTCTGCCTGTATTGCGGGAAACGTTTATTCCGTACCTCAGTGGCTTCTTCCGAGAGCAATCCAATTGGCACAAATGCATGGGCTATGACAGTAGCACCATGCACTAGAATCTTGTGCATTGTTGGTGTCATAGGATGCCACGTATACAAACTTATATAAAGTTTTGCAGTGTCTTTGCAATAATCTGCGAGCTTGTTCAAATAGACGTTGTGACCACTTGATATGACTTCAAGGATGTCTTTGAGCTGGTAAATGAAATTCTAATCAACTCTAGTCATTTCCGCAGCTAATTCAGGATTGGAAAAAAGTCTGTTACCATAATTGATTTTTCCAAACCCAGCTTACGGTACATCCGGTTTCACGTCTAAATTTCTCTTGAATGATTTTTTCCTCTCTTTAACAACAATTTTGTCAACGTCATATCTAAACTGACACTTTTTACAGTGAGTTTGTATGAGAAGTGCATTATGCTCCCAAACAGGCGAATTCTGGCGTGTAAAGTGGATAATCCGAATGGAAATGTGTCTGCTTCAACACCTTTTTTGATGGTTAAATTGTTGAATTCTTTCGATGTTGCAAATGTAGCACCTAATTGTTGACGGGGTCTGTGTGGTGGCAGTACATATTTTTGCATCTACCATTGTAAGCATCATAGTATGTTTTACAGAAAATTACTTTTCCCATAGTAAAAATTTTGTATTTTATAAGGTGTTAATGGCATTTTTCAAATACTCAATTTCTTCGGGGGTTATATTCACAGTTTCTTTAATGAATCTAATTCTAATAGAACGACAATATTGCGGTGAGGATGAGGTTGGATTTTGCTATAATATTTTTGCACCACATACCACACGAAGTGGTACAATGCTACTTTGGAAAATTTTACTATCTGTGGCGTAATTTTCCATCTTTTGTTTGAATTGTGCCTGCTGTGATCCATCACAGCCCTACTTGCAAAACAGTTCTAATGAGCCACGTTCATCTCGTCTTAGATAACGTGAAGCATCCTTCAAATACGTCAGTAATCTTGTTGCGGTGTTGTTTGATAAATCTTGAAGATTTGCATGCGCGCAAGTTTCGGTCACTTCGAATGTCTCTTTGATCAATGAAAGTGTTAGCTAGTTTTCTTTGTCATCTTGTACTGTTTTGTATGCTTTATTCATCTTTGTAGCCCTCGTAATCTGTAATTTATCATTATTCGCTGTTATATGTAAAGTTTCAGTTTTCTTTCTCTTGCTTCTTTCGCTCAGCTTATTAACTGACTTTGATAGTCGACCTGAACATTTAGGCTGCGCTCTCGGTATATCGAAAGTATTTCTTAGCCATTCGTCATTATTATGAAGAAATCTAGCTTCTGTTTTATCAGTTTTATTCTACCTGTGTTTAAATTCCGGCTTAATATGCAAAAACTTGGGCTTCATCGTCTTTATTTCATCTTTGAAATAGTTTACGCTGGATAAAACCCAATTTTCCAAGTAATTTAATATTTTTTCGAAATTAGGCAAATTTTGCTCTTTTATTTGATCAAAAAGTGATTTACGGTTCACTACTCTAACATTTGAGTGACCGGGTGATCCTGAAGACAAATAATTACCATCAAACATTGTGCAAATTCCAAAGTTATTTCTTTTCACTGCATTAGTCTGTCATCTCTGGCAAAAAGGGCGCGAGTATAGAAGACTAATTAGGTCATAATAATTTTAAGTAAACTACAACTTGCCATTGTTAATTAAAATAATAACCGGGAAGAAACCGAAAATACAACAAAAACTTTTCCAACTTAAAATTGCGTTAGAAATCTTAAGAATTTTAAACTATACTTTCAAACGTCAAATAAAAATATCCTTTCAAAAAAAATACAGTTTTATATTTTAAAAATATGAGTTCTTACCTCCTTGATCCATATTCATAACAATATTTTGAAAGAAGTCAGTAGTCATGCAAATATTTTACTTTTTATCAGATGGTATAATACTTACGAAATGCGTATTACGTGCAGTTGAAGCGATGACTAACTTCTAGCAAAACAACTACGCGGGTTGTCTATTGTGCTCTAGTCATTCGAGAACTATAAGAACTAGGTTTTAGGGTATTGTAAAATCATTTTACAATACCATACTAAAATCGCGTCCTGTCTGTCTGTCTGTCCGCCCGTCCATCCGTGTGTCACACCACTTTTTCTCGCAAACTGCATAAGCTAGTAACATAAGATTTTGTTAATAGGTGCGGAGTGATGCCCTCTTCTAAGTTTAACCACGAAAAGAAATTTATAAGGTCTTTAAAGGGGGTCTCCCCATATAGAGGAGTTGCCCCTAAAAAAAAGTTTTCATTGCATATAGGCAATATGGCAATTTTCAAAACAGGTCTTTGAGGGGTGCAGAGGAAGGGGAAATATACGAACACTTTAATATACCCCTCTCGCGATTGTACACCTTTGACCCGAAAAATCTGAAACAAATCACAGAGATGTGATTTTAGGAGTACAAGGGCAACAAATACTCATAGGTCAAAATTCGATCAACTTTGTTAATAATAGTACATTTTATAAATTTCACATTTTTGCCTATAAGATCAAGATGGGACCCTTAAATTTCTCAAAACCTACAATTTAAGTTTCCTAAGAGTACACTACAAATATGTAGGAATTTGGTAAAAATTTTAGAAATGGTTTGTAATATTGATATGTTATCATGGCTAATCAAGCGATGGGGTCAAAACACTTGAAACAAAATGGTGGCGAATTTAAAATCATAATAACCATAATAATTATTCGAACTCAATTTATGGAATCTATATATTAGTCAAGTTTTGATATGCAGAATATATTGTTTGATTTACTAATTGTTTTACAATACCCTTCAAGCAGGAGCACCCTCCTGCTACTGCAACTTATTTTTTATATACGACAACTTCTTACAATTTAATTTTTGACCGACTAGATCAGCAAAATTTTTTTTTTATTTATTCACCAATACTGGCTTTTGAGTATTGCAAGGTTTGTTGTTTGCGTGGTAAATTCGAGGTTTCGTGCTGGCCATTAGATCTGGTGATCTACACGGCCAGTTCGAATTTCCAAAACGAGAGATCATACAACTTTAAAACTGATGTCTCAAAATCTTCTTCGTTTCCCAAGCGTTGTAGGTGGCTGCTTGTTCCTGCTAGAACCAACAATTGTCGAATCGAATTCAGCAACTTGCGGCAAAAAAAAAAATAATTTTATATTTACATGCAATGCCCACCATTTATGGTTACGCTTGTACCATCAGCGTCCTCAAAAAAAAGGCTCATTCACTTTTTGCTTGCAAATTCCAAACTAAACAGTCACTTTGAGGGGATGCAATGGCTCTCTAAACATCATCAGTAGCGTTTCATTATGGCAACGAGGTAAAATAGTGCATCCTTAAGCCAAACTGGGTTAGAAAACTTTACAGTGTCTTGTACAAATTCTTTGCAAAATTTAAGACACGATGAAATCATAATGGTAATGACTACAATAGAGTAGATAAATTTTGTAAGTGAATGCTATTCAAAGCAGGGTAGTAACGCTGGACAAAGTCTGCGATACCACTCACATCTGTACACTACTGCTTCACAACATCCACAATTTAGCAACTCTCGACTGGCTCAGCCCCGCTTACGTTGAGTTCTTTGTCATTGACTAGAAAGCTTCAGCTCAAACCAACGGTAACAGCTCTAGAAATAATCATGGAACAATTATCAATCGACAGCAAAGAACCACAATAAATGAAGCACCGTTACCAGCAGCAGTCATCATGATCTCTGGTAGTGAAGATGAATCGCTTAAAAATTTCCTAAGGCGTCAGTCTCGCACACAACAATATCATTATGGTAACTATCTTACCATATCCATCTTTATGTATTCTAATACCAGGCCAACGTAATAAACTTAATAATGATGCGTTTGATTTTGATAGCATTTAGGGTTTTCTTAGACCATCAGATCTACCAAGCCACGGAAGAGGAACTGTAGTAAAGTTTTGGCTGATTTGCAAGCGTATGTGGACAATGTTTCGCTATCATCAAATACTAAATTCAACCGATGACATCTGGAAAAGGAAGATAAATGGCGCACAAAAAGTTATGCCCAAGGATAAAGCGTAAGATTACCACCTACCGCTTAAAGTCCAAAAACATAGAATAAACTAAAATTTAAACAACTTAAGGTACGGGTTGAAAGTAAACAAATATTAATGAGACTGTAACTTGTAGTGGTAAGAGCACTTACCCAGTGAGCCAAAGGTCCCTGGTTCGAGTCTCTTTGGCGGCAATAAGATTCAGCTCGAGTGATTCTTCGGACGGACTATATACCCGTTCTCTTATGATACGTGCTGGTTTAAAATTAGAACGTACTGTCACGGACAAATTCCTACCAAACCTCAGCACTTGCCTCTGCAATAAGTTCACAAGTTGTACGAAAAAATGATAGAATCACCCGAGCCAAGTTACTATTTACTTACTGACTTTGCAAATAATAATATGTTGTAATCATTAATAACACTAATGGTAAACATAGTATATATGCGAGTAAGGACGAAAGCTGAACAAGAAATGCCCGGAATAATGGCTCTGCGAAAGTGCGCCTCCGAAGATAAACCGTTGAAAATGCACGAATCGTTGGCTGTACATATATCAATGCACAGACTGCAGTTTTAATCGAGGCTTTGGTTGAATTAGGTGCAACGATTTGATGGGCGGCCTGTAATATAAATTTGACACAGAAGGAAGTTGTTGCGGTATTGACTGAAGCAGATTATCCGATATTCGCATGGCGTAGTGAGACCGAAGGAGATTTTTGGTGGTGCAACGATATGAGTTTGGATGATAGAGGCGATGCAATACAGTATTGTTGAAGAAATATCCAGCCATGTTTAGAATGGTTAAAGGCATGATAGAGAGAAGTGTCATCGGGGTACAAAAACTGTACCAGCTATCAAAATCTGGGAAGTTAACAGTCCCAGCAATGAATATAATGGAACTCGTCACTAAAACAAAATTTGATGATTTGTATAGCTGCAAAGAGTCTATTATTGATAGTTTAAAGCGTCCAATCGACGTTATGTTTGGTGGGAAGCAATTAGTCATTTGCGGATATGGTGAAGTTGGAAAAGGATGCGCACAAGCATTGAAAGGATTAGGATGCACCGTGTATACTACTGAAATCGACGCTACCTGCGCTCTTCAGGCCAGCATGGATGGTTTTCGTGTGGTGAAATTTAATGAAGTTATTTGAAATGTAAACGTTCACGAATTACATAATTTTTATAACCACCATCGGTAATAGAAATTATGTAATTCGTGATCACATGGACAAATCAAGAATGGGTGTATAGTCGGCAACATAGGGCACTTGAATACCGAAATCGATGTGAATAGTTTACGGACTCCAGTTCGATCGCAAGTAGATCAAATTGGTTGGCCGGATGGTAAACGAGTCATCATGTTGGCTGAAGGACGATTGGTGAATTTATTGTGCTCAAGTATGCTATCATTTGTTGTTTCGGTAGCACGTATATTTGTTGCAAAAAAAAATGGATGATTACGTAGCACGCTTACATTTTCCCACAATCGATATCATCAACTCCTGGAGAAAATAAAAAAACGGAAGGCATTTGACGTTTCAATCAGGCACGGTCACCAACATTGAAAATAAGAACAACTAAATAAAAAACACAGGGAAAAGCACGCAGCAAAGAAGGTTAGAGCCAGGACCAGAAATGGCGAAACTAAACAGCGGCTACTAATGGCTATGAGGTCAGCGCTGGAAAAAGCTATCGGTGACACTGACGAGGTGAACCTGGACACCATGGCAGAAGAAGGGGCTATCGAGGAGGAAAATCGGCTAAGGAGTCTTACGGTTGTAGCTGAGGTGGAAGTTGCAAAACGGTATGATGTCACGAAGTGGGATGTACGCTTTTCAGGGGAAACTCCAGCCTCTCTCAGTGCATTTTTAGAGAGAGTTGAGGAGTTTCAGGTAGCTAAAGGATTCTCGAGGTTGAGACTGTTTCAGTCGGCAACGTTTCTGTTTGAGGGAAAGGGTCTTACATAGTTCCGAGCAATTAAAGTGAAATGTGATGGGATGGGATGACGTTCAGTGGAAGCTTAGTGTTGGATTCTTTCCTCCTGACTATGACGAGCGACCGTGGGAGGAAATCTGCAACAGGACTCAGGGAGAAGACGAGTCTATTGGGGTTTATGTTACCGTCATAGCAGGCCTTTTCTGTCGCTTATTGTTGAAATGTTTAGAAGAAAAGAAATTACCGAAGATTCTGAAAAATATATCTGCGTTTTGTCAAGCCCAACTTAGCCTAGTAACCGTAGCGTCGATTGCGAAGCTGGTAAGCCTCGGCCGTAAGTTGGAAGGCACTCGAGTGAGAGTGGAATCGTTTGTGCCACCACCTTCTTTGAAAACAAGTAGGCTTTTGGAACCCGATTTGGGTTACAGTAGGAAGAGCACAGGTGCGGCCTCAATGGCGCAAACGACTGCATTAGGGACAAAATGCTGGAATGGCAACGGCTTCGGTAATATGTCGCAAACTTTCCGGGATCCTCGGAGGTGTTTTTGTTGTGGAAGGCCGTTTGTCCCTCATCTTCTCTTAATACGACGGGGCGAACTCGAGAGCAAGGTGGAGGAAGAATTTCCGGGATCTGAGCTAAAGCAGGAACTTCGGGAAATGGGGGTCGTACTCATTAAGTGGCGTAATGAGTACGAGACGGCATGATAAGGAAGTCGCAACTGTAGGAAGAGTGGATTTTGCAGTGGAAGAGTCAGCTAAAGATGACATTTTTGGGAAGTAGTTGTTGGCTTTGTTGGATTCTGGGGCAACACACTCCATCCTCGGAGGTAAGGGATGGAAGGCTTTGGAAGCTCGTAGGGTAGGGTTAGGAAAGACTGGGGAAGTGTCTATAAGATTGGCCAATAATGCCCAAATAGGTGTGGAAGGCGAAGTGTAAGGGTTAAGGGAGCGACAAGCTAGTTGATCTTGCTATCGGTACCTGCTGTACCACATGAACTTATCTTGGGGCTTGATTTTTTAGACGATTTAAGATTGTTTTGGACATTAGTAATGGGCTCTGAGACTCTGCATCAGTTGCAACGTGTGGGGTATTGAGGGGAAGATCACGGATGTTGCAAGCCAAAGAGAGTCTACTTAAGTTTTTATTGATGGGAAAAGGCATTGCGTGCACCACGGTAGTAATAAATGTGATAAAAACATCGGCTAGCCTAATTAAAAAAGGGTACTACCCAGTGTCTCCAGCAGTACAGCAGCATATTAACTCTGAACTGGATAAGATGCTGGAATTGTATATAGTGGAACCCTCCTCTAGCCCACAGTCGTTACTCATTTTGCTGGCTAAAAAAAGGCGGGAAGTTTTGCTTCTGCATTGATTTTTGGATGTTAAATCAGGTGTCAGAGCGAGATCCATGTCCAATCCCCTATGTATCGGCCACGTTGGACAAACACCGCAATGCAAAATATTTATCAACACTGGACATTAAGCCCGCTTATTGGCAGGTTCCGTTAGCCGAGGACTCAAAGCCTTTGACGGCATTTACAATTCCAGTTTAAACGTATGCTCTTAGGCCTCCATAATGCCCCAGCAATTTGACAGGGCCTTATCGACAAATTTTTGGGATTTGGAGCCATGTGTTTTCGTCTACTTGGACGACGTAATAGTAGTGACCACCGGCTTTCAAAAGCACTTGGAAATGTTGTGTGAGGCGTTACACAGATTGCGCAAAGCGGACTTGTGAGTTGCAAGGGAAATGTGAATTTTATCAGTCCATGCTGAATTATCTAGGCTACGTTGTAGATGAGCAAGGCTTACACGTGGATCTGAGAACGTAGAGTGCATGTTGCGGATTCCTCCGCCGACTAGTGTAAAGAACGTTAGATAATTTCTCGGGATGATATCATGGTATAGGCGGTTCATTCCAGATCATACCACCCTGACGGCACCACTCAGAAACCTACTCGAAACAAAACAAGAAATTTGTATGGTCTCAAGTGCTGAGGTATATTAACCCTTTTATTTGGTTTTGAACCCCAGCTCCCGGTGAAAGTTATTTCTTGACAATTGAGATTTAGGGTAGATAGATTACGGGATTGTCGCGGGAGTTTGTTGGTTGGTTTGTCCTCCTATTCTTCTTGGTATGCATATAAAGGCAGTGATCGTGATAGTTTCCCCTGAAAGGGAAGACTCTGGCGCGAGCCAAGCTCGTCTTGAGGCTCGGGGGACAAGTTTACGGGTAGACGAGTGGCACCCACGCCCGTCCCCGACGAAGTGACCCGGGACCCAAAACGTCTCCGGCCGGAGTCGGTATGTATGGTTGGATAATCCATTCGGGATGGTTTTATCTCCTAACAATACCGCAGCTGGGTGGATGGAAATACGGCCAAAGCGTGTTACCGACCATATCACCTTGTGAATAGATCAAGATAATGAGATACTCTAACTAACTCTAAGCGATGGCCCAAAAGAAGCTGTATTGTCAAAGTAACTTGTCAAATGTCCGTCACATTGACAAGTTCAAAAGTGATCCAAGCCTCAAAATTTCGGTATTGCTGGTCGGAGTGTGGTGAAAACTACAAAGAATTGCGCGATGGCCCAAACAGAATCAAATTTTGGATAAGAAAGAGCAAAGCAGTAATCTCCGGAATTAGTGGAGTTTCGTTAAACCCAAAAAAGGCAACGAACAAAGGAAAAGGTATGTTTTTGCCCCTGCATAATTGAAGGTGGCGCAATTGATGAAATAACATGCTTTGAGTCTTGAATCGCTGGGAACAGTTTGGAGTGCTGAATTTGCTCAGAAAGTTGAATTACTGCCGAAAGTAGACAAGTCTACCCGGTAATGCATTGGCGGTGGAACGAGTACGTTAAGAGAGGATTTCTTAAATATAGCCTATGGTGTTGATGTCTCGTGGTGTGAATAAAATACCGAGTCCACTCCTATTTAAAAATAAATTATTTTTGATAGCAATTGTGCTTCGATAACACGTCAATGTCGTCATCGCGTCAAACAAACAGAAGGCATGAAGGATTTACTTGTTAAAGTTTTTTTATGGATGAAACATGCTGATGTCATTTTTGCGCGGCAAGATATCATCGCACACAACATGCATGTTTGGTAGGTCAATGAACGCGCGTGGTCAGCATTGAACAGCAACATAGTTGCGCGTGATAAAATATTATCGCGCACTAGTAGGCATGTTGGCTGACCAATGCTATATTGTCGTTGATATGTCTGGTGGTCAAGTATGCATGTTGTGGTCGATATGCTGGGTGGCTACTCCGCCACAACCCATATTGGGGTAGATTCGGCGCTGATTACTTCTCCGTGACACCGATGACAGAATTTATCCAGGAGACCTCCTATAAGGTATTTGAAGAAAGGCTAGTTGAAATTATATATTTGTATTAGCAAAAGTTTCTCTTGGATTAAATTTTAGAGACAGAGCTCAGAAATTTTATTTGTTAACAATTTGTATTGGACTTGTAGCAAAGTATAACTTTTTGTTACAAGTCTTGTAACGGTTGGCTTGGGGATATATAGTGCTCCGTGTACGAGAAGAATACTACATAGTGTGCGGTCTATGGGAAGAATAATAACTGACGATTAGTGTTTTGATTTATTTACATAAAAAAAAGTGTTTAATTGTACTCGTACTGGCTGTGTTTGGGTGATGAACAATTTGAGTATGAGATGGAGAAGATAGTGTCCTTCCAATAAATTTAGCTGCTAGAGTGTGGATTAAATAAGTGCTAGTGCAGAAAAATGTATTATTGAGGCACCACAGAATGAACTTCGGTAAACCATCGTACTCGCTGGGCGATCAACTGTGGAATCCAGGTCAAAGCGAGTTCGCGCCCACGTCCTCCTGCGGCAAATAACATCGGGACTGCTGGGTTCTCCTGCCTAAGCACCTCAGTTGTATAGGATAACACTAATTTGTAAAACCGAGACAGAGGTTACAGCAAAGTACTTGACGCTATTGGGACAAGTTACAGAGCAGGATCGTTAATTACTTACTTGTTGAACAGTAGAGCAAACCTTGATTTTTCTGCTCCTTAACATCGTTGGAGTGAACTCATTTGCTGTGTTAAGCAGGAGGGCAGGTTTTTCTCCTCTTTCAGCATATCTGGCAAGCAAACGGCGGATGTCTATCCTGCACGTTTTTACAGAGTTTTTCTAAAGTATCTGCATAGAATTACGGCTTAAATACTTGTGAATCACGCGAAAGACCTGCTGGCTACTTTTTTTAGCTTTCTAATGGCTTCAACCATTTATTCATTTTATTACTAAGGCTCTGTGCTATATCCCTTAGAAAAGAATTCACTGTAATAAAAACTCAAATTTTTATTTGACGTGAAGAATACTCGTACATTATTATATGTCAAGACTATACCAAAATTTGGATTAACTAGGATATTAATCTCATGACAACAGTAGATAAATCACTTACGTTTGAGAAGAAATAAGAGCTTAGACATTTGGTCCTTCTTCCAGTGAGATTTGAGTTATCGCTTCCAAGATGAAAACTAGTTTCTTCTTCCATCCCGTACCTAACGCTCCGACAAAAAAAAAATTTTAGGGGATGTCCACACGCATAAAATACTTGTAAATCTTGTTGAAACTTCTACGGTAGTGTATAAATATTTCCTACCTAATCTTAGCAATTCTTTAGTCCAATCGTTATCAAGTGATATCCACATTTGTTAAGCTGTCATCTTTGCTTTATGCCCTGTTTAAGAGAAGTCATCATAATGGAAATTAGGATCCTATTTTGCTCCACCTATAAAAGAGTACCAGATCTTGCCAGTTAACGCACAGGAACAGTGAGTAAAGCAATGACTTCAAACTGAAGTTAGGGTAGTACTATATAAGTATATACCGCCGTTAACCTTGTGCTTAGGTTTTGACGTTGGAATTTACTTCAACCGAATGTACTAGCCCATTCTTTTCTTCTTGAAGTAAGAGACTCAAATGCTTTATTTGCAGACGGTATGCAATTTTATAATAGATTTTCTTGGGAATTGATAGTGCTTCTGCAATACAAAGCTCTGCCCCTGGCCAAAAATCCCCACAATTAAGATTTGCTTCTGCACATTCTGCATGCTCCAAAGAGAACTGGTTACCTTGAAGTAAATTAAAGTATTAGGAGTGTTTTTGTAGGATAAATATGGTGTTTTCTTGTGATGAGCTATGTGTTTTCACCTTTGTTTACTGCATTTAGGTTCGCCGACTTTTTCATGAGACTGCTACTTTCTATAGTCAGGTAGGTTCCATTAGAGCAGTGTTGGTCCAAGATATATGGCAAAGTTGCATTTTCTATGTCAATCCAATAGTCTTTACAGTACACAGTCCTCTGGACTCTCTCTCTCTCTCTCTATACATAGATATTATTTTTCTTCTTTCCTACACATTTAGTCTTGTTTTAAAGATTGGCAAGAATGTCATCATGCTTTGTTTCCTCAATTCGGAACCTCTTACTTCGTTATAAACAGCAACAGGTTCATTCTATTTTCATTGAAATCTAACCCACTACTCTAGAATAACTGCTATGGAATGCATAAGCAATAATTTAGCCTTCCTGAGAGTATCAGGATAAATTATCTTGGAATGTCGTCCACATATACTACCATTTTAGAACCAATGCTATATAGTTTCTTGGATAACTAATTGACTTTTAATTTCCATATCAGGAAAAATATAACATTGACCTAAGGGAAACGAGTGTTCGGCACGATTGTTAGGCACTTGTTTGCTGATAAAGGCACCCATTGAAAAGTATAGTCCCAGGTTTTCAGTAGTTATTTTATAAAATGAATCAACTTTGAGTCAACTCATATTTTAGAGAGTATTCAGTATAGTTTGTGGGTGAATATTACTAAATGATGTCAAGAAATGCTGCATGTATATACTATTTTTATGGAGACGCTCGTTTTGCGTGCCTTAATAGACCATATAATACCATCTCGTTATACATACATATTTGCCCTTTATATAGTCATTTTGATATTTGATGAATTCTGAGGCGCTAGTCATTTAATACCCTATAATATCTCTCACCGAGGGAATTATAAATAGATTGGTCCATAGCCCTTCTTCACTAATGCATAAGATATCTTGTCTGGGCTTAGAATAAAAATGACTCCAGCTCTTGGCGGCAAGTTAGAATGCCTGTAAATTTTAGATACGTATTATACGATTAAGGTAGGCACTATACGAGATACGAAGATGGCTAAAGCCTAAGGCTCCTTGAATATATGGAATACCAACAGAACTGCTCCAGAGTGTGAAGTCTCCATCTAAGTAACATTCTGCATCTGCAAAAAAATAAAATCTGTCCTGTTCACAAAGTGGGGAACAAATTAAGGTGTGAAAATTATAGAGACGTCACTCTACTGTACACGCATTAAAAAGTGCTCTCGAGAATCACAGAAAGAAAATTAAAGCCGTACTTTGAAAGTATTATAAGAGAGTATCATGGACGCTTTTGAAATGGAAGGTCTATGAAAGATCAAATGTTCTCAATAAAGCAGATGCTCGGAAAGTACTGGGAATATAACATCGATGTGTACCTACCCTTTCGCAACTTTGAGCAAGAATATGAAAGTGTCAGAAGAAATGCGCCGTACAAAATAACGCTAGATTTTGGCATCCCAACAAAACTAGTCCGCATGGTGAAAGTCACATTGCTAAATGCAGAGTCCCAGGTCAAGGTAAATGGTCAAATAACGAACAGTTTGATAATAGAATCAGGCTTAAAACAAGGGGGTGAATTAGCCCCAACGTTCTTTAATATTGTGCTCGGACACATCATCAAGAAGACATCAGTGGAAACTTCTAGTACATTAATGTTCAAGTCCACACTATTGGTAACATATGCTGAAAATGTCAATATTATATTGTGTTCAATTTCAGATGCCAAAGGAGTATTTCTGAGCCTATAATATGAAAGAAAAAAAACAGGCTTATAAGCTAATGAAACTAAAATTGAAATTATGACTCAAACGGGGAAGAAAACTCCAGTTCAACAAAACCAGAACGTAGACGACTATAACTTTGAGGGTGTGGATAATTTTTTGGAGTCAAACTGAATAGATAAGTTACCAAAACGGATGAGATTGAAAGCCACATGAACATTGCAATAAAGCACATTGTTCACAGGCAAAATAAGCTCCGCATTTACAAATCGCTAGTCAAACCTTTGCTATTATATGGAAGTGAGACATGGACCCTGATGGAACAGTTCGAAAAAGCAGTGGACATATGTTGAACGCATAGTGCTCAGAGAAATCGACGGCCCAGTGGAACAAGGAACAGAGTCAGGATTACGATGAGCTGTATGAATTATTTAATGAACCACCTGTATCAGTTTCCGTAAAGCTACGCAAACAGCAATGGGTACCCATGTAGAAAAAATGGCGGAAAACCGACTACCCAACCAACATTGGGGTGTGGTGTTCAATCGAGGACTCCATGAGAAGACACGATAGAAGCTGTAGCAGATCTATGCTTGGGATGATCTACTGTTGGACGCGTCTTAGAACCTCGATGATTAGAGAAGATTAACCCTAGAGGCCAAAGCCCGGCTTGGGCATTTGCACCATAAATGATGATTATTATGGATGGTTTCTACAAGTAGATAAGGTACTTGTACCTATAGTATCCACTGGATATCAGCCAAAATAATTTCATTTAGCTCCCAAAATTTTTAATGTTAAATTGAATAAACAAACTATTGTTTTTGTTTGCGTTAAGTGACACTTTCTAGATTTATTTGCAGGTCAAGCGCTAGGGTTGAAGATAACTCCTGGCTATCCAGGAAGTGAGCCTCTATCAAAATTCTGAGCTTATGTCGCCAATTTGATATCAGTCATACCTTCAATGCTGGCACATAAAGACTGCCATTGGACTCTTTTCACTTAGAGATTAGTATTTTCAAAAAACTTTAATTTAATTTTATTGTTCAGCTAATCATTGATCTTCTTCGTAAGATTTGATTCTTCCCTGCATTTAGTATAAAGCATCGTAATCACACTATTCCTCTGCTGGAGGCTCGAGTTTTAACTGGATCTAGTTTGACTGCTCTGCTGTTGCTTTGAAAAAAGTAGTAATGAATCTTACTAGTTCATTTGACCTTTAGATTGGAAGTCACAAGAATGCTTCCCAGTTATATAGAGAATCTCACCTCAAACTTCTCCTAGTCAGTTCTATTCCTTTTGAAATTATATCAAGACTAGCAAGAAGTTGCCCCAAGTTAATCGTGGATGTAATAATAGCCTGGTCCGGCTAAGAGCAGTCAGGCTGTATTCTCTACTTTAACAGGAGTTGCATCATATATAGCTCACTTCCCTTTTCTGTAGGCGTTCCCACCTCACCACTCGGAAGTTCAAACATCTAATTTTTTGAAGAGCACTTGGACTGCTCTTATTTGAAATCTGGATCAAGTAAAGTGGTAAATTCTTCTTTTCAACAGTAGATCTTCTTGCCGCAAAGGTTTTAACGGAAACAAATTCAATTTCAGGTGCGGCTTCCTTGAGCACCTGAAGAAGATCGGTGGTATCCTCTCCATAGTCCAAGCCCTTAAACAAAAAAGTCTGATTCTTCTCACTTTTTGAGGTATAGGTAGTGTGGAACCTTCCCAGCATTCAGTGCATTTTTAGCTGATTTGAAATCGTCTAGTGATTTCGTTCTTATTGGTAATTTTCTTTTTATCTCGAAATTGGTTAATGTAATTTCGGCTGCCAATAGCTGAACCATATCTTTTCCGCTTTGACCGAACACGTTAATTAGTGGAGCTTTATCTGTACTGCTACTAAAAATGTTCATTATTATCTTGATTCGAATTACCTTCAAAACATTTTTCAACGTGCATTTCTTGTTGTAGTGCGTCCAGCGCTGCATAATAGTTTTGGATGTCGTTAGTGCCTCCAGCACTTAGTATTTCTTCTTGAATAGCTTGTGTAACAGCTTTTTTCTTGTTGTTTTCGTATTGATTTGCTTTACTGGTTCTGCATCTTGAGTTTTCATCCCTCTCTTGAACATATATTTGAGGGACTTTATTCGTAGTCTCAATTCTTGATTTTCAATGCGAAGTCGAATCATTTTTTGTTTATTTTCAACTATTATGAGTTTAACGTCCGCCATCTGCGGAGCTTTTCTGTTTACTCCTATGTCCCCTTTTATTGACGATTGCTGCCAATTTTATATTGCTTTTCTCCCCGGGGTCCCCCAACGGTCTTTGGATTATTTGCTTTTCTTGATTCATGAAGTAAAATTATATCCGATATGATTCCGTGGGTCGATTCTTTCGACGATAAAAGCTTTTTTCTATAAAAACCAAAATATGCTTTGAACTGACTTTTAAAAAAATTAATTTAATTTTTTGAAAAATTGACGGGAGCGAATTAACGTAGATTCTGCCTGACTTAGGTGTGCCGCATTAGGGGCTCATTAAAACCGTATGAGGCATGCCTAACATGACAAAATGTGAAAAATTGCAATATTTTCATTTGAATTTTTTCTTTACACTTTCCAGATTGCAATAAAACGCGAAATTTCCAAAATTGCTTAAGTCAGGCACGCTTAAATAGGCCCTATTAGGCATGCCCATTAGGCCCGCATTAGGCATACCTAACTTAGGCAAGCTCCACTGTTTCTCCATTAGCCCCTACTGCCTGCTTAGGCATACCTAAACTGATTCTTACTCGGGTGGTTGCACTGATACCTACGAGGATATTCTCAAAATTTCCCGACCTGACTTATGAATACAGGTAGTTTTAAAAAAACAATTACTTCGATTGACAATACCACCTATCAACAACTTAATGTGAAAAATTCATAACGGTACGTTTATTATTATTTTTTTACAGACTTCCAAAATGATCGCTGAGAGCGTTCACGAATTTGTAAATATGGGAAAAATCGGGCATCGTTATGTGATATAATACTTTTATTTGAAAGATCTAAGTCCAACCGATATTGTTCCTTTGTTCACAATTATCAAATATTGGATAGCTGATTTTAAGCAAGGTCGTACGAGCTGTCAAGATGAACACCGCAGTGGTCGACGAAGTAAGGTCACTACGTCAGAAAACGTGAAGAAAATTCACAAAACGGTATTGAATGACCGTCGACTAAAAGTGCGTGAGATAGCAGACATGGCAAGAATTTCAAAAAGTGCTGTGCATCACATTTTGACCGAAAATTTGGACATAAGAAAACTGTGCGCAAGATGAGTACCACGTTTGCTCACAATGGAGCACAAACAGGGAAGTGAGAATATTTCCATCGAGTTTTTGACAATATTTCACAGCAAAAAAGCTGAATTTTAGCATCGATTCATAACCATAGACAAAACATGGGTCCATCATTTTACACTTGAGACCAAGGAGCAGTCAAAGCAGTGGACTTGAAAGTGAAAACCGGCTCTAAAGAAAGCAAAGACAGTTCAGTCAGCTGGCAAGGTCATGGCATCCGTTTTCTGGGATGTACACGGAATAATATTTATTGATTATCTCGAAAAAGGAAAAACAATGAACGGCGTATATTATGCAGCCTTATTGCAGCGTTTGAGTGATGAAATCAAGAAAAAACGGCTCCATCTGACGAAAAAGAAAGTGTTGTTTCATCACGACAAGGCACCAGTCAACAAGTGCGTCTTTGCGATAGCTCAAATCAATGAGTTGAAGCTCGAATTGCTTCCTCACGCACCTTTTTTGCCAGGTCTGGCCCCGTGGACTATTTTCATTTTCCAAATTTAAAAAATAGCTCAGCGGCATAAGATTTGCCAGCAATGAAGAGGTAGAGTCTGCGGTTAGTAGCTATTTTGAGGAGCTTGACGGTTCCTACTATAACGCGGGTATCGAAGCACATCGTTGGGAAAAGTGTATTGAGCTAAAAGGGGAACATGTTGAAAAATAAAAAACATTTTTGCATTTTTTTTACGGTTTTCTTTGTCGGGTCGGGTCCTTTTGGGATCGCCCCCGTATATTGGACAAACAGGTCATAATTTAAAACCAATATTCAACAATCACAAAAAGCAGTTAAAGAATCTGATTTCAGATTAGTGGAACAGCATTCCCATCATTCTTTCAATTTTGTGAACCCAAAAATTTTAAGGTACAGATATATCACTTTTTAGGAGAGAATTTTCAGTAATGTTTCACATAAAGGCTACGTCCCCAATCAATCGGGGAAAAGATCGTCAGCACTTAAAAATATCGTACATTAAGTCCATGTCCTTTTTGCCAAATAACGTTGCGATGAGGTCTGAGGAAACACAATTTTCCCTTATTGATTCTTATTTTTATTTCACACCCCCATATATAGGGTTTTCCAATAAGAGGTTTTGTTTTGAAATTAAAAGAAAAATGCCATTTTATAATATAAATGATCAGATGTTTATTTCATTATAAAGAAGAAGGTATGTCGTTAATAGTAGAAAATAACATCAGGCAAATGATCACCACGACACGCTTACAGAACCATATCTTTTTCATGAAATTTTCCTTAACCAAATCGCAAAGTGGCTGCCCTATGTCCTCGATAGCCTTACGAGTTTCATCTTTGAGGTCTTAAATAGACGCTGGGCTGTTGACTTAGACCTTCCATTTCACGTGGCCCCAAAGGAAGAAGTCGCAAGTTGTCAAATCACAAGATCTATTCAAAATAACACAATCATATCTATTCTCTTATTGGAAAACCCTATAAACCTGCACTTATACAGTCATCTGAGTCCCCTATTATTGCTTTCGTCTTCTTTTAGCCTATCCTTTGACTTGACTTTACATTTTGTTGGACAAATTCATTACTTGGTGTAGATTTTATAATAATGAAAATTTTTTTGACGATACATTTTTGGTCCATGATTACTATGATTGTATGTGTATAGTGTCCGAATTTTTTTGCTGCGGCACGAAAAACGTTAAAATAAAAACCAATTTTACCCTAAACCACAGAATCTATTTAAGAAATAGGTAAATGTACATTTCGGAATCAATCGTGTTCCTTCTTCAGTACCAACTGACTTATTTGTCTAAAACATCAACGTTATATACTAACAATATTCAATGAACGAGAAACCAATTAAATAGTAATTACAAAAGACAGTCATAAAAAAAACCTAATTGCTGAGGATATACTCAAACGAACTTAAATAGGGGTGATGACGCGTTACCTGTATCATGATTCGTTCGCTGGTGTTGTGGAATTTTTTGAATCTCAATACTTTCGATGATATCTAGCTTCCGTATATCGCTTACCTGGCTTATGACCTTCAAATTGTCCGTCTTGATCATATGTTCTGATTCGACAATGTGTTGCGCGACTGCCGATCGTATGTCGTTATTCCCTCTTCGCTTTTTAATAGCATTTTCCGCCTCGCTCAGATGTTCTTTGCACCGTGTAGTTGCTGGACGTCTTGTTTGTCCGATGTAGACCATGTTGCATTCGGGACAGTTGATCTGGTACACTCCGTTTTGTTCGTTGACTTTGCGAGGATCCTTGACAGACCTGAGAAGGCTTCCTAATTTTAGTTTTCTGCTAGATGGTACCATTTCGATGTTTCCAGATTTAAATATTTTTTTCATTTTTGTTGTTACGTTAGTGTGCCTCACTGGTGCGCGTTTGATGGTATCCATGTGTTTGTTTTGTACACCAAGTGTCGTTAATCCGTTACGTTTGAGTTGATTTTCCTTTTTTCTGACTATACTCCGGATCGTATCACACTTGTATCCGTTCATTTCTGCGTTCTTGGTTATGTAGGATTCCTCTTTGCGTCATTCGTCACATGATAGCGGGATGGTCAGCATACGGTGAATCATAGCATGATATGGTGCCATCTTTTGAGAAAAACTGTGTGAGGACGTTGCTGGGATTGTCTTCTGAGTTTGCGTTGCTTTTATATGAATTCCAAAACTCAATACCCCATTGTTCCTGAATATATTTATTTCCAAGTATGACAGCTTGTTGTCCTTCTCCTGTTCCATGCTGAACTGTAAATTTTTGTGGATCGAATTGATACTTGTGAGTGTATGCTCCAATTTGTCCTTATTTACGATAGCTAAGATGTCATCAACGTATCGGATCCTAAAGCTGGGAAGGAAACCTAGTTCTTCTAGGGTCATTTCAATGTTGCTCATGAAAATGTCACTTATGAGCGGTGATAATGGATTTCCCATAGCTACGCCACTTGTACCTTTAAAATATCGCTCTCTGAAGGTGAAATGATTTTCACTCATGCACAGGTGCGTTAGCTTCATTAGACTGCGTACCTCTTTACGCCACTCCCATTCATTTGGTCTCAGTTCTAAGAGACGGTGTTCTAATAAGACTAGTGCTTCCCTTACCGGAATACTAGGAAATAATGTGTTTACGTCGAACGAAACCAAAAGTTCCGCATCGAGTATACTGCCGCAATTTTGGAGTCTGATCACCGCTTCTTGACTATTTTTGACGGTACTGGCGCTTATATTGTTACCGAAGATGTCGTTAAATCGCTGTAACAACCATTTCGAGATTTTGTGAGTCGGGGAGTTCACCGCAGCAATTATCTCCCTCATTTCGTTTCCGGGCTTATGAATCTTTGGCATACACCTTATTTGCGGTAAACACGGGTTGGACACCTTCAGCTTATGAAGGTTCTCGATAATATGTTCACAGTCTTTCAATGTTTTGTTGATCCTTTTAATAGAGTCCGGAACAGGGTCTTTCCTTAATTCGAGGAATTTCCCATTGCTAAGAATGTTGTTCACTGCTTCGTCATATTGTTGTC
Organism: Odontomyia ornata; assembly: GCA_963969285.1. Taxonomy (NCBI): domain Eukaryota; kingdom Metazoa; phylum Arthropoda; class Insecta; order Diptera; family Stratiomyidae; genus Odontomyia; species Odontomyia ornata. Next base: position 105,066,914 of record OZ017738.1, on the reverse strand, counting down.
TATCCATGATCACAATCTTATTTCCTTTGTCGGCTTGGATACAGTAGACTGGTTTACTGTTGATTTCTTTGATAAGGTTTTCTTGTTTGAAGTTAGGTATTTGTTCAATACCGTGAAGGTCATAAGCCAGGTAAGCGATATTCAAAAAATTCCACAACACCAGCGAATGAATCATGATACAGGTAACGCGTCATCACCCCTATTTAAGTTCGTTTGAGTATATCCTCAGCAATTAGGTTTTTTTTAGGACTGTCTTTTGTAATTACTATTTAATTTGTTTCTCATTCATTGAATATTGTTAGTATATAAGGTTGATGTTTTAGACAAATAAGTCAGTTGGTACTGAAGAAGGAACACGATTGATTCCGAAATGTACATTTACCTATTTCTTAAATAGATTCTGTGGTTTAGGGTGAAATTGGTTTTTATTTTAACGTTTTTACTATGATTGTAGTTTATGTTGATTTTATAGATCTATTTATCATTGTTTTTATAAAGATTCAGTAATTTTTTTTGGCAAGTTGTGCTATTCCATGATTGAATTTTCGTAAATAGTTTGATAATTTATTTGTAGCTTGTTGCGATCATCATATGTTTTTATTTTGAAAAAAGTATATAAGCGAATAGAGTCATTTGAATTGAAAAAGTTAAAAATTACAATTAAAACTAACTCGCACATTTATCAAGTAATCGGTGCTAGTGCTGAAAAATTATATTTGCATCAAAGTGATTGCGTTTTGCAAGTTTTATGAAACGTTTTCCTCTGCTTTGCAGTACGGTTGAACATAAGCTAAAACAATATTTTGTCGGGCCTAGCAAGCTTGGCTTTGTACCTTTAAAGGTAAAATGAAAGCTCTTAGAATTTTCATATCAGATAATGTAATCTTTCAAATGTGGATGAAACCGAACATTCAAAATAAACTTAAACTTACTCGGAGTGCACTATCAACAAAATATTTTTATTTGCTTATAATATCAAACGGCAACAATTTCACCTGTAAAACTATCTCCAAAGACGCTTTATCACATTCCTCGTAGTTTTCTGAAAAGAAAGCTAAGAATATTTTTCGCTCTAAGCACTTTATCTTATTTTCCATCTCATTTCTCTTCCTTCGTTTCAGAGTGCCGGAGGGACTAGAAGATGTTTCAAAGTATCCGTATCTGTTTGCTGAACTCATGGAGTCCGATCGATGGACGGATGAGGATATTGCAAAGCTAGCGGGAAAAAACCTCATACGGGTTTTTCGGGAAGTCGAAGCGGTGAGTAAACGTTTTCGGTAAATACATATGCACACAAATATACGAGTACAAGTGAATACGTTTACACGTATGCACATTCAGAAAGCAAACCAATAAAATTGAATGAATTCAAATGGAAATTTACCTTTCAAGGAAGCGTATTATGGGGATATGGAATGAGAATGTTCTTTGCCTGTTGGAAATCGAAACCATGAAATTAACCTTATAATGACATTTGCATTCACATTCAACGACATATGTATATAGAAGGAAGTAATTGAGTTTATCCAGAAGAACGGTAGAACAGTTATTTGCTGTGATTGAATTTTTCCATTATTAATATGATTGCTTCGAGGAAAATTGTTTTAATGGAATGTAGAATAATTTTTCCTTGTAAATTTGAGTATATTTAGTATTTCATAACGAATATTTTCCTTGAAAGTTTTATGGTTTTTCAAAGACTTTGCCTTATTGAAGGACATTTATGAGTTTCTCTTATCGTTGAATTTAGTTCAAAGCTAAGAAAACTGACAAGCAAAGTTAATCATTGAAACTAAGCAATACATATTCACGGAATCCGCGATAAAAGTATAAACTTATTAGTGCACATGGTGTAGTTGGGGCATTTACCCCGCAAGCCGAAGGTCCCTGGTTTGAGTCCCGTGGCGGCAACGAGATTCGTTTCGAGTGATTCTTTGGACGGACTATCAGACTACGTGCTGATTTAAAAAATCAGAACATATCATAGCTGGGTCGACAAACACACACGTCCAAAGCGTGATACGGACCATATCACCTGCTCGAGTGCCGAAACATTCGATCAAGATAATTAGATACTCTAACTATATCCAAGCGAAGGCCCAAAATGGGCTATAGGGTTAAAGCAAAAAAAAGATGGGCATTCTGTTAGTAAATAGCAGCGCACATATGGAAAAAAAATTTCTCACCATTTTAGATTATTCTCACGGGCCAGAATTATCTTAATGTACATTAAGGTGTATGTGGAGTCTGAAAAGCAGGTGTGATCAACCAAGACTTGATATGACTGGTTTAAATAAGAATTTGCATTTTTTTTGCGCAATTTTTATTCACTTTCTTTAAGGTGCTTTAGGCATTAAATGGGATTTCATGTATAAGTCATGCTACTTCAAGCATATTCCGTTTAAAAAACACAATTGGATGCAAAGTTTTGGGGTGAAAATTTCAACTATACTTTTCCAATTCCAGTTTACAGTTTAAAAACGAATACACTGTACAAAATCTGTGAAAAACTGATTTAAACTAATAAAATACAAATATGTTCAAGCGCATTCAGATGAAGTTTTGAATTGCAAATCACTTTTTTTTATTCTAGATACCCATAAGCCATATTTTCTAAACGCATATGATAATGAACGAAAATGAATGCAACATCATGATTTCTAGAAATTTTATTAAAACATAGAATAGATAGAAAGACTTTTTATGGGGCTGCTTATATAGCTAGTTTCGTCCAATTTAATGATATTCCTATTCTTCTTTGAGCACTACTGTCCCTCTCACTTCCTGCAAATAGCACCTCAAACAATCTCAGTCCATTGACCGCGTCCTCCAGTTTTGAAATCCGACCAGCGATGAACTGTCTGCGTCACGCGAGTTAGACTACTGTTTTCTCGATTTCCCCACTGATTTTCAGCCTTCTATTTGGGTATCCATTGTTCGTTCATACGATCCATGTGTCCAGCCCGTTGCAGCTTCCGCAGCTCAGAATCGTTGAGGCCTCCAGCTCGTCGAAAATTTCATACAGCTCATGGTTCTATCGAATTCACCATTGGTCCCCGTCTAGCATTGCTCCGATTATTCGCCTCAGGACGCTCCAAGGCATTTAATATATTGGCGAATGCTTGGGTTAGTGTGCATGTTTCGCACCCATAGCATAACACAGGTCTTTTTACAGATTTGCATACTTGGAGCTTTATTTTCCTGTGTATGCAGCCAGTCTTCAAGATCGTCAAAACTGAATAAATTATTTTATTTGCAAGCTGTATTCTTTGGAGTATTTCGTCCCTTCCATTGGCCGTTTTCGATATTTTGGCGCCTATATGCACAAATTCACTCACACTCTCGATACTATATTCGCCAAGTGTGATATTTTGTGTGCTTGAGGTATTTTTTCTTCACTACGTCATGAGCTTTGTTCAATTTTCATTGATTTGTAGCCCTACTAGTTGTGCTTCGCTATCAAGTTTCAGGAAGAGTTCTTTGGCATTGCTAATGAATTTGACAAAATTTTATGTCGTCCGCATAGGCTACTACTTGACTCGACATGTATAGTAATGTACCTTGTGTGTCGACAGGTATCTTTTTTATGACATACTCTCTTTCATTACTGGTTCTCGTTATTTTGGCGCCTAAATACGCAAAATCACTCACATTTTCAATACTGTATTCGCCAAATATGATATTTTGTGTACTTGGGGTATTTTTCTTCGACTTCGTCATAAGCTTTAATTTATTTTCATTGATTTGAAGCCTTACTTGGTTTACTTCGCTGTAGAGTTTCAATAATAGTAGACAAAATGTTTATGTCGTCCGCATAGGCTACTACTTGATATCGACAGACAGCTTCCTTATGACGTACTCCGGAGCCTAATTGAATAGCAATAAAGCCAGCCCATCCTCCTGCTTTAGTCCGATATTTGTGTCAAGGGTATCGGTGAGTTGGGTATTGATGCGGACTTGGGAGATCATCGACGTTATTATCATATTGGTAAGATGGACTTATTTGCTGGGATACCAAAGCAAAGCATTATTTAATACGTTAAGATCAATACTGTCGTATGCTTGCTTATAATTAACGAAAATTTGATTTACGTCTATGTTGAACTGAGACTGAAAAAATAGTCTATTGCCGATCTAGCTGCTTTAAAATCATCTTGATGCTCCCCAATAATACTGGTTGCGTATGATCCAATTTTATTTTTTAAGACCTTTGAAAATATTTTGTACGCCGTACAAAGTACTGTAGCTTGTTCCCTTTTTTTGTGGATAGTGAACATAATTGATTGGCTCCACTCTTTCGGCATATGTTCCGGCTTGCCAAATATGCCGGACGGCTTTGTAAATAGCTTTCTGAACACTATTGCCACTATTTGGTGAGTACCACTGGAGTTTCATCGATGACCGATGCTTTTTATCCTTTGGGCTTTCATGGTGAAACAAACTTCATCCAGAGTTGGCGGAGCTAATGGAAGCTCTTCGTAGACATCTATAGGCTCCGATGCTCCGTAGCTATGTGGGGGATTAAGCATATTCTTGAAATATGATGTTTACCTTTCCTCAATCTTTGTTTTATCAGCGATAATATTGCCGATGTCATCACGACAGAACATGGTTTTGGGCTGGTAACCACGTTTCAGGCTTTTCACTTGTGTACTTGTCTTGTGTTGTTGCCCGCTAAACTTACATATATACTTCTCAATTGGTCGTTATAGTATTTTCTTTTCTTAATCCCAATTATCTTACTTGCTACTGTTCTGAGATTTTCATAGTGTTCTCTTATTGTCCACGTTTTCCTACCTATATATTGTCGCGTGTTATGGTTCGCGGCCAATAATTTCAATGTCCCGGGAAAGTGAAAACGCAATGTCTTTTAAATTAAATTAAAAGAGTTTATTTCATTACTTAAAAATGCACAATCACTTATTTAACTATTTCACAATTTTAATTTTCACTATTAAAAGTCTAACTTCCACTCGTCCATAAATCTCTATCACAATTGTCATCTAAAATCACTTCACAATCAACGAAAATCACTTTTCTATTACTCGATCAATATCGCTTGTCTATTCGCTCCACACTATCGCAGTTTTTATTATCGTGGTTCTAATGAATGATCCCCCATTCATTCAGCTTGCCTTTATATAGGGTCTCTACCCATTCAACCCATTTCTCGTACATTGGCGAATGTTCTGCTGAGAGGTACCTGGTATATTTGAGCAGCTTAATGAATGGAGTGACGTCACTTTCAGATGTTGATCATGCTTGGTGGGTTCTTTTGGTTTCGAGTAAATTCACTTTGTTGATCATGAGGTTCTTAATGGCTGTGAAAACAATTGCACAGTAGCTCGCAGAATTATTCGTGTATGTAACAATATTCTTTGAACGCCTAATTCTTTTTATCTAACGTATTCTGGAACTCATCATCGACCTAATCATTTCTCTTGCGCCGGGCCTGATGTCTGATTGTGTGTTCTACCACGGTTTTTATAGCTACATGAAAAGTCAATGAGGTCAATTTAATGATGCGTATACAGTGTTACCGCCGAAATATGAAATTTACTGATCTTCTAAGCAAAGCTTACCGAGTTTTAACCTCGAATTTATTCGATAATGGATCTACTTGCATGTATGTTTCACCAATGAATTGCAGGTGCTCATTTCGAGTCACACATTAAAAAATTTAATCAAGTATTAAAAGCATGTACAATGTTGAAGTTGTGGAAAAATAACACCAATTTATACAATATTCTCATCTAGAATGGTCACCATTTCGCTTTGTGTAAATTAATGTCACTTTTGAAACAAATTTTTAAATATACTCATGATACATATAACTGCTGAAAATACATGCAAATTTTAGCAGGCCCATATTCTCTGGGTAGCTAGAAAGTGCATATTTTTGCCCATATCTTTGCATTTTTGTTGTAATAGAGGAAAATTTAAACCACTATAACTTTGTAACATGGACCCTAACCCAAGCATCCACAAATATATTGAATGCCTTTCAGCGAACGGTCCTGAGCTGGATAATTGGAGTGAAACTAGGCGGGGACCAATGGCGAATTTGATACAATCATGAACTGAATGGCATTTTTGACGGCCAGAAGTCTCAGTTATGGTAAGATTGCGTAAGCTGCAATGAGCTGGCCACACAATTCCTATGGACGAATAACAGATACCCAAAAAGATATTTGTTAGAACTGAATGGTGGAAAGTAATGGGGAAACCTATTAAACGCTGGTCTGACTCGGTCGACAAAGACAGTTCATCGCTGCTTGTTGGAGGATGCCGTCAGTGGACTGAGACGCAAAGACGAAAGAAGGGCTATAGTGCTAGGAAGAAGAAGAGGAAAACTTCGTTAAATTTTTTTTCAATCTTCTGATAATTTCAGAATACATCAATCTTGTAAGTAACCGTATGTGTTTCATTGAATTCAATGTTATGCATACGATATTATTAATAACCTCCTTAATGCTCCCCACAGCTCCACAACATGGGAGTATAGATATCTGTGGAGAGCTTCCATTAGCCCCACCAACTCTGGATGAAGTTTGTTCCACCATAAAAGTCCAAAAGAATAATGAAGCGCCGGGCATCGATGAGATTCCAGTGGAGCTCATCAAATATGGTGGCAGTACAGTTCATAAAGCTATTCACAAAGTCATCCAGTACATTTGGCAACAAGAACACATGCCGATAGAGTGGAGCCAATCAATTATATTCCCTATCCACAAAAAGGTGACAAGCTAGAGTGCGAAAATTATAGAGGCATGTCACTACTTTGTACGGCATACAAAATATTTTCTAAAATATTAGGAAATAAAATTGGATCATACGCCAACAGTATTATTGGGGAGTATTAAGGTGGTTTTAGGGCAGGTAGATCAACAACAGACCAATTGTGCACGGTCAAGCAGGTACGTGAAAAATGCTGGGAGTTCAACATAGACGTACACCAAATTTTCGTTGACTTCAAGCAAGCATACGACAGTATTGATTGTAACGTACTGTACCAAATAATGCTTTGCTTTGGCATCCCAGCCAAATAAGTCCTTCGTACAAAAACGACGATGATGTCGACGACCTCCCGAGTTCGCATCAATAACCAGCTCATTGATGCCTTTGGCACAATTATTGGACTAAAGCAGGGAGATGGGCAGGCCTCATTGCTATTCAATTTGGCTCTGGAGTACGTCATACGGAAACTACCTGTCGATACACGAGGTAAATTACTATACAAGTTGAGCCAAGTAGTAGCCAATGCGGATGACATCAACATTTTATCACGGTCATTAACCACTGCCAAAGAACTTTTCCTGAAACTCGACAGCGAAGCAAAACTAGTAGGGCTATAAATCAATGAAAATAAAACAAAGCTCTTGACGCAGTCGTGGAAAAACACCCCAAACACACAAAACATCAGACTTGGCGAATACAGTATCGAGAATGTTAGTGAATTTGTGTATTTAGGCGCCAAAATAACGAGAACTGGGAATGAAAGTGACGAAATACGCCGAAGAATACAGCTCGCAAATAAAATATTTTATTCAGTATTGATGATCTTGAAGACCGGCTGCATATAAAGGAGAACAAAGCTCCAAGTATACAAATCTGTGACAGGACCTATAATATGCTATGGGTGTGAAACATGGACCCTAACCCAAGCACCCGCAAATATATTGGACGCCTTTGAGCGACCGATCCTGAGGCAAATAATTGGAGCGAAGCTAGACGCGGACCAATGGCAATTCGATAGAACCATGAGCTGTATGATATTTTTGAGGAACCAGGGGTCTCAACGATTGTAAGACTACGGAAGCTGCAATTGGCGGGCCACATAAATCGTATGGGCGAACAACGGATACCCAAAACGGTATTCGTTGGGAGAACTGAAGGCCGGAGACCTTGGGGAAACCGAGAAACGCTGGTCTGACTCGATCAACGAAGACAGTTCGTCGCTGCTCGGATTTCAATCTTAGAGGACACGGTCAATAGACCAAGACAGTTGGAAGGGCTATTTGCGAGAGGGAATGTATTGATAAAAAGAAGAAAAAGATACGATTTTAGTGATGAAAATGTGAAATTCGAAGATCATAGTATTATTAACAAAGTTGAGTGAATTTTTACTTCTGATGTATTTATTGTTGTTGTACTTATTAACGCCTTACTTAGTAGTTTTTTTTCAGATCACAGGTGTCCATTCACGAGGGGGACACACACATATTTCATGTATTTCCCCTCCCTGTGAGACCCTCGAAGCAAAAAACGTGTGTTTTAGACCTTTTTGAAAAGCTCTTATAAAGACTTTTCATTCAATGCCGATTTTGGCTACTGTCATGTAAATGTTTATGTAATCATACTATTTTTGAACAGAATAAATCAGTTGCAATCAGAACTCGGACTTGTACGATCGTATCCCGCTTAAAATAACATTTGGCGACGAGGATGGGATAAAAAAAAAATAATTACGGATATTCCCAGTGCAATGTGTTTGAAGTGAAATAAACGGTTTACGATGAGCCCAGAACAATTTAATACGTTTATGGGAGCCTTCCAATCATAAATACAGGGATTGACGATTGAAAGCACCTCGAGATGATGAGACGACAGCACTCCGGAAATGAATCCAGCATACGAACCGCAGAGCATCATCAGGGAATTTAAGTGCGTAAAATTCGACACCCATATACAAGCCGCCACGTTTATAGACTATTTTGAGGCACAGTGTCGAATGTGGGGCCTCGATAATTCAAAAAATAGTGCCTACGTTGCCACGAAACGTGAGTTATTTTTGTCCTGTCTTAAGCCAGAAACTTTTCACGAGCTGAAAGTTGCCTTTGCCGACGCGAAAGCAGAATTTGAGAAGCAGACATATGACACCATTAAAGAAAAATTTTTGCGTCGATTCCAAATACGTAAAACACGATTTAAGGCGTTGAGGAATTTCAGGAACAGCATTTGACGCTCCGATCAGACTTTTGAGTCGTACAGAATCAGCTTAAAGAATTGAGCCGAGATTGCGGCTACGACGGTGACATGCTAGATCGAAAATTTCGTGATCGCTTTGCAACGGGATTGCATCATAAACGACTCGAAATAGAATTAAAACAACGTTGGCTGGACCTTAAATCAAAAAACAGTGAAGATTTAGATGTGGAAGTAACATTTGCAGAAGTGTTCGCTGTGGCTCAAGCGCGAGAGGCAGCAGAAAAAGACTATGACACTAGTGGTTGTGAATTAGTAAAACGCGTTCAACGCTCGGCCCAAGTTAAAAAGTTATAAAACTTCAAAGTAACCAGTGTCGACGGTGCGGTAAGGCATAAATGCGTAAACAGTGCCGCGCAGAAAATAACATTTGCGAAGAGTATGGTATCTGAGGGCATTTTGGATTGTGCTGCATCAAACATGGTCGAGCTCAATTAAGTTACACCATTGCACACACATGCCAATACAAACTAAAGCGAGAACAATACAACTACTAAAAGCAATAAAAGTATACGAGAAACGAAAACAACTTCCAGAAGAGAAAAATGTTTGAAATGAGCGAGACACACAGCTCCGACGTCGAAACGGAATCTCACTCAATATTCTACGTTAATAAGGGAAAAAAAACGATCGATTATAAGGACCGCTTTATAGAGGAAAATCAGATCACCACCACTATCAAAAGGCCACACACTGAAAACATTCGGAAACTTCAAATTGAGACTTATGGCTTAAACGTTTGTGACCGCAAAACTGCAAAATACGACAGCTACTCTCCCGGTAGTTGTATTGGACAACGCAGAACCTTTGCTATTTAGTTTACCGTGGAATGAAGCGTCTGGCATGCAATTTCCGTCTGCGGTGTACTTGTTGAAGGAATCCAAGCATAAAAAGAAATTCAACAACGATAACTTTGATCGAAAATCATCCAAAACTAATCAGGAAAATAAAATCCTTTTTGAGAGCTTACTCGGTAAGATTAAAAATTATCAAATTAAAATTCTTTTAAAACTTAACACTAATGTAGAAGCTGAGCTCGACAGACTTATAGAAAAAGGGATGATTTCACACGTGGATCCTAACAAGACACCGCTAGAGTGGGCAACACTCACAGTAAATGTCATAAAGAAAGAAGGTACAATTAGAATTTGCGATGAATTTCAAATAATACTTAATCCCGCGCTAGTAACAGAACGGCATCCAGTCCCACTTTTTTATCAGCTGACACACAAATTATCTCGTGGAAAAACATTACAATGATTGACTTAAAGGATGTATATCTACGAATTGAAATATACCCCGACTCAAGGAAATTCGTAGTTATTTTGACTCATGGAGGTTATTATCAGTACAACCGCCTTCCTTTTGGCATCGCAAATATCCCGGCTAGTTTTCAAAGTTATTTGGAAAACTTATTAGAAGGGACACCTAACGTTGCGGTATATTTTGACGATATTGCCATCACGGGCAAGGACAATCACACGCATTTGGTGAACATAAAAGAGGTTTTACTATGAGTAAAACTGAGCAATTTCACGTTTATGCAACCCTTAATCGAATATTTGGGACGCCAGGTAAAGAAGGTATACGACCGTCAGAATCCAAATTGGCAGCGATTGCAAATGCTTCAACACCAACCAACGTAAAGGCGATCAGTTTGTTTTTAGGATTAATAAATTTTTATGAACGATTTATACCTAAGCTGCACAGTACATGTGCAAATCCTCCTAACAGGAACACGACGACAATGGAGGTGGGGTCCTGGGGCATTACAGACATTCGAGCACGTAAGGCAAAATGTGGTTAAAGCTAATATTATCGTGCCCTAAGACCTTAACCACCAACTATACGTAGCATGTGACGCATCTAAAAAAGGAGTATTAGCTGTCTTATTTCATAAAACTAATGTGCTTCTCGCAAACTTACTAACGCCAACCAAAAATATTCTGTGGTCGATTGCGAAGCCTTAGCAATATTTTTCGCAGTAAGAAGATTTGACCAGTTTTTAAGAGGTACTACGTTCACGTTAATCACAGACCATAAGCCGTTACAACATTTGTTTGGCGTAAATCGAAATCTGCCAAAATTTATCAATAGCGAACTGACTCGGTGGGTGCTCTACGTCGGATCGTATAACTACAACATATGATAAAGAAGAGGAGCTAACAACGTTATTGCAGATTGCTTATCACGACTTTCAAATAATGACGGGCAGGCAGAGAAGAGCAGCGGATTAACAACATATCCGAGGAATTACTAAGTAGCAAGTACGACGATGTACAACGATCACAAAAGATTTTACAGAAAGCAACAAAAACGACCTTATGCTACAAAAAGTGTTATGGCTAGTACGATCATGTTGGAGTAGCAAAGAAGTGATGAACGAGCTTAAACCGTACTACGACAAAAAAGACGAAATCGCTTCAACCCGATAACATTCTAGCCTGGCAGGGTAGAATAATCATACTTAACAAACTTTGCCGATCCGTGCTAGGACGATGAAAGATGGCGAGGCTCGTGCTGATCAGCAAGGGGAAGGGAAATCCCGAATTGCCGTCTGCATACCGCCCGTTATGCATGCTAGACACGGCTGGGAAAGTGCTAGAGAAACTCATCAAGTGAAGACTTACTGACGCGATTCGTGCTGCTGGGTACCTAGCCCCTCGGCAGTACGGCTTTAGAGCAGGACGTTCTACCATTGATGCGATTGCAGAGGTGGTGACCGCGGTCCAAAAGGCAGAGGCATATAGTCGCACCAAGCGGCGGATCGTCCTGTTGGTGACACTCGGCGTCAGGAATGCCTCCAACTCCGCTAGATGGGTGGATATTCTGGACACGCTGGAAAACTCTTTTTAGGTTCCAGAATATCTAATGCGGCTTTTGAGGAACTACCTGAAGGACCGAAGCCTGCTCTACGACACGACACAGGGCCAACGAAGGATGGAAATTACAGGGATCTATCCTTGGTGCGGACCTGTGGAACGTGTCTTACGACGGGCTACTGAGACTTGAGATGCCAGGTGAGTCGCGCTTGGTCGGCTATGCGGATGATGTTGCGGCTCTGGTTGCTGGACGCACCGTTGATCAAGCGCAACTTAGGCTAGGTATGCTAATGCGCCAAGTGGGGGACTGGATGACTGCTCGCGGGCTCAGTTTAGCACTGGAGAAAACCGAAGTGGTCATCCTGACAAAACAGAGAATCCCTAGAGTAAGGATGATCAGTATTGGATATATACAAATCGAATCGAAGCCAGCGGTGAAGTACCTGAGGCTACTGATCGACTCGAAGATGAGTTTCTCGGAATCGACTTATGGCCAACGTAGGGGGACCCAGCCCATCAAGAAGACGCCTCTTGATGAGTGCTGTAGGGTCAGTGCTACTGTACGGAGCAAAGGTATGGGGCGACGCTCTCAGCAAGGAGGTATACCGAACACGTTTGGCACAGGTACAGAGAAGAGGAGCACTGAGAATTGCATCTTCGTATCCAACAGTCTCCAACTCAGTGGTGAGAGTGATTGCAGGCGTGATACCTGTCGCCCTTCTTGCTAGAGAGCGCCGCGCTATTTACCTGCGCCGAAATGAGGATGCGAGGGAGATAGTTGTCCGCGAGGAGAGACAACGCTCGGTAAACGATTGGCAGCAGTCTTGGGTGAATTGCACGAAGGGAAGGTGGACTGCGCGCCTCATCCCGGATGTGAGACCGTGGCTAAATCGAATGCATGGTGAACCTGACTTCTATCTGACCTTGCTTTTGAGCGGGCATGGATGTTTTCAGTCTTACCTGCACAAGATCGGTAAGTCACGGTCCCCCGATTGTCGGTTTTGCCCAGGAGAAGAGGACAATGCCTTTCACACATTTTTTGCGTGTACAAAATGGGTCAGGCTGCGAAGGGAACTTTACAGGGAGACGGGAGAGCTCACCACAAATAATATAATTGCGGTAATGCTCGAATCGGTTGACAAATGGAACCAGGTAGCACATTATGCTCGGGCAGTCCTAAAATATAAAAGGGACTCACAGCAACCGGGAGCGCTGGGGCTGGGGGATCGCTCTTCTGGCATTTCTTCTTCCCCTCTCCCCTCCCGCTAGGAAAGGGACTCCCCAGCTTGAAGGCGCCCCACGGTGTAACAAAACGAGACCTGGCCCGAAGTAATGTGTCAAACGGTTCCAGGCTGGGTTCTCAGGTTGACAGGGGAGGTATTTGGTGGGTAGCCCAGTCGCGCATGGGAGTCCCAGACTCTGTGCATAAATAGCATTCACCTCCCATTCACCTCGCTGGACCATACGAGGATCAGCAATGGCTTATTGTAGTTGTTGCTGAACATGTGATACGCTAGATGATATTTTTACCACGTTTGGATTACCGCAAATCATTGTATCGAATAACGGGCCGCAATTTATATCCGAAAAGTTTCAACATTTTTGTAAATCACGATGCATAAACAACATTAGATCGTCACCATACCATCCCAGGACCAATGCGCTCGCTGAGCGTTTTGTTCAGACTTTTAAAACAAGAACGAGAGCCAGTAAAAATGAAAATAAGACAATGCAACAGCGTCTACGTGACTTTCAGCCCACTTATAGGAATACTCTACATACTGCAACATGTAAAACTCCTGCTGAGATTATGTTTGGCAGACGACTGAAGGGTATTTTTGACGCCTTAAAACCCGACAAGAGATAAGAACTGCAGTTCAAGAGCCTAAAACAAGCGATTGAGTTAGGTAAAGAGATACGCGAATTCCAACCAGGGCAACAAGTCTATTACAAGACAAACTTGAAAAAAATTGCAGCCAGCAAAATTTACGGAAAGAACTCCTATCGTATACTAACTCCAGACGGTGCGGAGAACCAGTACTCCGACATCTCAAGCCGGATCTCAAGAGACTGTGATGGAAAATATGGAACTACCCTCAGAACCGAGTTGGAGCAACCGTATTCGCAGAGAGCCTGACCGTTTCAGAAGCAGTGCTTACCAATGAAATTTGTTACAAACCTAATGTTTTTCTTAGTATTAATATTTGAATTCATTCAGCTTAAATATTTAGTACTTTCCAAATTTTTTTGGTTTACATTTGGTTTCTTGTTTCGCACTTGTTTTAAATGAATATTGATAATTCAACATAATTGAATATGTATCGCCTTATGATACAGCGGGAGGAATGTCATGCAAATGTATATGTACTCGTACTAAATTTGAAGAGAATAAATCAGTTGCAATCAGAACTTGGACTTGTTTGGTGGTATCACGCTTAACATAACAGCTACCTTTGGTGAATTATTTTTTTCGGGTGCCACTCCCCTGTATGGGGAGATCCTCCTTAAATACCTTATAAATTGTTTTAAAGTCGAGTTTTGAAGGGAGTATCACTTTACACCTACATACAAAATTTGATGTTTTTTTAACCATAAATATTTTGCAAGAAAAATAGCTATGGCACACGGATGGAAAGCCGTACGGACAAACAGATAGGACGCAATTTTAGTAGGGTTTTGCAAAATTATTTTATAAACCCCTGAAAAGCTATTGTTAACATCTTTGAGATTTTTTTCAATTCGTTCAAATACCGAATCACATTTACAAAAAGCATGAACTGGTATTTTGTTGAAATATTGATCGTTTTCTGAGAATGAATGTCCAATTCAATGATTATGACAGAAACAAGTTAAAGCAGCAGAAGAGTGATCCTGTCAAAAGGGTATTGCAATATAATTAGTGGCTCAAATAACCTGCTTTGAATATCAAAACTTGACTCATACACATATTCTATCAAATGAGCTCGGAAAACGAATAAACAGTTATTATGTACTTCAATTTGCTCTGTTGTGTTGAGCTTATTTTTGAGTAATCATGAAAAGATATCAATGTTACAAAATATTTCGAAAATGTTCATCAAAATTTCAAGATATCTGCAGTCTTTGCACCCTCTGCAAATGCGTATTTCCACAATATCGAGTGTTATTTGTGTTGAAATTGATAAATTTTCAATTTACTGCAGCTTTAATTTTTATGGCTCGATTTTTATGAAAGAAAGCATGTGATTACTATCAGATAATTTAAATACAAGCTTTTAAAAGGCGTCCCTATCGATTTTATAGACGAAAATGTTAAATTCATATTATGGACTAATATTAGCAAAGTTGATCGAATATTGAATTCTAAGGCATTTGTTGGCCTTGTACTCATAAAAAACTACTTTCTGGATTTTTCGAGTCAAAGGTGTTTGATCGCGAGGGAGGGGGGGACACAAATTTTTCATACATTTCCGCTCCATCTGCACTCCTTGAAGTGTCAGTTTAAGATTTATTTTAAAAAGCTTTTATCAAGACCCTTCATTTAATACCCATATTGGCTATCCTTGGTTAATTTTTTTTCGGCGGCCACTCCCCTATATGGGGAGACCACCCTTAACCACCTTATAAAAATTATTTTACAGTGATGATTTAAAAGGTCTCCACTTAACACCTACTCACATAATTTCATGTTTCTAGCTTAAATAGTTTGCGAAAAAACTTACTGCGACACACAGAGACGGCATTCCGGGTCACAGATTAAAAACACAATAAAGGAATACAGTCCTGGTTAATTTTAATAAAATTGTATGTAATGTTCAGCTAAAAAAAATGATTCATAAATGTTCTTTCAACTTAACTATTGTTCCGTGTAATGCAGGCAAAATATATCCAGAGAAGTTTATGAAGAAATTTTAAGAATATTTCGTTTGGATCTGACAATAGTTGAAAACACGATTATTCCGATTTCTGCTCTCAAATTCTTATTTTAAGTATCATTGTCCTCATTTAGAAATTTTCATGTTATCTGGGGTGGTAATATCAATCCGATTCATACTTTAAATAATTTATTTTTAGGGCCTTCATGCCAAACAGATACTATTTTAGGACGCTCATCTACAGTATGAGTATTGACGTGTAAAATCAAAGGAAATGATGGCTTTTAAATTTTTTTAAAGCGCAGCCCCCACTGAAACTGCAAATTTGGGTAAACTTTACCGTCTTTCACCTCAGAAGTCAGAATGAGCTTTTGGCGATTGAATCAACTTATTGCATTTTGCAAAAAGTTTATGGCAAAAGTTATTAAACTCAAACAAAAAAGCATGTTTTCGTTAAAAAATGTAGTAAATCTCGGAAACTACTTTACGTACCTAGTTGATTTAAGCTACGTTTGTTAGATCTAAATTATTTAGATAGAATTAACTCATCAAAAATTCAAAAAAGATTTTTGCAAAAAATTCGTAGAACAAAATGTGTAATTTGCACACATTGAACGAAAATCATTCATGCACATTGATTTGTACCAAATTTCCAAATTTTGTTATAGGATATTTTTTTTTTAATTTTTAATGAGTTAACTCAATGTTAATAATTTAGATCTAACAAACGTAGCTTAAATCAACTCGGTACGTTAAGTAGTTTTCGAGATTTATTACATTTTTTAACGAAAACTTGCTTTTTTGTTTGAGTTTAATAACTTTTGCCATAAAATTTTTGCAAAATGTATTAAATTGATTCAATAACCAAAAATTCATTCTGACTTCGGGCTAACATTTTTTTTTGCAAATATTTGTAACGTTTCTGAGGGGAACGGCTGTAAAGTTTACCCAAATTTGTAGTTTTGGGGGGGCCTGCGCCTTAAGCTGAAAATTTCCTCTCGGGTATAGTAAAGATTTGTACGATACTTCTACTGTATGCTACGCCTGCGTTCCTTAATTTTTCTTATAGATGCTCGATATTACCTGTTCGTTCAAGGTATTATAGAAACGGCTCTTTTTTCCAGGCAAAAGTGTTTGAGTTATAGTGCACGGACCTGAAATAAGGTTAGTTTCACTATTATTCAACAATAACTATCGGCCTTTGTTGGCAATGGTTCTAGTTCCGGTAGTATGATCACTAGGGCAGTATGATTGAACCATATGTTTATCTTCTCCATGAAAAACCACTAAAGTAGATTGTGCCAAACAATGCCCAAGCTACTGTTGTGTGATTTTTCCGTCCTTTCACATTGATGCCAGCACTTGGATAGATATTCATTTTGCCGTTCAAACATTTCTTTCTTCCATTACTTTGACTCAAAGTTGTCTTAAGATTCAGCTATTCTGTGTAGTCTACCGGCCGAAAAAAGAAGTATACATTCGTTTTGTTAAATCCCTTCACATCTCGGTGAAACATTGTATTTCTGTGAAGCTTAAATAGAAACTTTGAATTAAGTTGGATAAATGACAGAGAAATTTGCAATTAAAATGATTGAATCCACGATTAATATAAACGCTGCGTTTGCTATATAGCTCTTGGTTAATGCAAAAATGTAATAAAATTACTGCTAACAAAGCAGCGAGAAAATTTTTATTCAGAATCATGTAAAAACGCAAAACATTCTCAAACTTTATTTCTGAACGCCTGTGTTTACGAAACGAATTCCAAACTCAGTATAACATGCCTCAAAATTTCAACCATTTTAATTTTCCTTTCACTTTCAGTCTTTCGAATTTCCTAAAGTACAATTACACTTCCGACCCAAAGTCATTAATTATTCGAGTTCATGTAAAGGAAATCACTTTGGACCGACATTCCCATATATCTGACAAAAGAATTCGGAAACCAGATGACTTTTATAGATAGACACCTACCAAAGCCCTTCTTCATTCCCATAACCGAAATGCCAAAGTGAATATTTGGGATTGTATGCTACAAAATTTACTATATGAGAGGGAGTGTGACATTGGCGACCACGGAAGCTTTTCGTCAGGAACAACTGAAAGACACCATCAATCATGAAAGTTTTGCCCCATTAATCTGACAGTTACTGGCGCTGATATCTGCTCTTGTAGCTTCTCTAGGATAATCCATAGTTCTCACAAAGCATATCCCAGCAGGACACTACAATCTTTGATAACACGTACGTATCGCAATTTTCCTGACTTTATATGTTAGAACCGCCTCGAATATGATTTTGACTTGTGTGAAATTATTCCGCATGGTACTTCCTACGTGGTGAAACAGCTGGACACAAATAAAATCAGCGGAAGTTTGGTTCAGTGTGAATAATATGGGAAAACTTAATTATAAATGAAAATGCATGTCATCAGAAGACCTCAGAGCATGTGTCACTCTGGTGTTTTCAGCCAAGATTAAATAAATTCCTGTCTTGTATGGTGGAAAAAAGCATTATTTAGGATTTGATAGTAAATTTGATCAGGCACTTCAGCTTTGGAACCATTATTTAACCCATCTAAACAGTTCTTAATCTAAGATCATGAACAACTTCATACTACACACAATATTTATTCACTCTTAAAATCATTTGCAAATTGAAATATCACTGATTTAAACTTATGTACTATTCATAAATGATATATTAACATGCAAATTTTCAGTGAAATTGAAGTTAATTATCAGCTTAACAAAGCAATTATCGTGAGGAATTGCTCAGAGGCTATGATAACGCGGGGTTAATCTATTACAAATGCATGTGGCATATTATGGAAACATTAACTTTAAGCTTAAATGCAAAAAATTGAATAATACGGATTAAGTGGCTTGTCGTTTGAATTCAGTGTTAACGAGGCTAATATTGATTGAAACAAAGTGTTTTAGGGCTATGGTTGCTCTTATAGACTCTGCATTTTTAATTTCAACACATTATTTGGGTTGTGGGCTTATTATTTCTGAAAGTTAATTATAATTTGAAAATGATTCTGAGAGAACTCACAGTAAGAGGCACACCAGATGAAACAAAGTGAAGAAGAGGATAAAAGAGTGCTGCGCGTCGAAGAAAGAATAATCGAGTTGTTTGAAAATAAGTTAAAGAAGCTGGAGAATGCTCCCGTAAGTAGAATTTCGACACATAAATAGAATCCTTTAACTTGCTTGGTAAAAAATTTTTTGATTACTATCCACTTAAATTTACCGCAGTTTTGTTTGTCCTTCATTTGCGCGTCATTGTTTACGCAAACACAATAACATACGAATGATGCAAACTAAATCCAAAATTTTCTTAATAATTCAAACATATTTGATGTGTGCAGACAGCTTGAGAAACAATGTCACAGGTGAATCTTCCTCCTTACCTTGGATGGGCTATCTAACTGGTAATTTATGAAATTTTTCTTTTTAAATAAAACCTTCCCGAGCAGAAGTTGATGCTTCAGGTAGATAAAAGATGTGAATTGCTCTACTAAATTAAGCTAGGAAGAACAAAAATTTTGTCCATCAAATCTACATGTAGAAATTTATCAATATCATTAAAATCACTTATATAACTCAAACAACCCATCGTTGGAGCAATAAGGGATCATCAAGTGCACCGGACCCTAACAGCAACAGCTTCAAGGACGCCGGACCCCAAATAACCCTTATTATGTATTACGGGCCACCAACAAACAAATATCTTGCTCGATCTCAGGAAGGAGAAAGTCATCATGGGGGAAGATTTGGCAGTGCGCCTTGGACTCTTTTTCTTTTTCTTCGCAGCACTTCAGTTGGACTCAGGAAGTAGAAAATCATCATGGAATTATGGTGAGGATTCAGCAATGCACCTTGGACTCTTCTTCTTTTTCTTCGTAGCACTACAGTCCACCTTCGATTCCTGCAGAAAGCGCCTCTAACTATCTCGGTCGATTGTCCGTGTCCTCAGATTTCAAAATCCCAGCAGCGATGAGCTGTCTTCATTGACCCAGCATTTCTACAGTTCCCCCACTAGTCTCCGCCCTTCAATTCTATCAAAGAATACGTTTTTGGGTATGTTTGTCCATACGATTCATGTAGCTAGCCCATTGCAGCTTCCGTATTCTTACAATCGTGGAGGCCTTCGACTCGTCAAAAATTTTATACAGCTCTTAGTTGTATCGAGTTCATCATTGGTCCCCGTCCAGCTTCGCTCCAATTATTCGCCTCAAGATCCGTCGCTCAAAGGCGTTCAATATATTTGCGGATGCTTGGGTTAGGGTTCATGTTTCACACCCATAACATAACACAGGTCTTATCACAGATTTGTGTACTTGGAGCTTTGCTTGCCTGTTAATGCAGTCGGTCTTCAAGATCACCAAAACAGAATAATATATTTTATTTGCGAGCTGTATTCTTCGGCGTATTTCGTCTCTTTCATTACCGGTTGTTTTGGCACCCAAGGGTACAAATTCGTTCATATTTTCAATGCTAAATTCGCTAAGTTTGATATTTTGTGTATTTGAGCCATTTTTCCTTGACTTTATCATAGGCTTTGTTTTATTCTCATTGATTTTTAGCCCTACTAGTTTTGCTTCGCTGTTGAGTTTTAGGAAGAGTTCTTTGGCAGTTTTCAATGACCGTGACAAAATTTTGATATCTTCCGCATAGGTTACCACTTGGCTCGACTTGTATAGTAGTGTATTGACAATTACGTTTTTTATGACATATTCCAGAGCCAAATTGAATAGCAGTAGGCCAAGCCCATTTCCCTGCTTTAGTTCGATATTTGTGTCAAAAGCATCGGTGAGTTGGTTATTGATACGGACTTGGGAGGTCGTCGGCGCCATTGTTATTTTGGCCAGACGGACTTATTTGGCTAGGATGCCAACGCAAAGCATTATTTGGTACAGTACATTGCGATCAATATTGTCGTATGCTTGCTTAAAGCCAACGAAAATTTAGTGTACGTCTATGTTACCCCCAGGGCGGAACTGATCTGGTAATTCAAAGGGGTGCAACTGCTATCGTTGGGTTGTCGTCTCCGATTCCAGTGAAGCCGACGCGGACTGGCGTTCCCGGGGTACCCGAATCGCTTAGTAAAAATACTAGGATTGAAACTGGATCCGAAACATAGTGGCTTTGTGATTGTTCGATAACAAGATCAACTCATTGCTGCGAACCTCAACCCTGGAGGTATATTCAGGTACCACGGGCAGCTGATGAGCCTCCATCATAAAGATGGTCAGCTGATTGGTTGCGGCCCTTCGGGGAGTTTCGTGGTGGCTTGTGGTGCAAACAAAGGTTGGCGTTAACCTTATAGCGTCAGATACAGCTGGGTCTCGGATCTACCAGTATCAAAGTTGAGAGTTTCCTCAATGTACACTGGTACCGAACTTGGGGGCGAATGATTGGCGCTTAAACCAATCGCTGTCTAATGGTGACCGTGAGATTAGGCCTATAACAGGCAGGTGCTCACGTTAATCAAAACGACACATGTACGTCTATGTTGAATTCCCAGCATTCTTCAAGTACTTGATTGACAGTAAACAATTGGACTATTGTCGACCTATCTTATCTAAAAGCACCCTGATATTCCCCAATAATACTGTTGCACTACGATCTGATTTTATTTTCTAAGATCTTTGAAAATATTTTGTAAGCCGTATAAAGCAGCGATATTCCTCTATAATTTTCGCACTGTCAACACCTCGTCGCCTTTTTTGTGGAAAGGAAAAATTAATGATTGACTCCACTTATTTGGCGTATGTTCTTGTTGTCAAACGTGCTGAATGGTCTTGTGAGTAGCTTTATGTACACTACTGCCACCATATTTAATGAGCTCCACTGGGATCTCGCAATAAATTACTGTTTGGTGCCGCTTTCATGCCGGATGTATGATTAGGCTTGGATTAAGAGTGCTATCGTGTTATGTTGGAAGATTATTTGTGGCTGGAATTGGATGAACTTAACATCAACGATATGTGGTTTCAACACCAGCTATGCAGCACGCTTCACAATCGATTTATTGAAAGGAAAATTTTTTGAGCGTGTTATCTCGAGAAATGGTCCGGTGCAATCGCTGCTTCGTTCATGTGATTTAACGTCATAGGATTTCTTTTAATGGGGCTATATCAAGTCACTGGTCTATGCAAACAAGCCAGCAACTTTAGGCGAGCTTAAAGACAGCATCCAACGTGAAATTGCAAACGTTCTGGTCGAAATGTGTGTCAGAGTGGTGAGAAATTGGGTCCAAACTTTCAATCGCTGTAAATGGGCTCGTAGCGGTCTCACGACCAAAATCGTATTTCATTCATAAAACGTAATGCTTGCGCTACATTTACAATAAAATTAGAACTCAATAGCTCAAATATCTCTGCGTTTTATTAATAGATAAAGTTGCTATGTCCCTTATGGAAAACCCTTTATAAATACTTATTGGAAAACTCTAAAATTATTATTTTTATCGCAATCAAATAAAAAATATAAATAACAACGTACCTGCATATCATGAAAATTCGTTAATATTGATTTTACAATTGGTAGCTGACTGCGGATTTACATAAAATAACTAAAGAACGCTCATAATTATTTACTGAAAATATAATCTATTGCCGAATGCCAGATGAGCGGGATTTCCTAATAATCGTCTTAGGAATCGAAAGGCTACGTTGGAATGGAGACATTTTTTATACATATTTATAAACATTTAAAATTGCATTATGTTGATGGCATATTTTACAATAACGATACTGTATTTACTCAAATAGTAATAAATACATTTTTGTAACATCATGTAGACCAAGATAGTATTTAAACTTTTATGGAATTTTCGTGATCCCCAGTTAAAAAGTTTAAACTATTTCAATTCATAATTTGAACAGATTTGAAAAATAATTTCTCATAAACTAAATCTGATTCCGTATAATGTACTTTCAAATGTTTGCTTGTTCTACTTCCATCTAAGTTATTAAAGAAACAATAATAAATTGCTCAGTAGTCCGCGTGGTGTAGTGGGTACTATGCCCGTAAGCCGAAGTTCTCTTGTTCGAGTTTCGTAGGCGTCAACAAGATTTAGTTCGAGTGAGTCTTCAGACGGACTATAAGACTGTTCAGTTATGATACGTGCTGGTTTAAAATCAGAACGGATAGTAGCTGGGTGGACGGACATACGACCAAAGCGCGAAAATGATAATATCACCTTGTGGAGTGCTGATACAATTGATCATGGTAATGAGATACTCTGACTATCTCTAAGCGAAGGCCGGAAAAAAGCTGTAGTGCTACGAAAAAAAAAAGATTAAATTGTCATAAAATTTAAAAAAATTACTTTAATTATTATTTTGCTGGCATTTTTTATACGCTTTGATTATTGGAGATGGTCTCTTAACATGTTAAAAATGTTTGTACGTAAAAAAAGCTCAACAAAATATCTATCTATCTAAATATGAGCTGCAAAGCTATGTCTGAGCTCCGCTATAAACTTCAACGTTGGCAATTTCCAACATTTGCTCAAGATCTTGAACTGATGATAGCTTTAACATTCATCAAACCTTATACAGCTTTTACTGCTTCACAGCTGGCAAAGGTACTAGCAGTTTACACAGAGTAAGTGATGGTGGGATGCTCAGAACTGCTAGACTGGACTCCAAGGACGAGCTGAATTCCTTCTCGATGAGGTATCCAATTTACCAGCTATTCCATGAACTTGTCCTGATGTATCTTCCTCCACTTCAGCATATGAATAATGATCACCTTGTCCACATGAAACAATTCGTCTTACGCATTTTCCATACACGCTGGTTTTCGTTGATTTTTGACGGGCCATACTGACATCACTGAAATTACCAACTAAGTTCATGCGCTCCACACTGCAACGTATACAGGTTTTAAGTCGTTCGCGACGATCAAGAGATAAACACTCAATTCTAGGACCCAACGTTGTATCAGGACTACATATTCACTCCAAAAGTAGGAATTGAAATAAAACGAAGTCAAATCTTTCGGAGCCGTAGCCACGTGTTGGCTGTCGTCAACTTTCTTTCTCACTTCACCAATTCTCGTATCTTCATGAACATTCACAAGTCTTCTTGTTTGAATAGCATAATCCAACCCTTATTTGGTAGGATATGAAAGGAGCAGAAATCGATTAATATAACGCACGATAATCGAGAATTGACATAATCGACATGGTTCCGGTGAGCACCAGCGTGTTATCCTTTTCCACCTCCGCCGATACCCAGCTCCCAAAGTTCCTTCTCAGCGTTCCTTCAAAAATTTCAAGATATTTAACAATGCAAACAATAGTGAAAAATTTACTAATTGCGGAACACGATCTGTCACGTCCACCACCATAAATGCTGCTATTAAATCCATGTAATCCACACGAGTGCAGGTTGAATTTGATTCAATGACAGAAAGGAAGGAATATTCCTAACAAATAACTTTTTCCCATTTTAAAACTACGCTCGCACACAAACGCATGTGATACCATATGTCTATAAGACGTCTTTCACTCCACACCTGGCCAACGTCTAGAGCGGCTATGTACCTGATATCTGACATCCAATACTTTCCAGCTGATTGAAATGTTGTAGGGATGACCAATACCTGCTACCTAGCACTACGCGGGCTATGCAGAAAGTTTGTGGCATAATATTGTCACCAAGACAGCATACGCGTTGTGGATGAATTTTGTGGATACATTGGCTAATTTATCGAGTAGTTTGCGGGGTAAACTGTTCGGTTAATACATTGACCTCGATGATGTCTTTGGTGGCCATGAGGTTGACCAGGTAAGCGGTGTCGTGTTGGTACGATAGCGTTTCAATGTCTTACGTTCACGCCATTCATCAGCAAATTACCGATGTCCACTGGAGTGGTAGTATCGTCCTCGCCGTACTATTTTTCTTCATCCCCATCACAGTTACCATATTCTCCCTCATGTTACATCAGTACCGCTGCAAAAATTATAAAAACAAACTACTTAGCGAAACCAAGGAAAAACAATGCGGGGTATTTTTGGACAAATACTCAATTTGAAAACTATGTGCAGATGTGGAGTCCTGTATAAAAACTTTAAAGGTCTCTCTGCAATCAATGGATCTTGTTAACTTTGCATAGTCAGGCCAAATCTCCGTAAACTTTGTGCATCACCTTAGCAAGGCAGTTATGACTATGGGGACCCTTAAGACAACGTATAGCTAGTACCGCAAAGTGCCGGCTCATTGTGTACGGACTCAGCCATGTGGTTGTTATACCCAGAAATTCTTTCCTGAACTGGATCGGTTGCCAGTTGTCGTTACCACAAATAGCACAAATTGAAAAACCACAATCAATTTCTTTTTATGGATCGAGCAGTTAGTCAAAGCTAACTACATAGCTGGAACGTTTGAAAGAGAAAACGAGGAACTCAAACTTTGGATCAAATTGCTTGTCAAGCATAAAAGTCTGCCTTTTTACTCAGTCCAGATTTCGAGCAAAAACAGTCCAAGTGCCCTTCAAAAAATAAGGTGATTGAACTTCCAAGTGGTGAGGTGGGAACACCTCCCGAAGAATGAGGTAAACCAGTTCTACAGCTACCAAGAATCCAGCTATTCGGCTGCCAACTATGCCATGAAGTAAAGATGTTTTAAGTGCAAAGATGTCCATACTCATGGTGAGTGTGAAGACGGAGCCAAAAGAAAAACCATATTGTGTGAAATGCGTTGCCTTTGGTTATCCAGCATCAAATTAACGATGCCCCGGTACCTACATGCAAAGTTAAAATTTACTCCAAAACAAAGTCGAGCTCGGGGGTGTCCTTTGCACTTGCTGCTAGAGGACCAGCAGACAATGTAAATAAAATAAATAATGTAAGTGACAATAATGAGTAGCTTTACTGGAGAGAATTTATAAATAGAATTTGAAAATTAACATTTTTTTTCAGCATTTGGGCTTTCAAATACCTCATAATAAGTTGTCATCCAGTCAACTTTCCATAGATAGAATTCGTCTCATCTCAATCAAAGTCAACTCCATTGTGAGTCTCTATCAGTGTGACTATCTCTCATAATTCCTTGTCAAGCAAAAAAAACGCCTGACATCATACTTCTCACTGGAACCGACTACAGTTCATGGTACTCCATGACACTCAAGGATTATGAATTCATAAAAATCTATAGGGTAAATGGTGATGGGGGAGGTGGCACCGGGATATTGGTGAGAAGACCCCATTGTTCCCAAAACATGGATAAAGTTGAATTCAAAAACGTTGAACCTCTTGAAGTGCCCCTTATCAAGATTTCACTGCCAGGTGGGGGTAGTCTCTTCATTTTCTCTGCCTATGCAACTAGTCGAAATTTTCTCAAGTTCAAGGAGGAGCTGAATTCCTTCTTTGAAATACTTAAATTGAACAGGCTGCATAGTTATTATATTCAAACAGGTGATTTGAATGCCAAGCATATATCATGGCTGAACGCCAAAAAGAATCCCATAGGTATATTCCTGAAATCGTGGATAACAGAGAACCAAATTGAATACAGGTGGTCTGTGTGGTCTAGTGGTTAAAGCATGAGACGCATAAGCCGAAGGTCCTAGGTTCAAATGTCGTTGGGAGCAACGTGATTTAGTTCAGAGGATTTTTCAGATAGATTATGAGTGTTGGCTTAGTGGTGATATGTACTGATTTAATCAGATCATATCATAACTGAGCAGGCACACGGGAGAATGGTACTGACCAAACCAACTTCCGAAAAAACCAATACGGTCATGAAAAATGAGATACTCTAACTATCTCTATGCGAAGGCCCGAGTGCTACAAAGAAGAAAAGAAGAAATTGAATACAGATGCAGTCTATATGAGTCGGAGTTCCCGACATATCCTAGGACAAATTCATATTTGGATCCCTGCATTGCTGACACAAGACTTGAATTCAGCTTTAGAAGCCCTCAACGGAAACTGCAGGTGCTTCCTTACGAGAGCGACCATAATGCAATCGTAATTAAAAACAATCATCAAAGGGATGATCTCTTGCTCATTCCTGCTCAACCAGAAAACTATCGGTTAAATTAAAAAAAAAACCAGACTGGGGAGAATTTCAAAAGAAGTTTAATCGGGATTACCAGAAGTATTGTCCTCCTTCTGATGATGGCAACGCTTGCTACATGGTCTCTAATGACAGGAATCTAACTAACGATGACATAGATCTCTATTTGTCGAAGTTAGATAAGCTGACGTTGGAAACGATTGAGAAAGTGGTTCCCAAGTTTAAAAATCGGAACAATATGGAAGGGTATGTAACACCAACTATCGCGAGGTTGAAAAGATTGAAAAGCCTTCTTCTTATTTGCATCAGCAATATTTATCGGTGATTTATGGACTACTCCTTCGAGGGCTTTGTTGAAATTACACCTGAAGAATAGCCAGAATTTAGTCCGTTCATACTTCAGGAGTGAGGTCAGCAATCAACGGGTGGGAAAATTGAGGAGTATTAGCCCACAGGATCCAGATGACATTTTCGCGAAAATGAATAGCATATTCCGTAAGAAGCTTCGAGTAAAGGTCTCGAATCTTGGAGTCGCTAGTGATGAGATAAATCATCTCGATAGGGCAGGTATCGAAATTGATAGTACGACTCCGCATAAAAATGGAAACAGGACTATATGTGATGGATGACAGGAACCTGTCCCGGTTGGAACACATTTTGAATTTGTTCATTTACCAAAATCTGAGAGAGAATTAAATATTTTCAAAAGTTTCCGATTTTAAATCAAGCCCGAACGGCCAATCAATTCTGCATTTCAATGAAACATTAACATCTGACCTCATACCGAGCTTGAGCCTCACTGATTATTTTGTCAGCTATGAAGACTTGTGTTACATATTTGGCAAGATAAACCACAAGAAACCATGTGGAACTGACGGTATTCCAAATGTAGCTCTCTGAAATTCGCCTGAAGTTGCTATGAGGAATTATTGAATATTGTTCAACAACATGTTGAGCAATTCATATTTTCCAAATGAGTGGAAAAAAGGCTAAGGTATTTCCGATCTTAAAGAATGGGAAAGAATCCTCCAGTCTTAAAAGCTATCGCCCAATCAGCTTGCTGCCTAACATCAGCAAGGCGTTTGAAGTGATACTAAACAAAGCATGAAACGCCCACATTGATAAATATTTGTTGATGCCAAATTGCCAATTTGGTTTCCGTGCTAGGTAGTTGACCACACATGCGATAACGAAAGTAGCCTCAGACATCTGTTGGAAACTAAATGATAGAGAATGTGTTGAAGCGTGTCTCATTGATATGGTGAAAGCCGTCGATACGGTGTGGTTAGATGGACTGATTTTTAAGCTCCTTCAAGACAAGTTCCCTAGACACCTTTTCGCCATAATGTGTAATATGATATATGGAAAATCATTTATTGTAGCTGATGGAATTCGAACAACAATGTGCAAATTCAAGGTTTTGAATGATATACAGCAGGGAACAAATACTGCGCCTCTGCGTTTCTCAATGTTCATTCGCAAGCTTTTGGACGACTTTGATTTTAACGTCTCACCAATGCGATCATTGGTAGCGTTTGCTGATGTGCTGATCATCTATAAGGCTGACCGAAAAGCCACATTAGTTCAGAACAATCTTCAAAAAATTTTTAATGATATGCAATTTTACACTGACAATTAGCAAATGAAAATCAATGCACAGAAGTGCGAAACAATTTGGTTTCGGACAACGCTGCAGGGTGTCAGTCAAGACCTGAGACGTAATTGGAATAATTCCCACATTATGGCTGGCGAGGTTAGTTCAGAACGGGTTCCACATAAATTCTGTGTTCGGTACCTCGGTGTTCATTTCGACTAATATCTGTGCTATACTGAACACGTTAAAATCCTGCTCAATAAAGCACAAAAAGGAGTCAAGGCTCTATGACGATTCTTTCATTCCAGATATATTGATCAAAAGGTCAAAATGATCTGTTGCAAAACCCTGGTTATACCACTTTGATGTATGGATGTCAAGTCTGGTACAACCAGAGTGCTAGTACTATGGAAAATTTCGGGATTTTCGAAAGGAAATGTCTTCGTGCATGTACTGGTTTGCAGAAATAGCCTGAGATGGGGTTGGAAGCATTATATATCGGATAGAAGAATTTATCGAACTGCTAAAATAACGAGAGAAGATATCCTCGTGTTGAAACTTCTTCAGAATCATATTTGTTTATTTATTTATTTCAACCAACTTACAGACTAAAGGCCAATTACAAGATTGGTTCAAACAAAACAAATAGAAAAGTACAACATAATATATATATATATATATATATATATATATATATATATATATATATATATATATATATATATATATATATATATATATATATATATATATATACTGGCTAGGTATTTAAAATTAAATTCTTAAGTCTATGCTTATAAATTAATAAAGAGGGAGGATATGGGCCAAACTCCATAGCATTGTGGTTTCTTAACAGACGCAGCAATGGTGAATTGTAAAATGTTTCCGTTCTTGCAAATGGAATTTGGTAAGATCCCATATTTCTAAAGGGATAATTAGATGTCCGCATTGTCAGTAACTCTCTAATAGTACATTTGCATGCAACTGATGATGGTGAAACTTATATAGGAGACATTTATCAAGAAAGTGTCTACGAGATGATAATAATGGGAGGTGCAGGAAAGAAAGTCTTTCTTCATAAGATTGGTAGCGGTCTTTAAATTTAAAGAATAATATTCGGGTGAACTTCCGTTGTACAGATTCCAGTAGTGAGTCTAAATACTTATAATGCGGTGCCCAAATTTGGGAACAATACTCAAAAATAGGCCGAATAGTTCTTATATAAAGATATACTGGAGACAAGATATTTCCAAAGATGCACAAGTGACGAAGAACAAATCCGGAAACCCGAGAACAACGTGACATGATGTCGAGGATATGCTCTTCAAACTTGAGTCGCGGGTGTAAGATCACCCCTAAGTCTTTAAACTTTATTGTGTAGGCTATATGGAAATGAGATTGGGTTCGATTTTAAAGAGAAAGTGATTTTATGACATTTTTGCACATTAAGGGAAAGAAAATTTGATTCATTCCAGTTGCATAGGACGCTCAGGTCATTTTGGAGGGAAATGCAATCATCAATACGTCTAATCACATTAAAAACTTTAAGGTCATCAACATAGAAAAGACATGGAGCATCTATTAAAGAGGGCAAGCCGTTAATGTATGTTAGGAATAAAAGCGGCCCCATGATGGTTCCTTGAGAGACTCCTGTCTGTGTATAGAAGGAGTGAGATAACACTCCACAGAGATTTACTCTACATGGACGATTGTTTACGTATAAGATAAGCCAAGAGAGCAAACAACCAGAAATACTATGTTGTGTTAGCTTATTATTAAATCAGTTTAAACGACGTCAACCTCAAAGTGCTTATCAAGGACTTCACCAACAATGTGAGTAAACTCAACTAGATTTGTAGTCGTCGACCAACCTGGAAGAAAGCCATGTTGAGCAGGAGATATCGAGGAGCATATAAGTTCATAAATGTGATTATGAACGAGACGTTCTAGGATCTTTGGGGAACACGATAGAAGTAAGATTGGACGGTAGTTGGAGACACACGAAAGAGGAACAGATTTATGAATTGGGAAGGTGTTGGCTGGCTTCCAGAATGAAGAGGACAGAGATTTGACGAACACATTTGGAATTCCGTCTAGTCCAAAACCAATGCTTGTGTCAAGAGCATTAATTATGGACTCGATATCTGCAGGGCTAACTGCAGGAGCACTATCAGCCAGAGAAAAAGGAAGAGAGAAATCATAAGAAGAATCAGATGCTGAAGAGGAAGTTATAGTGGAAAAGAAGTCCGCGAACAAGGTGGAAATGGATTCCAGTGTTGAACTGTATTTATCATTTCAATACATGGTGCTAGGAAAGTGCGGGGAGGACTTTAGATGATTAATATATGACCAGAATGGTTTTGACTGGTTGGAATTAAGTGACTTCTCTATACGCGTAAAGTAATTTTTCCTTGAGCTTTTAATCAATAATTTTACAGAGGCATAGGATCTAGAGTATTCATTATAAGAGTCAGAATCACCGATCAGTCTAAACTTTTGGTGAAGTTTGTTCTTAATCTTCAGAGCTTTTAAAATTCATGGTTGAGCTGAGGTGGCTCAAAGCTCTTTTTGGACCTACATAGTGGTTAAATTGACGGATAAGTGAGTCGAGGGGGGAATAACATTTAGTAAGAGCTTCTTCGCAATCAAGGTAGTCAAAAAACGAGCACCGATTAAGTGAATTCAAAGATTCCGACAATGCGCTGTAATTGGCTTTCCAGAAGTTGAACTTGAGCGGCTGATGGCATTTAAGTGTTTTTGGAAAGCTTATGCTGATGTCCAACAGAGGGGGATGATGGGGGTCAGGAGATGCGTAGGAGTGAGGTGCAGCAGCTGTGTGAATATGCCTAGTATCAATGTTCGACATTACTAGATCTAGCATCCGATTTTTATATTTAGAACCTAATTTAATAGGTTAAGGGAAGATTGGGAAAGGAAATTCGATAATAATACAGACTGGTGATTAGAAGACAAGATATCAATAGATGATGTTAAGTCCCATCCTACGAACGGAAGTTTGAAGTCACCAAAAATAATAATACATGAAGTGGGATGAAGTGAAAGACAATACGATGATAGTGAGTCAAATAGAGGATCATAAAAGTCTAAAAAAGAGTTACAGGAAAGATAGATGCAGAATATGAACAAAGTAGCAGAAAGAGTATTACTTTTGACAAGTACGTTTTTGGTTAAGTCTAAGGGGTGAAAATTGTATTGTCGCAAAGCTCACTGGAAAGATCTTTAGCAACAGCAATCAGTACTCCACCACCATCAGATTTCTTTGTCAGATTAGAATCACGGTCCCTCCGATAGACAATGTGATTTGGGAAAAATTCCGAGCTTTGTATATCACTTCTCAACCAAGTCTCAGTTAGGCAAATAATATTATCATTTGCAAGAATGTATGAAACGCTAAGGTTATGTAATTTGATCCGCAAGCCTCTTACATTTTGATAATATAAGTTAATATTATGTAAAGTCTTAGTGCCTGTTATACGTTAATTTTTCGATGTGAAATCGCACGATCAGTAACTGTGAGCGAAAACTCTTGATTTTCATAGCCGTTTCCTACAGACGGGTATATTACGACTTGCCTCGCTACTGGCTTCATTCCTCTAGAAGCATTCGTGTATTTGGACATGAATCGATACATTTTTGATTCTGACGGCGTCCCAATCATATTTCACATATATTGACGGGCCACTGATAAGACGATAAAATATTTTCCAAATTTGAGTTCACGAGACCAACAATGCCAATGCAGATACTCATTTGCTAGATTTTTTGAGGCTGGTCGAGCTGGAACGGAGCAATCTAGGTCTTGGTGGCTGAATTATAATGTCCAAATTATTCGTGTTTATTTTCAGTTTTTGTGTTTTTCGTTACCTAGTTTTTGAGTTTCAGCTCATTATTGCTAAACTTAGTGTTTTTGTGTTGAAAATTAGGGAGAGGTTAGATATATGTTATCTTTATTAAGAGTATATTACGTATAGAGATAAGGTTAAACGCGTAGGTTAGGAATATTGTGATAGCAGTTTTTAGTATAAGATCAAGTATTTTGATTGAATTTTATTAGAATTAGGTGTAGGATTAAAATTCACTGTTGTGTTAAAATTATAAATAATTTATTATTATTACTCCTATTTCCAATCGAATCATAAGATATGTAATAATTTCAATTAATTTGAATATGCTGTGGTTTTTTTATCAAATATGTTCAACTGATAACGTATAAATTTAGAGAGCCATTAACTTTTAGTATTATTACTGTTTGGAATTCGTTTTATATTCTTTTAAAATTTATAACGATTTGTATTGAATGAAGCGCTTTTGACTTTGAAACCTTTTTGATAGAGGCATACTCCTAATTTCGCGACTTGTTTGATGGACGCGTTTAGTGAATGTGTTTTTTCAATATTTGCAAAACGTTCAAAACTCGATGCTTCCTGCAAAATTTTATAATTAAAATCCCAATGATTACAATAAAAAAATTTACGAAGAGATGACCAGGGGAAAAACATTACTAACAAAACTAGTGTGTCACAATCCTTCCATAGAGCATCATTATCTTCTTGTGTATTATGGAGTCATTAAAAATGCTGTTTGCAATTGGATTTATTTATCGCAATCAATGTTAATTGATAGATAATGGGAGTCAGTCAATAGTATGATAACAAAAATATCTCATTGGAATATATATTTCCACATTTTAATCAAATGCGTGCCAAAGCTCACTTGTCGTTCTCGAAATGTTTTTCAAAACATATTTCCTTTCACAATACGAGGTAACAATCTTGATAAATCACAACAAATCAGAACAGTGCGTAATTATTATTTACTGTTTGCTACCACTTTATCAAAACATTTCACCCTGGCTTGCGTGCGAAATACCAATTAGTTCTAACAAAGGACAATTAGATTTATGATACGTTTCCATTCCCAATGAACATATTCCCACAAAGGAAATAATAAAGTGCTACTACGCAACCAACCGGTGATGAATTGCCGATTTGAAAGTACCACCTAATCTTTCGCTCCTTGATTTGCCATTATACGCATCAGTGAATAATTTCAAAAGGATCCAAGTAATATTCGTGATTGAAATAAAACGTTTAGCAGGTAAATCTATTCTAAGAAAGGACAGCGTTCACCCGAGCATTTCAGGAATCTTTTCTAAGCCACTAGGCAACAGCCTTGAAAACCGTTTCTCCTAATCTGCCTCAGAAATCTTGTCCAACACATCCTGAATAAGCCGCCATTTATCCCTTTTGATATTTGCGATTACATACGAATTGAGTTCTTAAAATTCTTGGGAAATTTCTAAGCAAAATGCTGTCATAAAAACAATTTTAAGGGTGAAGCCTTGGAAAACGTTTCCACTTAGTTAGCAATTAAGGTTTCCATGGGAAAAGGGTTCATGTGCTTAAGGTGTTGGCGCTACTTCCCAGTTTATCTTGGCACGTATTCAAATTTCAAGTTCAAAGGTTTTTCACTCTCGTGACCGGAATCGATTTGGATTTAACGTTAAGATAGCACAAGCTTCAATGTATCGATTCGTTAGATCTTAACTGTGGTAGGATTTACATCATGTGTAGGGAATTTTGTGTTGTGAACACATTTAACCTATCACATATAAGGTCTTTGGCAAGCCTCAACAAAAGGTTTAATGTGAGGAAGCACTTATGCGTTGGTTGGAGATTATGATTTGATCTCGCATGAAATTCTATTTACAATAGGAAGATGATTTTTAAAACC
Organism: Odontomyia ornata; assembly: GCA_963969285.1. Classification (NCBI taxonomy): domain Eukaryota; kingdom Metazoa; phylum Arthropoda; class Insecta; order Diptera; family Stratiomyidae; genus Odontomyia; species Odontomyia ornata. The sequence continues at coordinate 105,032,868 of OZ017738.1, read as the reverse complement.
CTTTAATGTTTCATGTGTAAGGTCAACAAAGTATGGGCTGTCGACTAATATAATTCATATACCAAACCCTTACCTCGTTATGAACTTTCCGAAAAATTCCCACGACTTTTATTTATAGTTCACGGTACTACACACATCGATGGTTTGGACAGTTTTTATTTGAAAAACGAGAGAAAAATTTAAAAGTTTGTCAACAGACTTGGAGAACATATTATTTGCCAAAATAAGTAAACATATGAAATGTAACGGCGGCCAAAAATATTCTCCCAGCTCCACTTGATAGTAGTTCGGCAATTAGTCATAAATAGTGAAAACTACTGTATGCGTATTGTTGTTTTTCGATGTGCAAAATATGAACAGTCACATAACGAGAAAGCAGGATAATTTAGGGAACGAGGATGCAGGATGGTGCTAGATTTTGGATTGTAAATGGTTGCGCATGACGAATGTTGGCTAGAGATAGTGCATAAGGCCTGGTGATGCTTGAGGAAGATGTATGATAATGAATGATGCCGGATGGCGGCTGATGATCACTAACATTAGGAAATGTGGGCGAGTGATGCTCTATGCTACCTGATGATGACTCATGGTGGCGAATTGTACTGAATGATCTGGGATGGTAACTGCTGATGATGGTGAAAGCGCGGAAAATACCATATGATACCAAATAATGGCTGAAAATATCGCAACATGCCTAATGATGACATTTGAGGGCGGATGATAGCTAATGATCATGGCGGATAGTGCCAGATGACACTGGGTAAAAATGCTTGGTGCCGCATGATAGCTAATCTGGTTCATGATGACGTGTAATAACGGATGAAGCCAGATAATAGCCGATGATGGATGACAACAACGAATTAGAGCGATTGATGCCCGACAATGGCTAATGATCGCTAATGATGACCGATAATGGTAGGCGGAGATGGATGATGGCTAATGATGATAACTTATGATGGCATATGTTGCCACGTGATTGCTGATAATATACAATGATAACAACGGATGAAAACGAATGATGCGTGATAATGATGGATCATTGCTAATGATATCGATGATGGTGTTTCATGATGAATGATGCGAAATGATGGGTGGTTATGACTGTTCATAATCATCGTCATCGTTGGTGTAACAGCCCAAACTGGGCCTTAGCCTCCAGGATTAATCCCCTCCAATCATAACAGTTCTACGACCTCACCTGCTAGTTAACCACTCCTAGCAAGGATCTGCTTTCAGCTTCTATCGTGTCTTCCCATCGAGTCCTTGGTCTTCCCATCGAGTTTTTGGTCTTCCTACTGAACATCTACCTTGTGCTCTATCTTTTAACGTCCTTTTGGGTAGCCGGTTTTCTTCTCTTCTTTCTATATGGTCTGCCCATTGCAATTTGTATAACTTTACACAAGAAAAATAGGTGGATCGTCAAATAGTTGATATAACTAAGTTGTAGCATAATTTCCACTCTGTTCCTTGCTTCACTGGGCCGTATATATTACGATTTAAATATTTCAGATTCACTCTGCAAGGCCCATGCTTCACTTTTATATAACAGCAGAGGTTTGGTGAGTGGTTTATAAATATGGAGTTTATTTCACTTGTGCAGAACTCTGGACCTAAGGATGAGAAATACAGAGTAATAGGCTTTACTCGTTTCGTCCAATCTCATCCTTTTGGCACATATTCTATTCAAATTGGCTCGAAGATCAACAAAACTATCCACACTTTTAAGGTTATAGTCGCCTATGGTCAAGTTTTGTCGAATTCTTCCTCGTTTGAATCATGAGTTCAGTATTAATTATAGCCGCCTACGGTCAAGTTTTGTCGAATTCTTCCTTGTTCGAATCATGAATCCAGTATTAATTTCATTTGCTTATATGCCACTTCAGTTTGCTTCAGAGTCTAGGCTCAGAAATGCTCCCTTGTTATGTAAGATTGAACGTGCTATAGTATTGACGTTATCAGCATATGCTACTAATTGAACATTAGGTACCCAAGGTTTCAGCTTATGTTTTCCTGATTACGTGTTCCAGCGCAATGTTTAAGAGCATTGGGACAAGGCCATCCTCTTGCTTTCATCCTGATTGCGTTATAAAACTGTCCATAAGTTTACCATTCACTCTGACTTGGGACTCTATGTTTAGCATCCTTGGCCTTGACCATGCGAACTAGTTTTGTTGGGACGCCAAATTCAAGCATTATTTTGTACAGCGCATTTCTGTCAACACTGTTGTATGCTTGCTCGGAGTTTTCAAAGATATGGTACTTATCGATGTTATATTCCCAGCACTTTTCGAGCACCTGAGCTACTGAGAATATTTGGTCTTTTGTAGACCATCCACTTCGGAAGCCTTGCTGATACTCTCCTATACTAGTTTATAGTACGGCTCTACTTATGAAATGCTCACAGCTTTTGCCATTATTGCGGACGACGTGAATAGCTTCTGGAAATATTCCAATTATCTGTTTTTAGTTTTTACTTACTTACTTACTTACTTTGAAAGTTCCTTGTTCTTTTTTGTAAAAGCTTGTTTGTAAATTGAAGCCGTCTGTTGGATGTTGAATTGATGATCACTGGCAACGGCTTATGATGGCATTTGGTGGCCGTGTGATGATGGATGATGCCAGATAATGCCGAGCGATAGCTGATGATGTATGATGACGACGGATGAAGGCAAATGATACCAGAAGCAAGGAAGTAACTTTATTGAGGCTTTCTTTTACATCATGGACAGTTTTGACTTACTAAGTAGTTAGTAGACTTTGACAGCGAGGTATGTCAAATGAACTTATTAATGTGAGATATGTCATACATATGCCAGATTTTACAAATTACATTTTTGGAATTTAGTACCAATGACTTGTTTGAGTGGACAATGAATACGTTAAAAATTAGTTCTATCTTAACTTCTTTCCTAACTAAAATTACATCTAAACTAATTCTAAATTAGGTTCTTATTCCTTCTTTTTTTTCATATTCTATTTATTTACTATTAATACTGTTGCTTCTGTGGGCCGCCAATGCTCTCTATTTCAATTCGGAGAGAAGTTGCGCGCCACATATTACAAATTTTCGCAGTTTTACTTGATTCGTTACATGAGCTAGTTGCCATTTTGTTTTACTCTTCATTTTTGTTGGTTGTTAACTTTATTTATTAGGAAGGGTACACGTTTTCACCTTTCTTTATTTTATTGTTATAACCACGGTAAGTGTGAGGGTTAGAGGTTATGAAGAGTGGTCCAACCAAAACGCACGATGTTAATTGTAAATAAAACAAAAAGTTTTCAGAGAATTATGTTGAAATTTTTGATTATATTAGAAGGATCTATAACAATTATGTGTGAAACAAAATATCGCCCAAATGCTCGCCGCGACTATGGTGGCATACTTCTATACGATGGTCCATATTTTCAATGACTCTAAGACATAATTGAGGTTCAATGTCGTCAATGTGCTGAATTGTCTCATCCAATAGCTCTTGAATTGTTCGTGGCGTATTGACGTACACTTTTTCTTTTAAATATCTCCAGACAAAGAAGTCCAACGGTGCCACATCACATGATCGTGGTGGCCAATTAACATCACCGCCACGTGAGATAACACGGTCATTGAATTTCTCGCGCCAAAGAGCCATTGTCTCGTTGGCTGTGTGGCAAGTGGCACCATCCTGTTGGAACCACATATTGTCCAGGTCCATAACCTTAATTTCTGGCCACAAGAAGTCCATTATCATCTTGCAATAGCGAACACCATTCACGGTAACTGCTTGGCTGTCCTCACTTTCGAAGAAGTACGGCTCGATGACGCCACTAGCCCGTCACTCTTTGTGGATATATCGACTTTTCAACAAACACTCGTGGATTATCATTTGCCCAAATGCGGCGATTCTGCTTGTTGGTGTGCCTCGTCGCTGAAGATGATTTTCTTTGTAAAGTCACCATTCCATTCTGTCTGTTCAACCCGCCATTCAGCGTATTGCCGACGTTTGAAATGACCAGTAGGCTTCAGTTCTTGAGTGAATTGAGCCTTTTTTGCATTTAAATTCAAATTTTTATTCAAAATCCGCATCAGTGATGTTCGTGAGATTTCAATTGTTGGGCACGACGACGAGTCGAGGTTGACGGCTTTTCCGCGACACTATCGCGAACAACAGCAATGATTTTTGCAGAACGAACTGAGCAAGCATGCACAGGTGATTTCACATTTCCTACAGACCCGGTTTGCTGAAGTTTGCGCACAGTTCTGCTGATTTTGGATACATTTGGTCGATTATGCTGACCAAAAAAATCACGAAGTGCACGAAATGCATTTTAATTGGACGCTGATTTTTGTAAAAATCTTCAACACCCTTAACGGGCTGCTCAATTGTGTACCTTTCCATGGCTGAACAAAACAAAATAATGTCAAATTAAGTTGGACGAAAAACTTGACTTTAAGGTGTGACACAATTAACATCGTGCATTATGGTTGGACCACCCTTTATAAAGGATGGTTCCGTGAGGTTGGTATTGTTCAATGACTTGTATAAGATACATGTAGTAAGAATGTTGGTTGGTTATGTGTGGTTGAAAAGGTCTTGTATCAGTTGAAGATGAAAGTGATGCCACATTTCTATCCTTTCCTTCCTTTTTGCAGGTAATTAGTGGATAAATGAGGTAACACCGGATTCTTTGTAGAGTGTTTTGTTTTTAAAATATTTCTTATATGGGCAGCGATATATACAGAGGCATTTCCGCACAATTTTCTACTCAAATATTTGAAGTTCTTTTGCGACCGTTGAGGATATTGTGATCCAAGCCGGGAATGCATATGTAATAGCAGGTCAGATGAGTGTTTTATATATCAGGACCTTAACGTTACGTAAAACAGACTTCGAGGATAAACGTGTTGCCACCATTACGGAGGTGGCCATTGCTTTATTGAGAACTTTCCGTGAGTGTGTATTGAATTTGAGTTTATTGTTGAAGTGAATACCGAGGTATTTTATATTTTCTTTAGTAGCGATATCTTCCCCTCCAATTCAGACTATGATTTCTTTGGACTCAAGGACCGTAAGTCGGTGCCCGTATCAATTCCAATTTACTTACGCTGATTTCCAGTGCCCAATTCTTAAGGAACTCAGCAATAGAAGTTACTGAGCTTTGCAGCTTCTCTTGGGCTATGGAGGGTCTAGCATGGGTTAACATTAGCAAGATGTCATCGGCATAATTTATCAATTCCACATAAGGGTTAGGCGTTGTAGCTTGTGAAGAATGGGCTGGGTTTGAGCAGGAGATGTTGTGTATAAAAAAGTTAAAAAGAGAAGCGCTGAGGATAGATCCTTGAGGGATCCCTGACATGATGGGGATAGGGTTTTAGGTAAGACTACCGATTTTGATGAGAAGGTTCCAGCTGGAGCGAATGCTGAAAAGGATTATAGCAATTACAATCGGGCAGGAATAGGTTGACAGTTTCGATTTGAAGCTGTCGATCCATACAGAGTCGAATTCTTTTTCAGGTCGAGCGTGCAGGTAAGTGTGCATTCTTTTCTCTGCAGGTTGTGTGTAACCTTGTTGTGCACGAGCATTATTGCCTGTTCCGTAGATTTACGGCTTTCAAATCCAAACTGAAACCAGGTGATTACGGCTGACGAGAATAATTTGAAGCTATGGAGGATCATTCTTTCCAGAATTTTTCCCAGGTTGACTAGTAGCAAGATTGGTCTAAAGTTGCTCATGCGTTCATCACAATTAGGCTTTAGCATTGGTATTAGCCTCCTGGTTTTCCATGGTTGTGGGAAGTACCCATTATTAATGCAATGATTGCATATGATTGTCAGGAACATGGAGATAGTATCCTTGCATTTCTTAATAACTTTGTTAGTTACTCCATCTGGGCCGTGGGATATTTTGTTGGTTAAGTTACTCAGGGTTTCTTCTATCTCGATCTTTGAGGTGACATATTCACTGAAGATCGGGTACTGAGGTGATGAAGCTTCATTTATATTCATGAAGATTATTAGGTATGACCCAGCACGTCCTTCTTGGAAGTTTACCCTGATTTGTAAGGTGACGTTATCAGAGTCGCGCCTCCAGTATAGTCCTTTATAGAAAGAGTTTTTCTTCATTGTTGGTTAATATCTCATTGTTTGTCTTAACAGAGTCCTTTTCTATGTTGTATTTGGATCTCCTTCAGCCTATGATATTATCGATTGTTTCAAAGGCATTTGAAGTGGATCTCATTGATCTGAGTCTATTCTTGTAGACTTCATTGACCTCGCACCTTATTCGAATATTAACCTCTCTAGAAATGATAGAGTTATGCTATCATGACAGTGAAAGGTACGTTATAGTCTTTGGAGTATCTACTTACACGTTTTCACCAGTTAGAGTATTTCTTGAGTTAGCTTTCTATAGAGGGAGCAGCGAGGCTTTTGGAAGGGAGCGTGTTAATTCATGCACTTCGTGAAAACTGTTGTTAGTTCGTTGCCTTGTTGGTCTATCTGAAGGGAGCTCTGAAAGTAGGTCTTTAACGTCTCTCATAAAATTTTTCCATTATATTGCCTCATATGCACGACAAACGCGTGGGCATAATGGGGTTGGGATGTATGCTGTTAGGTTTAAATTTAGAATAAGTCCATTGTGGTCTCAAAAAGATTGGATTGTGTGACATGTATAAGGGGCTGTGTGGCCTGAAAAGAGATCGTGGGGAATTGTAAAATTTTCAAGAAAGAGGTTTCCTCTTGGGAAGGCTGGGACTCCCTCATTTATTATGGAAGCTGTAAGATGAGCCTCTGAATTAAGCCATTGGTATAGAGCGTTTTTCTTGGTGTTCCTTGTGGAGTCTCCCCATGCTTCGTGTCAGTTATTCAGGTCACCTCCTAGTAGAAAAGAGTCGTGAACTAAGGCTATGGATAGGAGTTAAGTTGTCCTGATATAGAATTGCAGTGCCCCGGTCGTTATCGCTTCTGAGTAGGTTGTGATTATCTGTTCGTATTTTGTGTACAGGTTTCAGAATAGTTTCATTAAGCAGTACTACTTGTACGACATGATTCGAATGTCAACCCTGTCTCTTTTCATGCGAGATTAATGAATTTACATTTAGTGATATTATTATTATTTTGTTTCTAACCCAAAGTATCAAAATATAATTTTTAAATTGCGAATCCTTTGTTTGAATCTGGAATGGCATGTAAGGTGGGGTGGAAATTTTCTATTTTTTGCAGCAAGTCTCTCATTGCCATTCCGAGCCATTCAAACGTGGCTTGTTCAAGCATTGCAAAGGGTTTATTTGGGGTGGGCGTGGGTGAAGTATTTTGACTGTTCTGCCCTGTGATATTTGCAATCTTCGTAGGTTGGTAGAGAGGTTGAAAATTATTCGGTATGTTCAGCTCTGCTTGATTACGGGAAAAACTTGGAGTTGGTGGAAAAGAGACTGGGATGGCAGATCTTTTGGATATGTTCTTTACTGCTCTTTCTATAAGCCTTTTCCTTTCTGGATATACAGCAAAATTTGCTAGGTGGTCTTTAGCTTGGCATAGGATGCAGAACCGGTCCGCATCAGGTCCTCCCGGATTTTTATCAGGGCATTCTTTAGAGGCATGAGATATTCTGCATGCAACACAGCCAGCGTTGAATCCGGAATTGGATGATACGTGGCCGAATCTTTGGTACTGTTAGCATTGAAGAAATTTGCTCCACCTTGAGTGCTTCCATATTGCTCTTTGATTGAGCACATATCTGAGTTTTATAATTGCATTTCGGCTTTCATCAGTGAGGACAGTTATCCTGTATAGGTATAAATCTGTTTTGTTTTCTCTCGACTATTATGCCATTAGATGATTCACTGATTTTATTTGTACTTCCGGAATAGAATTTTTAATGTAATTTAGGACCTCATCTGCCCCACATTCAGAGCTAATGCCTTTAAGGATCACAATGAATTTTTTACATTCTTTAGGCGTAAATAAGTACCCCAAAGCATTTGAAGCTTTTGTTAGGCTCATTAGATAGTCATGGGCCGATATCCTATCTACTGTTACTTTTAGTCTTGTGGCTGACAGTCTCGTTTTTCTATATGATACGTTACAGTTATTTTCGATGTTGTATTTGTCCATAGTTTGTTTAAGTAGCATAGCTTGTAGGTTTTCTATAAAGGTGGGGGGTACCAGGTTTTTTTGTGACGATTTTTCTCGCTCGCTGAGTAATTTGTATTTGGGGGTTCCTTGTTTGAGAGTAGATTGAATGGTTTCACACACGGGGTTATGTTTAGGGTTTTTTTTAACGGGAGTTTTCCATTTAGCAACCAAACGGCCCTTAGCAACTAAAAAATTTACATTTTCGTTTATTCAACTAACTTGTTCTTGTTGTACCACCAGTGAGCACTCTGCGTCGATTCCATATTTTTAGCCTCAGGAATTTCCTCGTTGCCTTCGTTTATTTAACTAACTTGTTCTTGTTGTACCACCGGTGAGCACTCTGCGTCGATTCCATATTTTTTGCCTCAGGAATGTCCTCGTTGCCTTCGTTTTTGGTTGAGTCGTCATGTCTTCATTCGAGCAGCCGATCCATTTTAATTCAGGTGATGCTTGGTACGCTCCTATTCCAGGGTTGGGCACCTGCTCGAGTCACCTTTTGCCGTCTTGCGAGTCCGTCCCGATATTGCTGTTTCCGTTTTGTTGGATGTTAAATTAAATGTAGCTATCGCGTTGGAATATTGCAACGTAGCTCGCTAATATGCCGTTTAGGAGTAATTCTTGATGTTTTTGAAATTTTGATATTTTAAATCTCGAGCGCTTGTTTTTCCATTTGAATGATACCAGACCATATTTAATGATGGCAGGTGATAGTAGTTGACGATTATTATGGTGGATAGTGGCTGATTATGTCGGATAATGGTGGACCATGATGGGTTATATCGTCTAATACAAGGTAATGGCTGATGATGGCTCATGACGACGCATGATGACGAATTTTGGGTTATATTGACTGATGACAGTGGTGGATGGCTGACGAGAGCTAATTATCCTGGGTGATGTTTGGTGATAAAAAATAAAAGCTGAATATTGGCTAGTGTTGATTAATAGTGGTGCATGATACCGTATGATGTAGTGTGATGGTGAATGATCCTGGGTGATAATGGATAATGCGTGATGATAGCTGATGATAACTAATGATGGTGGATGATGTTGAACGATGCAGTATGAAGCTGATGATGGCAAATAATGGCGAATAATATCAGGTTATTCCTTATGATGGCGTCTGATGACTTATTATTATTCATGATGGCTGATGATGATTAGTGATATCTGATAATTGCTGGAGATTACAAATGATAGCTGACGAGGACAGTTGCCAGTGGAAGATAGTACAAAGCAGACGGCAGATGATGGAGAGAGGACGTTAGATAGCAGTTTATGGCTAAATCAAAACAGGCAGAGCAATTTCATAGTTCTTACGTGTTTTTTTTTGTTTCCGGTTCTTTTGTATATCCCTTAGAAGTCATGAAGCAGTTTATAAGAAAAGTATTGTATGACATTTTGTGTAAATCGAAAGGAAATAGTAAAATTTCATCTTTGAAAGAAAAGCTCGTGAAAAAAACTTTGTTTACTTTTTGTAAAAAAAAACAAATTAAGAAAAAAAGACCTTTGCCTCTATCAGGAGAATTTTGTACTCAATTTACAATATACAGTCATCAACAACAAAAACATTCAAGAGAAAACTCAAAGAAATGTACATATTTAAAGGAAAATCAATTGTTGCGTCATTTTCAATGACCACTATTTTGTTGCTATTTAACAAAAATTGTTCAAATCATGAACTCCCAAAAAAATTTATGTTATTCACTTTATCTAAACATTTTAAGATCAAATCAAAACTGCAGTGCGTAATTCGATTAAAAGTCTATAGAATACCAAAATTATGCATTGTTATTGTTGCAATTAGGTAATTTTCAAATGGCTATAACTTCATTAAATGTGATACGATTTCCTTAAAACTTACAGAGGACTAGGAACCATTGTGAGTCTACTTACTCTATACAATTTTATTAGGGAACATGCTAAACTCGAAAAACTCGATAGCCTCACTAATTCCATCTTTGAGGTTGTTCTGTGATGGTGTTCCGCAGGAAAAAAAAAATATACTATGCACTATCAAGAAAAACAGGATGTATGTAGTAATAGGAGCTGAGGAGTTGCTCTCGCAGCAAAAAAAAGGAAGGTATTCAGCAAAGGTTGCTGACTAAACAAAAACAGTTTCCCTATGGAACCACATAAAGTCACATGATGGTGACTGAAGAGGAGATCTTTTTGGTTCCACGGCTAGCTCACCGCGTATGGGAGTGGGTTGAGAGACAGAAAGAATTTTTTTGTTTTTAAAGAACTCCATAATGTCGAACACGCGCACACACACACACTAAAATATTCACCAGTGCATCATGGATTCTGGTAACTTCCTGAAATTAAGTTGAATTGAATCAAACAAAATGAAAACTGGGCTTAATCCAGCGCATTGAACTTATTACATTATTTCAATTTTTCTAGGCTGTTTTGATCGTAAAATGAACATTTATTTTCGGAATGTTTTATCAGTGCTCTGACAATATTCAAGTGAGTCTTAAAGTATTTTCAAATTGAGATAATTACATACAAACTAAAACAGCACTATATTTTTAAACAGATTCCACCTATTATTTGCTTATCGACAGATTCACTCATCAGCCTCTTTATCGAAAAATGTATGCTTTATCAAACGCATTAAACTTAATTTTAAAATGTAGCTTAAAACTGGAATCCGAATTACAGTGAATTCAATTAAGTATACTATTAACTAGAATAAATGATTTAATCCACCCATTAAATAATTTAGAATTATTTTTAGGGTTTTGTACTAAAATACAAAACCCTATTGCAATCACGACCTGTGTCCGTCTGTCCGTCCGTCCGTCCGTCCGTCCGTCCGTCTGTATGTCACAGCACTTTTTCTCCGAAACTATAGAGGCTACAGCTTTGAAACTTTTTGAAAAGGTCAGAAGTGTTGACTTCTTGAAAATTCAAGGGTGGAAAAAATTTTCAAAGGGGTTTAAGGGGGGTCTCCCCATATAGGGAGGTGACCCCTCAAAACAAAATTTTCACCATTGTTAGTCGAATAGGGTGTCATTGAAAAGGTCTCAATGAGATCTTTTCAAAACAAGTCTTAAAATTGCCTTATGAGTACCGAGGGGAGCAGGGGAAGGGGAAATGTACGAACTTTTCGCGTACCTCCCCCTCGCGATTGGACACCTCCCATCCGAAAAATCTGAAAAAAATCATGAATGTAGCCCTTTATGAGTACAACAACAACAAATACATGAGAAGTCGAAATACACTCAACTTTGTTAGTAATAGTATGAATTGTCGATTTTATGTGTTCTTGAATAAAACGTAAACGGTACCCTTAAATTCGATTAAATTTAGCAAACAGATGACTATTTATAAGATTGATCTTTTTTGAAAGTTTCATAAAGATCGAATAGTATTTACCGAAGTTATAGCGATTTGAATTTTCCTGTATTACTATGGAACAATATGCCCTGTATTACTATGGAAACATATGGCTACGGAGCCATATGCGCTTTCTACCGACTTAAACCACTACAACTTTGCTAGGATTTGCATGAAAATTTCAGGAGTGATAGGTATCATGAAGATGAGTACATACAATTGAAACAAGTTGAAGAGGCAGGGGAGAGCTCCTAGCAAAAGGGCCTTGTAACCATTCTAGGATTCGAAAAAATAGGCTATGAATCGATGATTACAGTACAGAGGAGTGGCCCCTGAAAAAAATTGCATTATATGTAGCCGATATGAGTATCAACTGAAAGTTCTCTATAGGAGCTTTTCAAAACAGTTTTTAAAATTATAGTTTTTGCTTCAATGGGGCACAGGCGGGAAAATACATAAAAAGTGTGTTTTCGCTCTCGCGAATGGACACCCGTGATCTAAAAAATCTGAAAAAATTATCAAGGGAGATATTTACGGGTATAACTCTAACAAATACCTCAGAAGTCGAAATTTTTTCAACTCTGTTAATAATAAAATGATCCTCTAATTTCACATTTTCTCCAATAAAATCGTCTTTGACATGTTTCTTGATTTTATTCGTATCTGGTTACTGCATTTTATAAGTTGAGTACAAAACCCTTCTGACATGAGCATCGGTCTGTCCACCCAACTTGTTATACAATGAATCTCCGCTATTTTTTTGGTCTCAAAAGGTTTAATATTGGGTTTCATCTTAAAAACGATTTTTGTCTTATCTATAAAAAGTCTCTATGCCAGATTGTGTTTTCACTTTTGTTTCAGATATCAAATATTATGACCATATTCGAATTTAAAAATGTTACCTAGCATCTGCAAGCCATGTTGTCAAGTGGTTGAATGTCTCTCTACGGGTTATATCAGACACAAGCGGAGCTCCTGCTGCACCCCGTTAATAGGGATGTATAATTGACCTGAATGCCTCCTGGCCTGTCGTATCACAAATTCGCAGCTTTATTTGTTTTCCATCAATTAGTATCATGCGAGCACCAAATTCCGATCGTTAAATCATGGACGGGTTGAAATCGCTTGTCCATGAACTGTACCAAGAGACACGACTTCCTGACTCCTTTTGAGAAAAAGTAAATAAGCAAAATATTGATTACGGCAGTACATATTGCCGATAAAGGAAGCGCAGCAAATTTTCCGTGGTAACATATGTTACCGAATTTCCTCATATGCGATTAGTCTATGTCGGAGGACTTCGATGGCTTTCCTCGAATAGAATACAGATCCAGCGTCTTGCTCAAGCAAGTTCAAAATGCTATCCCAAGAATGGCGTCTGAAAATTCAGCCACAAGAAATAAATTTAGAACACTTTCACTTGTTGAATCCATTCACCTCCCTGGGAAATGTCTTTTGTGCACTACCAGATTTCACGTATCTACCGCACAGTCAAATATTCGTTAATTATCACGCCCTAGTACTCATTTATTTAACTATAAAGGAATATTCAAGCAACGAACGCCATTTTGACCAACTATGTCTCGAACAATTAATACACAGTTTGACTATGATTTACACAAACTCACAATCCTTGGAAATGCTAACTATAAATTCCACAAAATCCTTTGTTCCACACACGAAAAGAGGCTATCTTTCTACTAACTTTCTGAATTGAGATTCGCAGGGCTTTTTCTTTCTACATAGGGGCTACGCCATAAAATTATACGTCCGTTCACCACAACTCTGTCCGATCAGCCCCCAAACTCGACTGAACTCCTCCGCGTCATTTCATCAACGCGTCTCCAAGTTATTTCCACTTCAGCCGCCTGATTACATCAGCCGCGTCATTTCATCAACGCGTCTCCAAGTTATTTCAACTTCAGCCGCCTGATTACATCAGCCGCGTCATTTCATCAACGCGTCTCCAAGTTATTTCAACTTCAGCCGCCTGATTACATCAGCCGCGTCATTTCATCAACGCGCGCTGGATTGCGTCTCAGCGTTGAGATGATGTTGGTTTTTGCATCGGATAAGCGAAGCTCAGCGTCGGGGTATTTAAATGTTTGAGAATAGAGGGGCCATTAATTGTGCCAACGTAACAAGGTTAGCACAGACTTTTTCTTTCACGTGCCCCAAAAGGCAGAAGTCGCAAGGTGTTAAATCACAAGATCTCGGTGGCCAATTGTGATCATATTTTCGAGAGATAACACGGTCCGGAAACGTTTCCCATGAAAATCAATAGTTTCGTTGCTTGTGTAGCACGTAGCGCCGTACGTTGTCTAGATCAATACCATCCAATTCCGGTCATAAAAAATCATTAATCGTCTCTCAATAGGGTAATCCATTCACCGTAACGAAAAAGTTAGGTCCAATGACTCCGCCGGACCATAAACCGCACCAAATAGTCACAATTGGGGATCGAGAGGCTTTTCAATAATAACTCTTGGGTTTTCCGAGCCCCAGCAGCGACAATTTTGCTTATTGACAAAGCCACCGAAAAGGAAATGGGCCTCATCACTCAAGATGATTTTTCAATGGAATTCCGGATCATTTTCATGCATTTCAAGGACCCAATCAGCAAAGACACGACGTTCTTGATGATCGACCGGCTTGAATTTTTGTGTTAACTGAACTTTATAAGCCTTAAGACCCAAATCTTTATGCAAAATACGGTGTAATGGCGTTTGTGGAATGTCTGATTCCAAAGAACGACGAGGAATGGACAAACCTGGGTTTCCTTCAACACTTTCGGCTACAGCAGCAATATTCTCGGCTGTTCTTGATTGCGTTGCACAGATTTTATTCTTTACATTACTAAGTTGTCCCGAAAGCTCAAATTTTCCCACAAATTTCTGCATTGCGGTCCGACAAGGTGCTTCACGACGACCCAAAAATGTTCGAGCTTTACGAACCGTCTCTGCCAAATTTCCACCATTTTTATAGTGAATTTTAGTAATTGCGATGCGTTGTTGAAGCGTGTATCGTTCCATTTTTATTAATAGTGTAGTTTTTACTTGTCAAATGTCAAAAAGAACAGCTTCAAAAGTGATATCTACCGAAATAGCGGGCTATTCAAAATAACACCTCTTAATGGAAAACCCTTTATTTCTGAAGCGGTTCCAAGAAGTAATGGACAGCTGTTTGCTAGAAAAAAGACCGTTTTTTAAAAGACAATCAACGTTGGCTTTCTTTTATTATTGAACTGCCTAATTATCGTTCAAAACCTGCACGAAACCAAGGGTGCTCAGAATTTGTTTGGGAGTTGACATATGATATATACCTGTTCGGGAGTTCAAATATGCTGATGTGATTCAAGGCACCTTCAGAACTAACGACGTATCAAAAATAATTGAAACCATCACAACCACATCAATTAGAAATATAAAAATACCCAATATAATGTAATAACTTCTGCGAGTAAGAAAACAGTCCTAAAGAAACAGGCTCTGGTAATCGTTATTGAACTCACCAGAAGATAGTGGGAGATAACACACAATTGTAACAGGAGTATCTAAAAAGAAATGCGCTCCTAATGAAGAATTTATACATGTGACTGCGGTGAGATTCAGCAGCAAACATTGCATTGTATTATAGTTGTATAAATAAACGATTTTCGATTAAGGCCATAACAATTTTATTTATACATGAAACAAAAATATTTGAGATATTGAATCATATGACCAGCACGAGCCCGTTTTGTATTTAAGTACGAAACCCTGAAAAGTTCAATTTTTAAATCAGTATCATCATTATTTATGACATGATTCCAATATGGACTTTTGCGTTGAGCAGTAGTCAACTCCAATAGTCGTGACTCTGTAACCTAGTTCATAAATTGAAAATATTAAGCAGAAATTTGCTGACAGCATCGACTGAGTCTTCCCACTGTTCCTTCGGTTTCTCAACTGGACGTTTTTCTTGCGATCTTCTGTTGAATGTTTGCCAGCAGAACCTGTACTCTTCCATTCTCTCCAAACGTCCTGTCAATTGCAGTTTGTGAAGCTTTACGCAAGCAACTATCAATGGTATAAAGTTTATCAAAATAATGAATTCTCCACTCTGCTCCATGCTTCACTAGACCATATATCTTTCTGAGCACTTTGTGTTTAGATACATCCAGGGTCTTTTTGGAAACATTCCTAAGAGTACAGATTTTTTATCCATGCAGAAGCACAGGTCTTACTAGTGACTTGTATATACAAACCTAAGTACTGTGTGTTTGCTGTGCTCACCTTATTCCACATTCAATTATTTTTTCTGCCCTTTTTATTGCGGTGGACTCCTAAGTCGGAGAAACGATCTATTTTTTCCTATATACGTTCCTTTAGGTCTGGTTTTGTTGCATAGACATGTCTTTTCTTGTTTGGATCACAAATTTTGGTATCGTTTCATTTACTAGGAGGCAGAATTTTCTCGTTTCAGATTTTAACCATATGAAAACTTCCTTCGCATCTGGAATTGATCTAGACATAATAAAAG
Organism: Odontomyia ornata; assembly: GCA_963969285.1. NCBI lineage: Eukaryota > Metazoa > Arthropoda > Insecta > Diptera > Stratiomyidae > Odontomyia > Odontomyia ornata. The sequence continues at coordinate 105,016,891 of OZ017738.1, read as the reverse complement.
CATCATTGGGACATACTACTAGTTACGTGGACTTGTAGGGGAGGGTGTCCAAGGTACTTGCTAGCGTTTTCCTAACCACATCTTCCAGAGCAATATTACACAGTATTGGGGCAAGCCGATCTTTCTGCTTTAGTTCTAAGTTTGTTGGGAAGCTTTCTGTCAAATCTCCATTAACTTTGACGTGAGACTTGGCATTCAGCCTTACAACATTGTTTTATGATTCCTTGAAGTCTACAAAAAGCTGATGTATTATATTCTCGGCACCTTCTCGGTAATTTTCAAGCACCAGTTTTGCTGGGATATCTGACCGATCGTAGATCATCCACTCCCAAAACTATCTCAGTGCTCTCCAATGATATTATCATAAGAGAGCTTAAGTCTTCACTTAATGGGCTTTTTCAGACGCAGCGTTAAAAGTGAGCGTTAAACAGGTTATATGGGCAAGAAGAGTGAGAGGCATTGAGGGGACCTGATGGTAAAAACAAGCCAACATTTTGTAGGGTGAACGAGCGTAACGCACATACACAAACGCATTTTGTTGATCATTTGGTGGGGGAAATTTTAGACAAACGCAGGTAAGCATTCCGAATTAAACATTCGGTGAAGATGGTAGTCGTCATGAAATGATTGCCTTTCTTTAATTTGCGTGCAAAAATGGATGCGTAAATGCGAGAAGCTACGCGTTATGTAATAAATTTATGAAAGCGGAGGCCATGTTCAATTTCAGGAAACAACACGACGAATATCACGATTTCAATGAAGATAAATTGCCTATTGTAAATCTATAGAAAATTAACAGTACGCATAATCTTCATAGAATCACATTATAATAAGCATGTTTACAACACATCAAGAAAAATATGCGACTAAAAAAGATATTCAAATTTGGAATATATTTTTCAGAAAGCGGAAAAACACGGAGGATTCAAATAAATCCAATAGAAGTTTGAATCGACAAACTTTAACAATCATAAAATACATTTTTCATTCCAGTTTTTATTACCTCGTGCACAATTCAAGGCTAAAACATAAATTCTCAATCGCTTATCTCTCTGTCTTCGCTCTCATGTTGTTCGCACGATGTTTAACGATCAAATGACCCTTTTGACACATACACTCGCAAGACATGTATCGTATACAAAAATAGGTTGGCTGAACTATGCAACGTGTAAACATAGGGGCGTAAGCGCGAAAGCTGTTTGGATATGGGTTTTTGCCATTCCCGTGTGAAAGAGCCCAATAACTTCAAGCAGCACTTTAAACGATGATGTGCTCAACCACGTAACGCCTCTGTTATTATCACAATGCAGCCTATTTCCCACTTTATTTAAGGGGCATTTGATGATTTTTCACAAGTTATCTAGCAGCTGCTCTTCTGTCCATATCCCACATAATAACCGATGAAGGAGGTTATGTAATTGTATTCCTCCGGCTTAGAGGGGTTATATCTGTGTTCTATCAATTTTAGATTCCTTCTGAGACCACGAATGGCTACCTGTACATCTTTCACTGTTGGTGGTGATACCCGGACATCTTTTTCAGTGGGTGCTGTGAGATGTTTTTGGAAATACTGATTTCATCTGTTTTGAATATCGATAAGGTAGCCTGACGTTGTACCTTGCAAATCTTTGTAGAGGCTTTTACGTGGTGTGTATCACGTTTGAATCAGTTTTACTGAGGCGTATGCTGGTATGGCCTCATTTGGCAGCCTATGCTCGTTAGTTTGCTATATCTTTCGGTTGATGGCCCATCATTTCTTTTGTTGGCACAGATTTCTTTCTTGTCGAGAAGGGTGGTGTATTGCTCCTTCTTTGCCCAAGTTTGTCTTGGAACGTGCAGTTTGTGTGCCTGGTCTCTTTCGTTAATCACATCTTGCCATTCTTCGTCGAATCAATCATTCCAATGATTTTTGGTTGATATTTTAAGACCTCAACCGTAGTGTCTATGATCACATCTATTTTACACATCGTTTGAATATCATCCCTATTTTCCTCTGCCTGCGGAATTATTTCCAGTGTGTCTTCTAGCGACAAATATATGTGGACTTTACTGAATTGTCCTTGAACTTAGGTCGACTGTATATTGTTATCGGTTCTTTTGATTGTTTCTGATATTTAGAGATGCGACATCGAAATTGAGCGGAATGAGCGTTTGAAGAATGTTGGTTGCTCGCTTTTCAATGATGAAGTGGTCTTTTTGATTATGCATGCAATCGCATAATGGCAATGACCACGTTCTTTTGGATATATCATTGTGCTAGAGGTAGGTAGAAGTCATGATGCGGTTTCTGACTGACGCAAAGTCTATTAGATACTGTTCGTCCAGGCTGGTGTCTGCGTGTAGGCTGTGCCCCCTGTTGTTCCTCTGTGAGCCAACTCTCAGCCAATTTAAGCGTTAAAGTCCCCCCGAAAAGCATTGAAACCGTGTGAGGGCAATCTATCCATGGTATGTTCTAAGGTCTTTAAAAATCATCCTTGACTATTCCTTTGTTTTTTAGTGAGAGTATATTAGTCGACCAGCCAAATGTTAAATTTTTCGTAATACGTATATCATAGGTTCGTTCATTGAAATCAGTGACAATTTGTTTGGACTTATTGTCCACTATAAACCCCACTGCATATTCATGGATGACCAACTATTTGTCACTTTTAGAGGTAGTGTGTATTTGCTTGTCATTGACATCGTGTCCAAGTGCATTCGTTTCTTACCTTGCCCGTGTATTGACCTTATATTTTTTCATCTCGTTCAGGAGTGATTGCAGGACATCCGCATATGTATACATATATGTTTACATATACATATACATATATATATATATATATATATATATATATATATATATATATATATATATATATATATATATAGGGTTATCCATTTTACCCTTGGGAAAGTAAAGCTAAAGAAAACACATAAAATATTCAGATGGAAACTAAATTTTTTATTCAGTATAAAGATTGAACCTTGCCATTATACGTAAAACACATCATTAAATGTCCTCCACGGGACCTCTTACAGGCCTCAATCCTTTTGAGGTAATTTTCAATGACTTTTCGGCACATTTCTTCACGAATATTGGTTTTCAATTGCTCAAGATTTTGAGGATTGTTTGTGTAAGCACGATCTTTTGCATAGCCCTATAAAAAGAAATCCAAAGGTATTAGGTCGCAGGATCTTGCGGACCAATTGACATCACTCAATCTCGAAATTACGCGTTCTGGAAATTTCTCTTGCAAAGTCTCGATTAGCCTGTGTTGTGTGGTTTGTGGCTTGTGGCTCCATCCTGTTGGAACCACATGTTCTCCAGATCATAATTTAAAATTTCTCTTCAAAAATAATCGGTTAACATCCGTCCATAGCGGTTAGAATTGACTGTCATGGCTCTTCCTTGATCGTTTTCAAAAAAATACGGGCCAATAACACCACCAGACCATAATGCACACCAAACGGTCACTTTTTCCGGATGCAAAGGCCTTTCTGCGATAACCTGAGGATTTTGAGAGCCCCATATGCGGCAATTCTGTTTATTTATGTAGCCACTGAGCGAAAAATGAGCCTCATCATTAAAAAAAATTTTGTTCGAAAAATCGTTATCAATGGCTTGTTGTTCAATCACCCAATTCGCATACCTTCTGCGTTGTGTATGGTCTTGAGGCTTAAGTTCTTGAGTGAGTTGGATTTTGTATGGATGGAGATGCAAATCCAAATGCGGAGTTCGCCACAATGAGCCATAAGAGAAGCCCAAATGTTGAGCACGTCGAGGAATCGTCAAATTCGGGTCTTCCTCCACACTTTGAGCAACGACAGCGATATTTTCAGTAGAACGAATGTTGCGATGACGCACAGGCCTTGCAATATCTATAACTGATCCAGTCTCTTCAAATTTTCTCACTGTGTTCGAAATTGGTTGCTGTGTAGGTCGATTATGTCGACCGTAATCGGCTCGTAAAGCCCTAAATGTTGATACAGCAGAATCACCATTTTTATAATAAAAGTTAATAATTTTAACGCGTTTTTCGACTGTTGAACGATCCATATTTTTAAATGACAAAGCTTCACTTAAAAAAGAACACGCTTTGGATGACATTTAATTCTGACAGATGTCAAATGGCAGGGTTATGCTTTCCCAACCACGAAATGGATAACCCTGTATACATATATATGTATATATATATATATATATATATATATATATATATATATATATATATATATATATATATATATATATATATGTATACATGTCGTCCGTTCTATGTTCTGAAAGAACAATCTGTTTTTCGAGGCGAGTGGCTTTGCCATTTATCCGATCTAATCTGAGGCTGATTTACTGGTTTCATGGCTAGAGAATACTGAATCGAGTATTGTCAGTGCTTTGACTCAGTGGGTTTTTGATCCATGGATGGTATTTTATTTCCCACCTATCTGACGGCTAGCTGGTAAGGGCGTTTCTTCATCCACAATCTGAGAACGCATTCAATGGAGGTCCGAAGATCCCGTAAACCATTTTCACAAAGCGCCATAAATTGAATGATATGAAACACTCACGCGGACGACAAAGTAGATGAAAATGAAGAGTTTTAGTCACTTTACAAATCCACTTTATGAAAAAAATCTCTTGGTTTTCAATTTTGATTACATAAACTATTGATAAAAACTATGAATTATACACAAATGCTACGGTTTAATTTAATATTAAGCATAAAGAGTATCAAAGTATTTGTATCGCGTTATTTTAAACACTTCTATAGTATATGGGACGTACAAATCATAAATGTAGGAATGCAGGTATGTGTTGAAAAAGGAGGGCACTGGGTATACTGATTGTGAGATACTGCACATTATTCCAAAAGTTTCTAGAAAATCGACCTAAAATTCTATATGGAAATAATGCTTGAAAGAATCTTATAATTGGAATACTTTCAGCCTCGTTAATCCTTCTTAATAAAAATTACAATATTGAATCAATCTCTAAATTCTTATAGCTGGCATCTGATGATAAATCAACACTACATACATTACATAAAACTGTCCCCCAAATAATCAAAATGAAATACCATGAGAAACTATGTGTATCACATAAACTGAATAAATATCATCAGCTTCCCAAGTTTGCCAAAAGTTTGGGAGCTACAAAATATTCTTGTTTTGTTTCTCGACAGTCAATTTCTCCGCGCCTGAACTTTGCCTAAGAATATTCAGAATAAGTATTTTGCGTTGTGTGGGGGCAAAAGTCATCAAATCAAATTATCATTAGGTCAAAAGTTTGTTACAGAGAGGCATCTTGGCCATAATATTCAGGTTGTCTGTTGACAGAGGAACTTTAGTACAACTTTTACCAACGTTATTAATTAAGGATTACAAGCAGAATAATAATTCCATTTTGTATGACATGTTCTTGAATGTATCTCAACCAAAAAAACAAAAAAAAACATTTCCCTTGAGATGGTTGACGAAAAGAAATTTCACACATATGTACGTATATGTAATATGCATCGTCGAGAAATCAGAGTTTTTATTAAGTACTTATAATACTCCTCAGGATGCGATACCATCTGATGAAATTTTTGTTGTCTCGGTTTTTTGTTAATGGTAACATTATCTACTGGGAATATTATTTGCTGTTGATATTTCATTAATTCTTTAGATATTCTTTTTGGTAACGTGATAGTGCAGATTACCCAAGTAGCAATTTGCCATCTAATAAGCCTTATAGGGCTGCTTGCTTGGCTTTTAAAAAGTTTCGTTATGCTGAAAAGGAGAACATTTTCGTTGCTTAACGAAGCTTATTTACACTTATAGCAGCTTTTATAAGATCAATCGAAAGTCTCATGAGCTCACCTAAAAGATCTAAAAGAAGTTAATGTTTTTAGGTTTCTTTATTGGCTCATGTTTTATAAGATCTTTCGCAACTCTCTTTAACTCTTTCGAAAGCTCGAAAAGAAACCTAAAAGTGGATTATAGACTTTCTTTGCTCATAGCACTTCCTTAAGAAAAATATGTCCGTTTTCATCTTCTTCTCTCTATGACTACAGCCCCTTTCGGGCCATCACTTCCTGCAAACAGCGCCTCCAACTGTCTCGGTCCGTTGACCGCGCCTTCCAATTCTGAAATACGAGCAGTGATGAACTGTCTTCGTTGACTGAGTCAGACCAGCGTTTCCTCCATTTCCCCACAGGCCACTAGCCTTCAGTTCTCCCTACGAATATCTTCTTGGGTATCCGTTGTTCATCCATATGATTCATGTGTCCAGCCCACTGCAGCTTCCGCAGTCTTACAATCGTTGAGACCTCCGGTTCGTCAAAAATTTCATACAGCTCATGGTTGTATCGAATTCGCCATTGGTCCCCGTCTAGCTTCGCTCCGATTATTCGCCTCAGGACCTGTCGCTCAAAGCCGTTCAATATATTTGCGGATACTTAGGTTAGGGTCGATGTTTCACACCCATAGCATAACACAGGTCTTATCACAGATTTGTATACTTGGGGGTTTGTTTTTCTGTATATGCAGCTGGTCTTCAAGATCGTCAATACTGCATAAAATATTTTATTTACGAGCTGTATTTTTCGTCGTCTCTTTCATTGCCCGTTTTCGTTATTTTGGCGCCGAAATACACAAATTCGCTAATATTTTCGATTCTGTATTCGCCAAGTGTGATATTTTGTGTATTTGGGGTATTTTTCCTCGACTGCGTCATGAACTTTGTTTTAGTTTCGTTGATTTGTAGCCCTCCTAGTTTTGCTTCGCTGTCGATTTTCAGGAAGAGTAGTGATGGTGACAGAATGTTGATGTCGTCCACATAGGCCACTACCTGGCTCGACTTGCATAGTAATGTACCTCGAGTATTGACAGGTAGCTTCCGTATGACGTACTCCAGAGCCAAATTGAATAGCAATGGGGCCAGCCCACCTCCCTGCTTTAGTGCGATATTTGTGTCCAAGGCATCGGTGAGTTGATGCGGACTTGGGAGGACGTCGACGTCATTGTCTTTTTGGTAAGACGGACTAATTTGGCTGGGATGCCAAATCAAGCATTATTTCGTACAGTACGTTACGATCAATACTGTCGTATACTTGCTTGAAAGCAACAAAAATTTGGTGTACGTCTATGTTGAACTCCCAGCATTTTTCAAGTGCATGCTTGACCGTGAAGAATTGGTCTGTTGTTAATCTACCTGCCCTAAAACCACCTTTTTTTTTTGTGGTATGGAGATGAATGCTATTTATGCACAGAGTGTGGGACTCCCATGCGCGACTGGACTACCCACTAAACACCTCCCCTGTCAACCTGGGAACCCAGCCTGGAACCGTTTGACACATTACTTCTGGCCAGGTCTCGTTTTGTTACGCCGTGGGGCGCCCTCAAGCTGGGTAGTCCCTTTCCTAGCAGGATAGGAGAGGGGGAAGAGGAAATGCCAGAAGAGCGATCCCCCAGCCCCAGCGCCCCCCGGCTGCTGTGAGTCCCTTTTATATTTTAGGACTGCCCGAGCATAATGTGGCACCTGGTTCCATTTGTCAACCGATTCGAGCATCACCGCAACTATATTATCCGGGTTGAGCTCTCCCGTCTCCCTGTAGAGTTTCCTTCGCAGCCTGACCCATTTTGTATACGCAAAACATGTGCGACAGGCATTGTCCTCCTCTCCTGGACAAAACCGACAATCGGGAGACTGTGACTTACCGATCTTGTGCAGGTTAGACTGAAAACACCCATGCCCGCTCAAAAGCTGGGTCAGAAAGAAGTCAATCGCACCATGCCTTCGATTTAACCACGGTCTCACATCCAGGATGAGGCGCGCAGTCCACCTTCCCTTCGTGCGATTCACCCAAGACTGCTGCCAATCGTTTAACGAGCGTTGTCTCTCCTCGCGGACAACCATCTCCCTCCCATCCTCGTTTCGGCGCAGGTAAATAGCGTGACGCTCTCTAGCAAGGAGGGCGACAGGTATCACGCCTCCAATCACTCTCACCGCCGATTCGGAGACTGTTGAATACGAAGATGCAATTCTCAGTGCTCCTCTTCTCTGTACCTGTGCCAATCGTTTTCGGTATACCTCTTTGCTGAGAGCGTCACCCCATACCTCTGCTCCGTACAGTAGCACTGACCCTACAGCACTCATCAAGAGGCGTCTTCTTGATGGGCTGGGTCCCCCTACGTTGGCCATAAGTCGACTCAGGGCCGATATTCCCGAAGCAGCCTTCTCAGCCGTTGCCCTGATTTGCTCCGAGAAACTCATCTTCGAGTCGATCAGTAGCCTCAGGTACTTCACCCCTGGCTTCGATTCGATTTGTATATCTCCAAAACTGATCATTCTTACTCTAGGGATTCTCTTTTTTGTCAAGATGACCACTTCGGTTTTCTCCAGTGCTAAACTCAGCCCGCGAGCAGTCATCCAGTCCCTCACTCGGCGCATTAGCATACCTAGCCTAAATTGTGCTTGTTCAACGGTGCGTCCGGCGACCAGAGCCGCAACATCATCCGCATAGCCGACCAAGCGCGACTCATCTGGCATCTCAAGTCTAAGTAGCCCGTCGTAAGACACGTTCCGCATGTCCGGACCAAGGATAAATCCCTGGGCAACACCCGATGTAATCTCCATCTTTCGTTGGCCCTGTGTCGTATCGTAGAGCAGGCTTTGGTCCTTAAGGTAGTTGCTCAAAAGCCACATTAGATATTCTGGAACTTGAAAAGAGTTTTCCAGCGTGTCCAAAATATCCACCCATCTAGCGGAGTTGAAGGCATTCCTGACGTCGAGTGTCACCAACAGGACGATCCGTCGCTTGGTGCGAGTATATGCCTCTGCCTTTTGGACCGCGTTCACCACCTCTGCAATCGCAAAATGGTAGAACGTCTTGCTCTAAAGCCGTACTGCCGAGGAGATAGGTCCCCACGAATCGCGTCAGTGAGTCTTCCCTTGATGAGTTTCTCTAGCACCTTCCCAGCCGTGTCTAGCATGCATAACGGGCGGTATGCAGACGGCGATTCGGGATTTCCCTTCCCCTTGCTGATCAGCACGAGCCTCGCCACCTTCCATCGTACCGGGAAAACCACGTCCCGTAGGCAAGCGTTGAATGTGCTGAGCAGCACGTCAGGACAATGGTGATAGACGAGCCGCAACACCTCAGCTGGAACACCATCTGGACCTGGAGCCTTCCTCGCTTTCAAGGAGAGGCCTGCCTCCTCCAGTTCCAGCTGTGTGAAGAGTGGGCACTCTATGGCTGTTTCACCATGGACAGCGTCAACATGGACGGGATAGGCGGGGAAGAGTCCCCGCACTATCGCGTCCATCTTTTCCGCGTCATGTACACAAGGCTTCCGTAGGGCACCAAGTTTCCCCATGACCAGTTTGAAGCCAAGGCCCCACGGATCCTTGTTCACATTGTCCACTACGTCTTGAAAGCAGCGAGCCTTGCTACTGTTGATCAGTTCGCGAAGGCATTTCCTGGCCGACTTATATGCTGCCACCTGGTTGCGTGCCTCGTCACGGTTCCGCACCCGTTGAGCCTCACGTCGAAGCTTGTGACACTCCCTCCGCTTTTCAGCAATTTCAGTTGACCACCAGTACACTGAAAGCTTGCCGTGCAGCGCAGCAAGCAGCTCATAGTAGAGTTCACCATATCTTGAGCTGCCAGTTCTTCCGTCCCCTCTAAAGCTCCCTGCAGCGGCTCACCTGCTGTGAGAACCTCGATGAACCTCTCGACGTCCATCCTTCCAATGTTCCATCCAGTTGTAGAAGACCGAGAGCACGGACGTCGGGAGACAGCATCACTTATCTCAAGCAGAATGCACTGATGATCACTGGCTGAGTAGTCCTCTTATACTTTCCAGTTGTGTATCCTCCGTGCTAAGGACTCCGAGGCAAATGTCATGTCCAGTATGGTTCCCTCACAGCGTATACGGCAGAAAGTCGGCGTGTTTCCGGAGTTTAGTACGACAAGGGCCGTCCTGGCCGCCATTTCCAGGATTCGTTTTCCCCGCGGATCCGTCTGAGGCATGCCCCATTCGATGGCTTTAGCATTGAAGTCGCCCCCAATGAGCACTTTGCCCTCTGCGTTCGAGACACCGCCCTCCAAAGCCTGAAGCTTGGCTTGGAAAGATGATTTCGACTCGTTAAGCGTTAGGTACACACTAAAGAAGGTGATCCCTGAGCACCGAACCCACACGAAACCATCCCCCTGTCCACAACTCTCCGCTTGAAAGTCGCTGTTCCGAACCCAGATAGCGGCAGTACCAGTTTCATCAGAATACCATAATGCAGGACTTTTATTATGGTGTTGCTCACTCAGCAGCAAGAAGTCGGCCTTCATGTCCCTCGGAAACTGTTCAAGCAGATTTTGGGCGGCTGAACTGCGGTGTAGGCTTAGCTGCAGGACGCGGGTCATCGAAGCTCTGATTTTGCCTTGACTAGGGCTTCCTGGAACACCCGGCATTTTCCTGATCCCAAGACGTAACCAAAATCAGGTTTTGGATCAACATCCTTGCAAAGAATACAGTGTGCCTCCTTCGTACACTCTTTTCTTTTATGTCCCATTTCACCGCATTTGTAACATAGGGAACTCCTATCCGGCCTTTTGCATACTTGTGTGGTGTGACCATAACCAAGGCATTTGAAACTTTGAAGAGGCATTGCTCTTCTCCGTATCCTACAGACAACCCACCCAATTTGTACTTTGCCCTTGTTCAGGAATTGTTCGGCGTCCTTTTCGGTCAAGTAAACTATGGCCATGCGTTGTCCCCTGTTGTTTTCTGGTGTCAGTCTTATTTTGATCCTTCCCACACTAGGAAACTCCTTTTTGATGGCCTCTTCTACCTCGGCCAGATCCGTCACGCAGTCAATGTCCCGTATTTCGATCGTTGCCATCGGCACGAGCGGGGCTATAGTTTCGCTTTTGCCGAGGACTTTCTTTACTACGTCAGAGAATGCTTCTTTGTTGCCAACCTCTGCTCCGAATTCGACAAGTATTGGCCCGACCGCGTTGGTCTTACTACTTTAATGGTAGTATTGGTGTCTTCGGGCCTTACGTTTCCCCTGATGTCCCGCAGTACTTCCGCGTAGGATTGGCCATCTTGAGGCTTTATAAGTAGTGCCTGCTGCCGGGGTCTTCGTCGGGGCTTTTGCCTCTCCTGTTTTGCATCAGGTCCTTTTTCTAATTGGGCGTCCGTACGAACTTTACTTTTTGGCTTTTTTGAAGGAGTTTTTTTGCGGCCTTGTTCGCCCTGTCACTGTCTGGAACCCCTGATCTGGTGCTCCACGCCCATCAAGTGCCTCTTCCTTCCATCTTTTATCCCGATCTCCTTCGATTGGGCTGGACGCTATTCTTTTATTGACTTTTAATGGTAGAGCTATCTGCACGTCGCCTTTAGATTTCGCCCCAAGCGCCTCTTTAGCCTTCTGTTCGTCCTCGGGCCTTAACCAGCTCCTCCGATAGCGCCCTATTTGATCTAGGAGCTCCTCTAGTTCAAGGAGCCCTGCCTTTGCTGCTTTGCTGATTTTTGGGGAGTCGCATGCAGCTTGTATTCTTTTCAGAACATCTCCCGCTTTTCGGAGTAGTCTTTCTTCTTCGTATCGCTGGGCCGCAATTGTACCTTGCAACCATCCTTGGGAGACGTTATCGCGTTCCGTTTCCGAGTGCAGTACTTCCGCTACATTTTGAACGTTGGCGGGGCATTCACGCGGTGTCTGGTCACTCTTTGCTTTTAGTGCCGTAATTTCCTCGTTCGCTTCTGAATTTTTCGTGGCAATGTCGGGATTTGCGACCCTCGCATCGGTCGCTTTAGTAACGATTGCAGCAGTGACAATTGAATTTTTGGTGCTTTTTATGTTATCTCCCACCGCTCGAACACCTGAAGTGTCCTCCAGAGTTTCCCGCTCCTCCTAAATAGGACGCTCGGGCGTTCGCATTATTTTTTTGCTGCGCCCTAACACTGCAAGGATCTCAGTCTGAACCAGACTGTCTGCTACTCTCCGTCTTTCCTCCGTCTTCACTGCCGTTGTGTTAGTCTTTGTTTTTGTCGTTATTAGTACCGCTTGCGATGTACTGTTGACATCGTGGCTGCAACCGCTGGCTGCGTCGCCGTTATTGATTTTCGTTTCCTTTTCTGTGTATTTGTGGTCTTTTGATTTTGTTTGCTCTAGTTTTGTTGGGTCCCCCTCGGAGCCACTATCTCCGTTCGTCTGTGTAGTCGCCTCTTTGGTCCCATGGTTATCTTTGCAGAGCAGGGAGGCCATGTGAAGGTTGGCACAAGCCCTTATGGGAACAAGTGCTCAGAACCAGACCAGCGCTAATCGGGAGTCCGTCTCAACCGAACCTACACCACCAACCCAATGGTGCGAGCTTCGAACGTACTCCGAGGCCTGCCAAGGGTTTACCGGGACGGAGACGGTATGATAATTGAATTGGAGCCGTTCACACACAAGTTTCACCTCGGCGCTACTGTGCAAAGCAACTTGGTCCAAACCATCACATCTGCCAGCCCAAAGCGTCAATTCCACTTCGTCGTCCAAAGCGTAGTCCAGATCCAATCAGAGTCGTTACCTGTCATCCCAGGAGGGAACCTTACGGTGCCCCCCATATCCTCGGGTCCGTGGAGGCGACACTCCCCAAAGAATGCTAGCCTCCAAGAGTGCTCTTTTTGACCGGCATTCTCCCTGCGGGAATTTCCTCGGGTAATTGGGGGCGGAAGTCCCCAAAGAATGCTAGCCTCCAAGAGTGCTCTTGTCGACCGGCATTCCCCTGCGGGCCCTAAAACCACCTTGATACTCCCCAATAATACAGTTGACGTATGACCCGATTTTATTTTCTAAGATTTTAGAAAATATTTTGTACGCCGTACAAAAGAGTGATATGCCTCGATAACTTTCGCACTGTAGCTTTTCACCTTTCTTGTGGATAGGGAATATAATTGGTTGGCTCCACTCTTTTGGCATATGCTCTTGTTGCCAAATGTACTGGATGACTTTGTGAATGGCTTGATGACCACTACTGCCACTATATTTGATGAGCTCCACTGGAATCTCATCAATTCCCGGTGGTTTATTATTCTTTTGGGCTTTGATGATGGAGAAAACTTCATCCAGAGTTGGCGAGGGCAATGAAAGCTCTCCGCAGACATCTATAGGCTCCGATGTTGTGCAGCTGTGCGGAGAATTAACGAGGTGCTTGAAAGATGATGCCTTTCTTTCCTTAATGTTGATTTCATCAGCGATGATATTGCCGCTGTCATCACGACAGAGGGTGGTTTCGGGCTGATACCCACGGTTCAGGCTTTTCACTAGTTTGTATGCTTGTCTTGTGTTATTGCTCGTTAAATTTATATCTATACTTTTCAATTGGTTGTCATAGTATTTTCTTTTCTTAATCCTAATTATCTTATTCGCTACTCTTCTGAGATTTTCATAGTGTTCTCTCTTCGTCCTGGTTTTCCTACCTACATATTCTTTGTACGCCTGATTCTTTTTATTTAACGCATTTTGGCACTCATTATCGAACCAATCATTCCTCTTGCGCTGGGCTTGATGTCCGATCGTCTTTTCTGCCACGGTTCTGATAGCCGCTTTCACTTCCATCTAGAGCTCCTTGCTCGTCTTTAACAATGCGTCTGATAAGATGGGAGCCAGCTGGTTGTCGAGGGTCTCCGTGAAATTTTCGGCCACAGATGCCGTTTGGAGCCTTTTGATGTCAAATTTTTTTAGCGGGCTGGTCTTCGCTGAATATGCCTTTGACATATGACATGATAGTTTAATGTGATCAAGTAATGATCTGAGTTACAATTGGCTCCTCGGTATGTACGGACGTCAAGTATGCTCGAGGCCCAACGTTGTTGGATCAGAAGATGATCGATCTGGTTTTGTGTATTGCCAGCCGGTGATATTCAGGTCATTTTGTGAATGCGTCGATGTGGAAAGCAAGTCGAACGTATCACTAGATTTCTGCTACATACAAAGTCAATCAGGCGCTGGCCGTTGTCATTTGTTTGATCGTGGAGGCTATATCCTCCAGTCGTTCCCCGATGAGATAGCCCATTGCCAACTTTAGCGTTGAAATCACCCAGAATAATTTTTGTGTCGTTTGTGGGCAATGAGTCGACCAGTCTTTCCAGGTGATTGTAAAACAATTCCTTCGTTTCTTCGTCCTTTTCTTCGGTCGGGGCGTGAACATTAATCAGCCAGATTTTGAAGAATGTCGCTTATATACGGATCGCACACAACCATTCATTGACAGCCTTAAAATCAATTACGTGCGATTTGAATTCTTTATCCATAATGAAGGCCACTCTGAATTCTCGTTTTCCAGTAGGCTTCCCACTTTTAAATATTGTGTGCGATCTGATATCTTGAATGTCGTTTCCATTCCAATTCGTCTCCTGGACTGCCAGTATTTTTAATTGATATTGACTGGCCTGTTGTAAAAGGTCCTTAACAGGGCCAGGGTAATTGAGTGATCTGACATTCCAGGATCCAATGCCATCGTCCTTTTTTCATTTGCGAGGTCGTTCCCGTGGGTCCAATCCATTCCGAGGCCTATCTGCAGGTTTCGAAACAATCAAAACAATACATCCGTTCTAGGGAGCCTAATTTAGAGAGCTTATTTTTTCTTATTGCGAGGTTATGAAAGGTTTTTTTACTAGCTATTCAAAAGAGTTGAACACAATCAAAACGAAGAAAAAACATAGCAAGTTTTTTCTTCTTAGATACCACTTCAAATTAACTTGGTCTTTCTGACCATATATCTATTTGCTGGTTTTATTTATGATTTAATGTTATATCCAAACATTGCGGAATGATGTCGTCCTATTGTGCAAAGATCTGAACCAGGTTCTCTTCGTGCCTTAATTCGCATTCTTGCTCGAGGTATACCTGTAATATACTAATATGCGTGGTGATTTCAGCCACTCCGAAAACCTGATTTTAACTAAGTTCTCTATGAATATAAAAAAGGAAGTATGGATCTAATAAGTTAACTTTTAATGCAGCATGGAGCCTTATTAATTCTTCCATACAAAAAAAAGTCTCACACACAACCCATTGGAAAAAAAGTTTAAGGCTTATGTAACAATTAATTATAGCTTTCAATTCCCAAAATTTTTCGTGGCTGAAGTACTCGTATTTCCATCTTGTAAAACGACCTCTTGAAGAAATAATTTCTCATCAACATACTACATGGCCTGATAAGTCGCGAGATTTTTTAATGAAAGCAGGCACCTTAGCGAAACCGCGAGAAAGGTTCTTCTGGCTCCACGCTCGAGAATATGTAAAGGACTGGTGTCGTAGATGCACAATTTGCGCTTCCACCAAAGGTCCAAAGTGACGACTGAGAGGATCAATACAAACCTACAACGTGGGTGTACCGTTCGAAAGAATTGCTGTTGACATCGCAGGACCTTTTCCTAAATCGGAATGGGGAAATCGATACACGCTGGTTGTAGCCGATATCTAACCCATTCCCTACCAGAAAGCAACTACTGTAGGTTAACAGCTAGTGTTAAATTTGGTCAGTAGGCACGGCGTACCTTGTGAACTACATTCGAATCAAGGCCGAAACTTTGAGTCTCTGGTTTTTGGCAAAATGTGCGAGCTGCTGGGTATTGTGGACAAAGTTATATTAATTTTTCAACTATCTCTGAGGATGAAACAGTTAAGATAACAATTTTCCCACATTTCGATGCCCTTTCCGTAGTACAAAACGTCCAAACTATCAAAGTACGCCTTAATATTTGCAACGGCTTCCTTATTCAATCTGAATTTATTCCAGAGAGCTATTGGTAACAGATAATAGTCAATTGATGCCAAGTTTTTAGAAAACAGTGGGTGAGAAACCCACCAAATGGGGCCGTTTTTTCTTCATTTTGTCTTTTAGTTTATCTTTTAATGCTTCATAATACTCTTCTGCGACTGGTCCTTCTATTTCCATGTCATTGATGCAGGTTATTATATGCGCATCCCAAAAAAAACGGAGCCTATCACCTTCCCGGCCGAGCGTTGGACTTTTGGCAGGTTTGACCGGCTATCGTGACTTTTCAGCCACTCTGTAGACTTCCTTTTGGACTAAGGCATATGGTAATAGACTTAGATATAATTTGTGATCACAAAACGTCAAAATAATCACACTGCCCCTGTTAAATCGTCAATGCGTTGCTGCTTTTGGTCGACGGTCAGCAAACATGGCACCCATCACGCCGATAAATTTTTCGTCTTCAAAATATCGTGCATAATGTATACCGTCTATTCTTTTGAGATGCCCACAACCTAAGCTAACTCTCCCAATTTCACTTTACGATCACTCAAAATGCACTTGCTTTATGATTCCCACATTCCTAGCCTATGTTGATCTTCCAGAGCGAAGTGCATCTTTTCTGCTTGAATAACCTATTCGAAATACACTAAGCCACCAATAAATAATAATATAATATAACAAAATATTTGTCGATGGCATTGAAATGATCGTTCAGAAGTTTTTCTCATCAAAAAACAATGTTTGATCAAAATGCGATGTTCCTGTTTTTCCATTTTTTTTTACGAAGGTGCAAGTAGGTTCACTCTAACAACTGTAGCTTTTAAATGAATGGGAAAAAGGTCATGAATTTTTATGCACAAACTAGTGATAGATGAGCCTCTCGAAATAAGTCATCTTAATTTTTCAGTGTGAACACCTATGTGAAAATCCCGGGAGTTATCAGTCCATGTAAAAGGTTGCAGCAGTAAGCATTTAAAAATCTATTTTAACGAAAGCTATATCAAGCGTTTGGTGAAAATGATATGAATTAATGACTAACGATACTTATTGCCAATTGTAACTGAGCTTCCTTCTCAGCTTGGAATGGAATTGCATTGGGCATAGTTTCTTCAGGAGTTTTACCATTAGAGCTTTCACCAACATCATCGTTGACCAAATTAGCGGTTTCTGTTTCTGTCTCTTTGCCAACATAAGTTGACGAAATCCACTGTTAGTCGTTCTTATGAGTTTCAGTCAGTTGGTGTTCTTGTTTTTGCTTGTACTATTTAACAAGTTTGTCAACGTCACGTTGTTTGTATACATTATTACTAGCTATTCTGTAAATTTTGTCTATTTCATTATAGTAGTTAGTAGAAATCATGGAGATGGAGTGAAGTCTTTGCACCATTGATCTGTGTGCTGCTAGTTCATGTTGTGCAGGGTGGTTAGATTTTAGGTGTATGGTATGTGCAGTTGAAGTTGGTATTCTACATATTTTATAATCGAATCGTGTTTGTTCGTGAATCACGGTTAGGCCAATATAGTTGAGTTGTCCGTTTGTTTCTTTTTCTAAAGTAAAACTTATATTCGTTAGCATTTCATTCATATAGGTAATTAGTTTGTCTTGTTTTTTTCTTGTGAATCAATAGCGATAACGTTTTTGTCCACATATCGTCTGTAAGATATTGCATTGAATCTAGCACTCAAACTCGGCTGGTATAATGAATGCGTTTGATATGCGTTATAGAGACGATCATCTGAAGCGGATTTATCGGTCACAGCTATTGCATCGGATTCAGAAGTCCGGTGAAACCCTACAGCAGTCAGCCCAAGACATTAAGCTACTGACACTTTTGGCTTACCCAGCCTTTGACCCAGAACATCGAGATGACGCAGCAACATAAATATTCATCAGCACCGGGAATCCCAACAAGCGCAGACTATAAGCCAACGACCCGCAGGTAAATGGTGCGACTAAATGCTGTGATTGCGGTGAAATAGAGGATCCCAGCGTCCAAATTGATGACTGTGGTAGTATGTACCGACGCTGATGTCCTCCAAGAGCATTGTATGGGCCAAGCTGGGTCGTGATTCTGGAGACCACCGATCTTATCTGATAGAGCCAACGGAGACATCGGCATTGCATAGTTTGATTGTAGGGCGAAGCCTTGTAAGATCTTTAAGGAACGGATATGTGCCGGTTAGAGTCCTTAACACCGCAGACTCAACCACGAGCATCAAAGCGGGAGAAGTCATCGGCAGCTGCTAGCCTGTTTCCACCATCACCTCTTTGGAAGCTACTCACAACCATCATTGGAAAAGGAGGCAAGACGCAGACAAGGCCCGGGAATCCACGTCTGCAATATTGAAGCAGACCAAATTGCAAGTGCAATTATTCAAGCCAGCCTCTGATCTGGCCACCAAGTACCGTGACATCGTCTCAACAAGCCCGGATGACTAAGGCCGAACGAGTATGGTAACTCACGTCATAGATGCACAGGGAGCCAAGCCAATTTGACAAGCACCGAGACGTCTTCCTATAGCCAAACAAGGAGAAGTGAGCGCACTGATCTCGAACATTGAAAAACAAGGCGTTGTTGAACCTTCTATCAGTCCATGGGCCACGCCAGTAGTTCTAGTAAAGAAAAAGAATGGTAGCACTCGTTTTTGTGTCGACTATAGGCAGCTTAACGACGTCACTATGAAAGATAGCTACCCATTTCCACGCATCGACGATATCATGGACACTTCAGCCGACGCAAAATGGTTTTCTACACTCGATCTCAAGAGGTAGAAATCGACAAAAAGGACCGAGATAAGACCGCATTTTCAGTTGGGACTGGATTGTGGCAATTTTTGGTGATGCCAGTTGGGATTTGCAATGCTCCAGCCACCTTCGAACGCCTGATGGAATACGTGCTACGAGGTCTAACTTGGAAGACCTGTTTGGTGTACCTAGATGACATGATTGTCATCGGGAGAACGTTTGAAAAGCATGGGCGGAACTTGCAATTTGAAACTTAGTTCCGACAAATGTACCCTTTTTGCAGCCGAAGCAAAAGACCTGAGACGCGTTGTATCAGCAGAAGGCGTCAAAACAGACTCTGAGAAGATTGAAGCCGTAACAGGCTGGCCAACACCAAACAACAAGCGCCAACTACGAAGTTTTCTGGGTCTGGCGAGCTACTATCGAAGATTTGTCAAAGACTTTGCCAAAATAGCTAAGGGTCTCCATCAGCTAACTGAGAAAAATCGTCCTTATGTTTGGAATGAACAATACCAGGCAGCCATTGAGAACTTGAAGGAGAAGTTGTGTGAATCACCCGTGCTGGCATATACGAAACCCGGAAAAATGTTTGTAGTCGACACTGATGCGAGCAACGGTGGTATTGGAGCTGTACTCTCCCAGCAGATCGATGGCAAAGAAAGAGTCCTCTTGTATTACAGTCGAGTTCTCTCAAAAAGTGAGAGGAACTACTGCGTGATCAGGAAGGAGCTATTGGCTATAATAGAGGCCACCAAGCAGTTCCACAAGTACCTATATGGTCAGAAATTTGTTCTTCAAACAGATCATGCATCGCTGAGATGGCTGCTTAACTTCGAAAACCCCAAGGGACAAGTTGCGAGATGTATCAAAAGATTGCAATCATACGATTACGAAATTTTTCATCGGAAGGGTGGAGTTCTATCTCGTCGTCCATGTTCACCGAACTGCAAGCATTGCCAGCGGGTTGAGGAAAAGGAGCCGACCGTTGATCTGCGAGTGATAACGGCCGGATTCGATGAAGGAGATTCGAAACGCCCAGTTAGCCGATGAAGACATCGGGCCATTGCTCCTATGGAAGGAGACAACTGGGCGACCTGAGTGGAAGGACGTTTCGATGTATGGCACAACCCTGAAAAGCTATTGGGCACAATGGAACTCCCTTCAGGTGGAGGGTGGCGTACTCAAGCGGAAATGAGAAACGGCGGATGGCAGCTCCTATAGGATGCAAACTATACTTCCCAAAAGCCTAATCTACAATGTGGTTAAGAAAATGCACGAAGGAGCCTCGGGAGGCCACATTGGTGTTAACAAGACCTTAGCAAAATTGCGGGAAATGTTCCACTGGCTCCATGCTCGAGAAGACGTAGAGGACTGGTGTCGCAGATGCACGATTTGCGCTTCCGTCAAAAGTCCAAAGCGACGGCTGAGAGGACAAATGCAAATCTACAACGTGGGTGTACCGTTTGAAAGGATTGCTGTTGACATCGCAGGACCTTTTCCTAAATCTGAATAAGGAAATCGATACACGCGGCTTGTGGCCGATTATTTCAGCAAGTGGCCTGAGGTCTACCGCATTCCCAACCAGGAAACAGCTACTGTAGCCGAACAGCTAGTGTTAAATTGGGTCAGTAGGTACGGCGTACCTTGCGAACTACATTCGGATCAAGGCCGAAGCTTCGAATCATTAGTTTTTAGCGAAATAAGCGAGCTGGTGGGAATACGGGAAATGAGGAAAACACCGCTGCATCCCCAAACCGACGGAATGGTCGAACGTTTCAACGGCACGCTCAATAAACACCTGGCCAAGATGGTTGACGAGAACCAAAGGGACTGGGACCGACACATCCCATTATTCTTGATGGCGTATAGAGCTGCCGATTATGCATCCACGAGCCAAGCCCCAGCCAAAGTCATCTTTGGAAAGATTATACTTCTGCCAGCTGATATAAAGTTCGGAAGACCCCCTGAGAATCTCGGAGATCTCGGAGTATGCAAGTGAGCTAAGGCAATGGTTGAACCAGATGCATCAAACATTTTTTATTGACCGCATGAAGATCTCCAGGCAAATTCTATTGGCTTCCAGCGAGATGACTTAGTGTGGTTATATAACCCACAACGGGGAACGGTAGCTCTCCGAAGTTGTAGCATAATTAGGAGGGACCATACCAAGTTACAAAGCGAATAAATGACGTCGTTTATCGCATGCAGGAATACCGCAAGCCGAGAGCCAAAATGAAAATCGTGTAACTAGACCGTCTTGCCCCATATTACATCCAGGGACACTTAACTATAATTGGCAATACATCTTTTTGGGGCGAAAAGAACTGAGGTGGGGGTAGTGTTACATGTCCTCACAATTCTGCGAATTACTGTCACAATTGTTGTCGCAACTGTTCATAACATCATGATCAACGTTGATTGTAAAGAAGCAACCAAGAAAAGTAAACAGATGACGTCAAAAGCGTATACTTCGAAAGCACAAGAATAGACCATGTAGCTCCATGATCAATATCTGAAAGTAAATAAATGACGTCACGGCGTCTATTCAGAATATCTCTTATATCCAAGGTAGTTCTCATCAAAATGTTCACCAATGTACGAGAAATAGATTGAATGACTACAGTCCCTTGTTATGTTAGAACCCAACCCACTTCAGTTAACCCAAACTGTGGAGTCAGCACAATTTTCTAAAGCAGCTGAATTCTAAATCATAAACAAAGTACAGCACTAAAGATTCTTTGAAAGGATGAAATTCGATATTTTAACCAATTTTGTAAACAGAAATAATATTCTTAAGATGGGATATTGCTGACCACTAGATTTGGAAGTTTTGATTGCGATACATGAAGATTGTTAACGAAATGATATTGTTGAAATGAGAAAGTGCTGACAATTAAAATCAAAAACGCTAATAAAATTATAAAATACCCTTAGAGATTATTTTCACAGCTAGTGGGTATATTGTATAGATCGAAAACGGAAATTAAAATCAATCTTAAAACGAACTCATCCGTGTTTTTAATTCAAACTGTATAATCAGAGGAGCGGTATGCCTCGTAAATGTATAGTTTTATTTTTTTTTTTTTAAAGGAAAAACTTAAGTTCCTATCTAAAGCTGAGTTGGATGAATGGGGAAGATAGTAAAAATGCGATAAGACTAGAGCGCGAATTGAAGGCGATATTAATTGATAGTGAAGTGAAAGTTTTTCTGATATATTTGAAGACAATTGAAGTATAAATTGATAGTATAAGCGAAAAGTGAATTAAAGTACGATTGGTAAATATTGAAATTAATTATTGTACATTCTTAGTAAATAAACTCTTTTAACTGCACTTTTTCTCCGGAACTATAGAGGCTACAACCCTGAAACTTTGTGAAAAGTTCAGAAGTGGTGACTTCTTGAAAGTTTTGGGGTGGAAAAATGTTTCAAAGGGGTTTAAGGGGGTCTCCCTATAGGGAGGTGACCCTTCAACATGTTTTCTTTCACCCTACCAATGGTGAAATAAAACATGTTGAGTAGCGTATATTTGGAAAGGTATTCATGAGATCTTTTCAAAACGAGTCTTAAAATTGCGCTATCAGTATCGTGGGGGGGGGCAGGGGAAGGGGAAACATACGAAATTTTCAGATGCCATGAATTGACGATTACAGTACAGGGGAGTGGCCCTGAAAAAAATTTTCATTAAACGTAGCCGATATGAGTATCAAATGGAAGGCCTTTATAAGAGCTTTTCAAAACAATTCTTAGACTGACGTGGTGCAGAGGGGAGTAAATACACAAAAATTTGTTTCCCCCTTAGGATTAGACACCTGTGATCTAAAACATCTGAAAAAATTATCAGGGGAGATATTTTTGAGCATAACCATTACAAATAACTCAGAATTTAAAATTCGTTCAATTATGTTAATAAGACTATGATCATCGAATTTCACATTGTCTCTAATAAAATTCTATGGATGCCTTTAAGCCCAACAAAACTCGAGATTTACATAGCCTTACACAAAGTCCTAATACTCTGTAAGGTTGATGAAATTCATATCATATTGGCAGAAGTTACAGAGGTGGCCAAAAGTGATCGGACAATACAAGAAACAAGCAATAAAATACTTTTACGAGCATAAGCTTTGAAATGAAATAAAAATTTTTCCCTTATATAAAAGTCACTTGTATTCTCAATTAATTGCACAAAAAAAATAAAACAGAAATAAAAAGAATTTCACAAGAAAATTAACAACTAATTCAAATTCACATTGCATCAAGTGGACAAAAGTAATCGGACGTTCAATTGTAATACTTTTCTTTCTGATGATTCCATTAGAACATAGGCTTTTAATATCTAGTTGCGTATCCTTTTTGTTTTATAACTTCTGTTAACCTATTGGGCATAGACTGTACCAACTTACGGGTAACGTCCGGAGTAATGTTGTCCCATTCTTCTAATAACACCGTCTTCAGTTGACTTTTATTAGTAATGTGATGGTTCCTTATTTTTTTATCCAGATGATCCCAAAGATGTTCGATGGGATTTAGGTCTGGGGATTGTGGTGGTGTTTTTAATTGACCGGGAGTGTTGAAAAGTAGCCACATACGAACAACATGAGCTGTATGCTTTGGGTCATTATCTTGCTGGAACAAATAATGACCATCAAGACCCAACTTTTGTGCACTTTTTTTTCAAATTTTCTTTCAACATCGACAAGTAACCTAGTTTGTCCATAGGTTCGTCAATGAAAACAAGTTCTCCTACACCGTTGGCAGCCATGCAACCCCAGACCATTACACAGCCACCTCCGTGTTTTACTGTATGTTGAATGTTTTTGGGATGAAGCTCACTATTTTGAGTTCTCCACACCAACAACCTGCCGTCGGAGTAGTAGATATTAAACTTACTCTCATCAGAGAATATTATACGAGTCCAAAAGTCGAGCGGCTTGCTTTTAAATTCTTTTGCAAAGCATAATCTTTTCTTCTTATTAACTTTGCTAATTAGTGGTTTCTTTCGAGGTATCTCGCTTGATAACCAGCACGGCTGAGAGCTCTACGAATAGTCCGGGCACTAACATTGGTACCATTTACATCTGCTAATTGATCCCTAATACTTCTGGACGTTGTAGTCGGATTCTTTTTAACAATTATTAAGATTTTTCGTGCGTCTGTCTCTGTTAGTTTACATGGTCGACCACTCCTAATTTCGTTTTCCACCTGATTATTTTTTCTGAACCGTTTCACGATATCAAAAACTGTCGAACGACTTCTTCCAATTATTTTTTATATTTCAGAAAAGGATTTATTCTCTTTATACAACTTTATTATAACTTTTCTTTCATGTATACAGGTTTCTTTGCGATTCTTAGCCATGTTTAACTTTCTTCACTTAAAACTGACAAGTAAATGACTGATATCAGAAAAACACATATCAACATATAATTAGGGGAATTCCCTTTTAAACTCGGAAATGAAAAGAAAAGAATTGCTCCAAACTTCAATGACTAATTTCACACTTTTCAAAATGTCCGATTACTTTTGTCCACTTGATGCAATGTGAATTTGAATTAGTTGTTAATTTTCTTGTGAAAATCTTTTTATTTCTGTTTTATTTTTTTGTGCAATTAATTGAGAATACAAGTAACTTTTATATAAGGGAAAAATTTTTATTTCATTTCAAAGCTTATGCTCGTATAAGTTTTTTATTGCTTGTTTCTTGTATTGTCCGATCACTTTTGGCCACCTCTGTATATCCATTCGTAATTTCTCCAATTACAACAACAATAACACACTATTTTGCATTTTATGGAGTTTCCATCGAACAAGACACTGCAGTTTTAATTTCGTCTTCTTAAAATTTCCAGATAAGATCGTTGACATAAATGCTTTTGGGATTACATGATTTGAGTGATTGTTATCAGTTGAAAATGGAGAAACAATGGATTTTATTTTAAACAAGCAAATTTCTTTGACATGTTTCTTGATTTTATTTATTGCTGGTGATTGCATTTTGTAAGTTGAGTACAAAATCCTTCTGACATGAGCGAAGGTCTGTCTATCCAACTTGTTTAGTCTTCCTTAAGATCGGTTTTTCCTTTATCTTCTATAAAAAGGCATTTTTTTTATGGCAGGGAGGCGAATGCTATAAACACCTCCCCTGTCAACCTGAGAGCCCAGCGTGGAGCCGTTTGACACATTACTTCGGGCCAGGTCTCATTTTGTTACCCCGTGGGGCGCCCTCAAGCTGGGGAGTCCCTTTTCTAGCGGGAGGGGAGAGGGGAAGAGGAAATGCCAGAAAAGCAATCCACCAGCCCCAGCGCCCCCGGCCGCTGTGAGTTCCTTTCATATTTTAGGACTGCCCGAGCATAATGTGTCACCTGGTTCCATTTGTCAACCGATTCGAGCATCACCGCAACTATATTATCGGGGTGAGCTCTCGCGTCTCCTAGTAGAGTTCCCTTCGCAGTCTGACCCATTTTGTACACGCAAAAAATGTGTGACAGGCATTGTCCTCCACTCCTGGGTAAAACCGACAATCGAGAGACCGTGACTTACCGATCTTGTGCAGGTAAGACTGAAAACACCCATGCCCGCTCAGAAGCTGGGTCAGATAGAAGTCAGTCTCACCATGCCTTCGACTAAGCCACGGTCTCACATCCGGGATGAGGCGCCCAGTCCACTTTCCCTTCGTGCAATTCACCCAAGACTGCTGCCAATCATTGAGCGAGCGCTGTCTCTCCTCGCGGACAACCATCTCCCTCGCATCCTCGTTTCGGCGCAAGTAAATAGCGTGGCGCTCACTAGCAAGGAGGGCGACAGGTATCACGCCTGCAATAACTCTCACCGCCAAGTCAGAGACTGTTGGATACGAAGATGCAATTCTCAGTGCTCCTCTTCTCTGTACCTGTGCCAAACGTTTTCGCTATACCCCCTTGCTGAGAGCGTCGCCCCATACCTCTGCTCCGTACAGTAGCACTGACTCTACAGTACTCATCAAGAGGCGTCTTCTTGATGGGCTGGGTCCCCCTACGTTGGCCATAAGTTGACTCAGAGCCGATACTCCCAAAGCAACCTTCTCAGCCGTTGTCCTGATTTGCTCAGAGAATCTCATCTTTGAGTCGATCAGTAGCTGGCTTTGATTCGATTCGTAAGTCACCAGTACTGATCATCCTTACTCTAGGGATTCTCTTTTTTGTCAAAATGACCACTTCGGTTTTTTCCAGTGCTGTCATCCAGTCCCTCACTTCATTTATTTGTCATTTGCAAAGACTGTTAGTTCACTAGGTTTCTAGATTCACTGCTTTAAGGTTATACCTTGAATTTTTTTTTTTATTTTGGGTCATTTTAAGTGCTTAAGAGTATTGTTTTGCTATATACACCATAGCTGATGGCCAGCTAGGGCCCAAGCCACTTTCCACACAAAATCTGTAGAAAAATAATGCAAAGTCATACCGAGTGAAAATCATTGGCGACATTCTTTTTCAGGGTGGTAACTGAGATTTCCTATGTTGATTAGCTTTGCTTTGTAAATAGGATATAGTGTATTAAGACAGATGAATGAAATTTCATTTTTATTGCAAAGCAATTACATCTGAGGTCAAGTTACTTACGTATTCCGTTTGATCAACGTTCCAGCTTTAGGCTCGTTCCTACGCTTACGTTACAAAATACAAAACTTTTCAGCCATTTCGCTATACTTCTCGCACCACAATGGGTTCCTTTGATGGTAATGTCCCATCACACCTTCATTTTTCCACAACTTGCTGCACTCTGGAAGAATTTGTAAGGAAATCACTCTTGGCTACATTATTGTCATACACTGCGCACAGGCCACATGGAAGTAATCCTATGTCCTGAGTAGATCGTCGTACAGAGATATGTCATTCAAACACATGTCACCACCTGATTGGGGCTGCCATAGTGTCGAATGCCAGATCTCTCTCCAAGACCAAGCCGCAAGTTATTACACTAGACGCTACAGATAAAAAGGGATTCGGATGAAAATGTTTAAATTATGTTTATCATGAACACCTCAAATAATTGGGTTAAACCACTGAGAACAATATGACCGCGAATTAAAATTCATGATGACCATGTTTTAGTTTTGATATTCAGCAGACGTTTTTAGAGTTACTGAAAAGTTTACAAAACATTTTTGGTAAGAGCACTCTCCTATAACTTCGACTTAATTAATCCTGCCAATTGTAAGAAGAAAAAATCAAAGTTTAAAGCTGGTTTGTTTTAAATATTGTAGTGATAAGGAAGGTATCAATGTCCGTGAAGGACTGCGGCGATGGTCTGCTGCCTCGGCGAAAGAAGATGGTAATGTCAACCGAGATTGGTCTTGTCTGGGGATGCGTAAATACGCTGGCAGGCTAGTGTTGCGGTGTCGTGGGGCAAGTACATTGCCCCAGCACAAGGACCCACTACGAAAGAATTTCGAATTCACGAATTCTCGGGTCTCAGAAACAGGTCGACCGAAGTCGAAAAATGTAGGTAACTAACAAAGGGGAAAATTGCTTGTTTCAAGAACAAGTCGAAACGAGACAAAACAGACGGACTTGGGGAGACCGTGCCGGGTCCTGTTCCCGGTCAGAAGAACAAAATGGAAAGACTGGTGGTGTTTTTATTTTAATGAATCATTTTCATTTTTTGTTTATTACGAAAATGTAAAGTGTAAATTACAATTTCACGTATTGGATAATTTTCTTGGGACAATTTATAATCTCCAATTCTAGTTTGGTTCTATTTGTACTTAAGGGTTTATAATTTTCCCTAATATTCAAATTTAACAAGTTTCAAGCATTAGGCGTGCTGCCACTGTTTGTTTATTTTATTTTATGTTTTTAATGTACTCCAAATATCATATCAACTTACATTTTTACTATTGCTTCGTACTGTTCTT
The DNA here is from genome assembly GCA_963969285.1 of Odontomyia ornata. NCBI lineage: Eukaryota > Metazoa > Arthropoda > Insecta > Diptera > Stratiomyidae > Odontomyia > Odontomyia ornata. The sequence goes on along the minus strand of OZ017738.1, from coordinate 104,989,519 downwards.
TGACATGAATGAAATTTTGAAATAAAATATATATATATATATATATATATATATATATATATATATATATATATATATATATATATATATATATGTATATCTATATATATATATTTATATTTATTAAATTGTATGAATTAATACAAAAGAAGAAACAAAAGGGTACTTAACCAGCGTCCTCGACGAGCGCTCGTAGATAGGGTGGGCAGTCCTGGAAGTTAAACTTCTTATTAATTATTCTAAGTGGCATTAATATTCCATTTTTTCTTTGCTTGAATACTACGTGGCTAAATTCTTTCATCAACACTGTCACATGTCACCATCCAGTCCATTTCCACAATTTTCATTTATACTTATTGCAGCAATTGAGATCAACGAGAAATTTTTGAAAACTTATTGAAACCACAAAGTTATTTGGAATCCATGAGTTGCCTATTCACATCACTAATTCTTTTATTATGAATTGCACCGGTAACACTGATGCTCTGATAAAGCTGTGAATGACGTCGTCGTCGCGTTACGGGAGTTTTTATTTCCACAGTTTGGCATGTATGCATAGTAATCTCCCGTTATCGCGTTATTGATAGAAAGTAGGCAAGGTTCGATCAAATGACAAAAATCACTGACTGCGGCGGTTGTGCCATATCGCGAGGTATGTTCGTCGAGATATTGCTACCGCGAGATAAGATTAAACGGAAGCTGGTTGTTCTTCTCGCGTCCTCGATTCACACTTTAATACTCGCTTGGCTCTAACATATCACCTGCATCACCAATAAATAAATAAAAATATTTGCATGTCGATGTAATCAACAAATCGAACACTCTTATCCCATAAACAAATGAATGCAACGGAGGTGAAACTTGAAGCAGAACGAACGTGATAAGTTTTGTCATCAATCTTGCAGTGAATTCATTTTTCCGCTTCCATTATGAATATCAACCAATAACTAATATTTTTACTTTCTTCAAAGCAATTGTTCATACATTGCAAATAATTTCAATTGGCACCAAGAGAAGTAACAAAAAATTATTTTCTTTAAATAATTCGTTCAAGTACGGACACTAATTTGCTAAATTGACTTCCCCGGCGTGGTTCTCGCCCGTCCACGTAGTCTGGTGATCCGTAAAAAACTGCCTTCCGTCAGTTAGTGCACATCCGCTGTTCTCGGATTTCACCAAACCGTTCCTCTACATTTTCCTCGGCATTTATAGTCATCTATTGATAAAGAGGTTCAGTCTGCTGTGAATCTTCAATGCCGTTTCAAATAGATGACTTCCTTAAACTATAATGGTCAAATTCATCATCAACGAAACTTTCAACTTCAACGCCATTCTCTTCATTGCAATTGTTGTAATTATTATTTTCGCTACAGTGGTCATTATTGTTATTAGATAGGTTTGACATTGAATCCTCACAGCTGAATTTGTTGATACTGTTATCCAGTGGTGACGGCGTATTCACAGCATGCGGATCATAAGTTCGGCTGTTTGCGTTATTCAGGAACTCGATAGAATTGTTTCGTTTTCGTATCGAATCTTCTTCCGGTCTTTGAGAGTAAATTTGATCTGGATATTGGAAACTTGACGAGTAATTGTAAGCTTTCGGTGTTTCTTGATAACTTTGTGGATGTGGATGTGTTTATATAATTCCGTACTTTGTTTATTTTAGCTATTGCCTAAATCTAAGTCGAAGTGGTTTAAATTTTAATTTTTTTAGTTTTTCTTTAATTTTGTTTGCTTCTTGTTTTGGTTCTTCACTAATTAAGATTCGTTTTCCCTTGTCTACTGTACAAATTGAGTTAAATATTACTGAAATCCTTCTCATTGGATTTCCATTTTGTCTGTGCTTTTGCTTCTAGGAGCTATGAAAGGTGTTTGTTCGTTTTGCGTTCACTTTGAATGAATCGAATTCAACTAATCTTCTGCTATAGCATTCACATACTCGTATGTCATATGTAAGAACAACGTATGAACGCAACGAAACAAAGAATAAATGGGAAATGAGAACCCCCCTTCGTATATTCATAATATAAATATTTCTACAGTGATTTACCGTTCACAGTTTCTCTATAATTAACAGTACTGAACTCAGTTGAATTTATGTTTGAAATTAATAATCTACAGCATAAAATTATTCCTTGTTCGCAGTATTTCTTCTTGAATTTGTTATGTTTTGTTTTTCTTCATTTGAAATTGTGACTAACTACGTTATTTTAAATTTACTTTTAATAATTCCTTTTTTCCACAATTTCTATCTCACCACGTAATCATTTAATGCTAGAAGTGTTTTATTAAATTTTATTAATACGCACACAAGCGAACAATCGACATTTTACGCACGAAGATTTATCGCCTTTCTTCACCATCTGCCCAGGATCGACATAGATGAGCCTAAGACCAGTTGTCAGTAGCAACATTCGCTTTCTCGCGAATAATCCCTCTCGTTTGTTCATGAAACCTTTCTTCAGGATAACTTCACCATCACAGAATTGATTCCATTTATCGTTGCGTGAAACTTCAAACGTCGCTCTTTCTCTGCTGCACTTAAATTTAACATATTTTGAAATTCAGTCTTTTTTCTCTAGGGCTGGGGTAATGGCAGTACCAAGTTCAAGTCCAAGCAGCCTGCTCAGTTGTCGATCGTCTAGCCCGGGTGAAGGAGATAGGAAAGTTTTCGAGCATTTTTTTTTAAATACCTCCACTCCCTTCCACTCTCTCCATCACACTTTCTTCGTCGCACAACGCCCGTGCGACCTGCACTTCACATTTCGTCGTTTCTTCAGGTGTGCCCCCCAGAAAACGATTAGACCATCGGTATAAGGGGGCACACAAATTATGTGAATTTATCCTATTAATCTAATCTTGTCCATTTCGTGATCAGCTCTCAGAGATAAAAAAAACTTTGTAATACGCCGTGGGAAAAAAAACTCTGAGTTATAAAGTTAGCTGTCTTTTCAAGCATCTCGACGATAGGGTTTAAAGTGCCCTTAGATACTATGTTGAAATTAATTGGACTGAGATTCTCCATAATAATGTCTTTCTGCAATAGAATCTCGACGGTAGGGTCAAGAAGGGCCCTAAGATGCGATGTAGAAATTTATTGCACTGAAATTCAATCGTTGTTAAATAAATATTCTTTAAGCTTTAAGAGTTTACATCCTTAACTGAATCTGGGAGATTGTTGTATATACGCAAGGCATCAATCGTAGCATCATTCTTTAGACGATCCGTTTTTGCAAAAGGTATTATGAATTGATTTGCGTTTCTAGCATTGTAGTGATTTTTCTGCGATACTTTCATAAATTGAATATGTGACGACGAATTTGAATTCAAGCACTTAAAAATAAACTTGGCTTTCTCTGCTTATTCGATTTGAGTAAATGTTTATGCTTTCGCTGATTGGTACATTAATCTGGTTGGTGTACGTATTGGTAGATTTAGCATATTTTTATAAGCCTTGGTAAGCAACCTGGAGATGATATAAAGGTGTTGCTTTGATGACTGGCTCCAGATTACTACTCCGTAATGTAGTTCCGACAGAACGAATGCATTTAGCACCATCTGCTTGATATTGGAAATCCTTCATATAATCTCAGTGATCCAATAACAGGAGCTAATTGTCTTCTTAAGTTGTTTATATGCGACAGCCATATTAATCGATGGTCGATGATGAGTCCAAGATATTTGAATTGCGCTACCCTCTCCAGTTTTTCGCTATTAATTCTTATATCAATGTTAATGCCTTCCTTGTTCTTCTGTTTGAAAATAATGTATTTGGTCTTAGAAGTATTTAGCGCTAGCTTATTATTACTTAACCACGAATGATATGTACTTAGATCCTCATTAATGGTATTCTCTAAGTAATGTTTTTTGCATCCCGAGTAAAGTAGAACTGTGTCATCAGCATATAGTGCATAGAATCCCTTTAGTCCACATGCATTTAAATTGTTAGTGTATAGCAAGAATAAGGTAGGGCCAAGTATGGAGCCTTGGGAAACGCCTGACTTCATAGGTGCCAAGTCACTCAATACATTATTGACTACTGTTTTCTGCGATCTTCCTTTTAAGTAATTCCTAAAAAGTTGATTTGGTTACCCGCAAATGCCATATAACTCGAGTTTACGAAATAAATGCTCATGATCCACCGTATCGAACGCCTTTTTCAGATCCACAAAAATGGCAGCACCATAGTCACCCTTGTCAAGTCCTGTATTTATGAAACGCATGACTGAGAAAAGAGCATCAAAAGTTCCTTTATTTTTCTGAAAACCAAACTGTAGTAAATTTAAAATTGAATTTTCCTTAATGAATGATGATAGACGGATGTTTATTAATTTTTCGAATATTTTACTCAATTGGGCGGTAATTATTTGGATCCATACGGTCTCCTCCCTTGAAGATTGGGACTATTTTTGCTAGTTTTCCTTCCTCAGGAAACGTTCCCTTCCTAATATGGTTGTTTAGACAATTTGCAACACATTCTGCTATCTCTTCCTTTATAAGTTTTATTTCATCCATGGTGATATTGTCAATACCTGGTGCTGTATTTTGCTTCAATTCATCAATAATTTTTATCACTTCAACTTTGTTAGTTAGATGCATGTGAAAGGAAGATTTGGGCGACGTAATTGTAGAAGTAAAATTGCTTGTTGGCGCTGGCTGGATTCCATTGGCAATTTTTTCACCTATAGTTGAAAAAAAGATATTGAGGTTACTTGCAGCTTCAAATGCATTTGCTGAAGATGAGTTCTCTATGGTGAAATCCTGGGTCGTAGAATTACGCGGTGAGTTTCTTTTAACTTCATTTATTATGTCTCATATTTCATGCGCATTGTCGGCCGCTGCATCTAGTCTTTTGGAGTAATACAAAAGTTTTGCTTCTTTCACAACACGTTTAGATGTTTGACTGGCTTCGATGTATATAAACCTGAGCGATTGATCATTCATGTTCCGTTTGTAGTTCATATAAGCTTTCCGCTTGTTCTTACTTGCCCCAATAACTTTTTTGGTTATCCATGAATGTTGACGACATCTTATTTTTCTCCGTAGTCGAGGTGTCCTTAGCTTCCATTATGATGTTTGTGAGCTCCACTAAGTTTGAATGTTTTTGGTTAATTGATAAACCCTTAAGATTTGATCTAAAGAGGTCCTTATTTAAGTATTTGAAAACTTTGTGAGCAGGCTTTTGCTTTTTATTTATTTTAATTCCTTGAATAACAACTTTCAAAACACAATGATCAAGTTTAGGCCAGCCTTCCAGTCTGCCAATTTTCTCAGCAATTTGATTATCATTTGTGACTATGTGATCCAGGCAGGTATTAGATGCTAGTCGGGTAGGTTGAAGCGGGTTCACAATAGTGGCACCATTCGTTTCTAGTACGTCGTTGTACATCCTTGACTCATTAGATTCAACCATTAGATCTATATTCGTATGGACAACTGAGATCAAATTATTTTCCATAGAATATAGTTCATCTAATGTCAAGCACAGGTCTTGTGCGTTAAGTCGGGTGGGGTTGTAAAATGTACCAATTTTTATTTTTTTTTCCAGGGCATACTAGTTCGATGACTATCATATTGTATTTATCCGGTATTACTCGCCTCGTTACGAAATTAAGAGTTTTTTTAATATAAATTGCTGTTCCTCCACCTCTTCCGGGTCTGCAGAAAAATACAGAATCGTACCCCTGCATGATGTAGTACTCCACTTCCTCGGAATATATTCAGACTTCATTAAGTATAATTAAATCTATATTCGAATGTTGCTTTACATAAATTTGAAGTTCGTTAAGTTTTTGTCTTAAACTTCTTATACTAGCATAGAGGATAGAAATTTGGGTGTCTTCAAATATCTTTGTGTTATTGAATGGCATATTAATCATCGTAGTTAATCTTCTCTTAGCAATCAAAATCCTACGTTTTAATTCTGGGCATTTCGTCGAATCTGTCCGGTGTGCATGGCCAATTTTCTTACCATTTTCCATACAAATACAACATTTTTCAACTGAGCTTTTACGGTCTCTTGTATCATGCTGTGATCCACATTTTGCACACCTCAGTTCCCCTTCACATTTTGTTGTCTTGTGATTGAACTTTTGGCATTTGAAGCACCTCGTGACGTTAAAATCTTCGTTTATGTAGTATGATCCATAGTCGATATTAACATATCTATTCGCTATCTTCTTGAACATTGTTCCATTCACCTCTAAAATATGTAACCGTTTTCCGCTCCGTATTCTTCTAGAGTGAACCAATTCCATTTTATCTTCATCTAAAATCTTCGCGTTCAGACTTTGGATTTCAATTCTTAGCTCCTCGTTTGTGAATTGCTTCTCTAATCCATTTATAACCAATCTTGGTTGACGAGGCTTAGTTTCCATTATTTCGTATCCCTTCATATTTTCCTTAATAATATTGAGAAGAGTAGATGAACTTTCATTCGAAGAAGTCTTAATAATTGTTCCACCATTTCGAATCGGACGGACTAGCTGGAGTGGAATCTTGCATTGAGAGAGTCGGATTTTAGATTTGAAATCGGAAAGAGTTTGATCGGAGCTTGAATGGGCTTTGGGCTTGATGATTATGCCTTTTTGTGATGTTGTGTTTGTGCGTTTTTCTTTCTGCAAACCAGTATCCAATTTGATCACATCTTCATATGTAATTTTATTTACATGAGTGTTTTTTTTTTCATTAAGGCACTGACGGTAGACTTCAGTTCAATTAGCTGGTTGACTGTTTGCTTCGTTTGTTCCAAGAGGCGATCATCTTTTAATTTTTTGGTATAAGATTTACAAGCGGAGCACATCCAAAGAACATCTTGAGTAATCTCCATAATCTTTAGATATCTTTCTTCAGACATTTTAATACAGCTTATTTGGAACCACTTATTACATATTCCATCACACCCTATTCCTTGTTCCGAATTCTTAGCGGTCTTTTTGCATTTACCACATTTGTTGGATTCCACCGTCGACATTTTCCTTATTTATTATTTTAGGAACTCTTACCAATAATAGTTGAAAAGGATTCAATTACTACTATTTTAATCTTATGATGATAATTATTATTTTAAAAATTGTCTGCAATATCAATTTCTTACGCGTAGGGGATATAATATTAATACACCATATAAAATTTTATTTTTATTCTAAACTTTATAAATTTATTATAAACTTTCTAAATTTATTATAAATTTTACAAACTATCTTCGTACTACACGAGAATCCCTCTCCTCGTACAAAGAATAATTGGAAAATCTAGCGGTTTGATGCAGTATTTTTAAATGTAGAATTTCCTCTAAGATAATGTATGTATCCTTGATTTTCACTCTTGAAAATACCGAAATTCTAACACCAAATTCACCATATCAAGAAACAGCTGATTTCACTTTAAAATTCCACTTTTTGAACGTTTTTTCTATAGAGCTGATTAATTTCACGTCACCACCTGACAGTTATCAGTTGATTTCAATTTGATAGTGTAACTGCTCGATTACTACAAGATGTTGATTTGATTTGCAAACAGTAGAATCAGAAGTGAGCCTTTTAAGATATTGACGTGACATAATACGTTTTTCGTCTAACACTTTACATTGCTGGTTAAAAAGCGATAAATCTTCCCCTGGTACTTGTAGGACAACATTTAGGCAGTTTATTCAAAATAACTCATAAGATGAAAGCAAGGTATGGCAGCAACAAAAATGGCTGTAAAATCTGTTAAAAAGTAAATTTTTTGATTGTCTTTTTTTTTTTTTTTTTTAACCTCCATTCCCTTCCACTCTCTCCATCACACTTTCTTCGTCGCACTACGCTCGTGCGATCTGCACTTCACATTTCGTCGTTTCCTCAGGTGTGCCACCCAGGCAATGTATAACACATCGGTATAAGGGGGCACACAAAAATATGTGAAGTCCTCCGATTAATCTTGTCTTGTCCATATCGTGATCAGCTCTCAGAGATAAAAAAAAATTTATAAATTCGACGCAGTAAAAAAAAACTCTGAGTTAAAAGAATAGCTGTCTCTTCAAGCATCTCGACGATAGGGTCAACAATGCCCTAAGATGCTATGTTGAAATTACTGGACTGATATTATAATAATAGTAGGTGTTTCTCGAGGCATCTCGAAGATAGGATCAATAATTGACCTAAGATGCTATGTTGAAAGTTTCTGCACTGAGATTCAATCGTTATTCATTAAATAGTTCCTAAGTCTTTTCTTGAAAACCATAAGAGAATTCGCTTCTTTAACTGATCCTGGAAGATTGTTGTATATATGAAGGGCGTCATTTGTAGCATCGTTCTTCAGGCGATCTGTCCTTGCAAAAGGAATTACAAATTGGTTTGCGTTCCTAGTACTGTATTGATTCTTTTGTGAGACTTTAATAAATGGTGTTTGTGACGACAAGCTGAGATTTAAACTTTTGAAGATAAACTTGGCTTTCTCCATTTTAATGATTTGGTTAAAAGTTAATGCGTTACATGATTGATACACTATGTTTGTTGGTGTGAGACTTGGGAGATTATGTATATTTTTATACGCCTTGGTTAATATCCTGGAAATTATATTTAGGTGTTGCTTTGAGGACTGACTCCAAATTACCACTCCGTAATGTACTTTTGACAGTACGAAGGCATTCAGAACAAGATGCTTGATGTTTTTTAGAAATTCCTCATATCTTCGTAGCAATCCAATTATTGGTGCTAATTGCCTCCTTAAGTTGTTTATATGCGGGAGCCAGGTCAGACGGTGATCGATAGTAAGGCCAAGATATTTAAGTTCGAGCACTCTTTGCAGCTTTTCACCATTAATTTTTATATCAACATCTATGTCTTCCCTGTTCTTTTGCTTAAAGATAATATATTTTGTCTTTGAAATATTCAACGCTAGTTTATTCTGTTTCAACCATAAATTATATGAATTTAGATCCTCGTTGATAGCGTCTCCGATGTCATTTTTATCGCGTCCCGAGTAAAGAAGCACTGTATCATCAGCATATAAAAAGTAATTACCACTTAGCCTGCATGTATTTAAATTATTAGTGTATAGCAGGAACAAGGTTGGGCCAAGTATTGAGCCTTGTGGAACACCTGATTTCATTGGTGCCGGGTCACTCAGAACATTATTAAATGCTGTTTTCTGCAGTCTGCCTTTTAGGTAATTTTGAAATAGTTTATTGGCTGTGCCTTGAACACTATAGCTTCTAGTTTTCGAAGTAAGAGGTCATGATCGACCGTATCAAACGCTTTCCTTAGATCCACAAAAATGGCAACAACATAATCCCCTACATCAAGTCTCTCGTTGATGAATCGCGTTACCGAGAGTAGAGCGTCAAACGTTCCCTTGTTTTTCTGAAAGCCATATTGGCGGGAGTTTAGGATAGAGTTATCTAATATGAAGGATGTTAAGCGAGAGTTGATTACTTTTTCAAATATTTTACTAAATCCGGTCAAGAATGCAATTGGGCGATAATTATTGGGGTCCGATCGATCTCCTCCTTTGAATATAGGTACAATTTTTGCAAGCTTCCCCTCTTCAGGAAACGTTCCGTTTCTGATATGCTCATTTAAATAATTAGCCACGAGTTCTGCTATTTCATTTTTTACAAGCGCAATTTCCTCCATCGTGATCTGATCAATACCTGGAGCCGTATTTTTCTTCATTGCCCCAATAGTCTTAAGAACTTCGTTTTTATTGGTTGGATGAATATGAAACATGGAATCGGGTGAGATGTTAGCGTGATCTAGCCTACTTATTGGGACATCACCAAGCTCTTTTGTAATTTTTTCGCCCACAGTTGAGAAAAAGTTGTTCAAGAAAGTTGCTGCTCCATCTGGTTGTGATAAAATATTAGGGGTCACTGGAGAAAACTGCGAATCCGGTATTAAAATTCGGGGGGGAGAGTTGTCTTTTACTTCATTTATTATCTTCCATATTTCATGATTGTTATCTGCCGCTGTCTCCAACCTTTTAGCGAAGTAAGAGAATTTAGCTTCCTTCACAAGACGTTTTGATTCCTTTTTCGCTTGTATGTACATGTTTTTTAGCACACGATCTTCCATGTTCCTTCTAAACCTTATGTACGCCTTTCTCTTTTTAATACTGGCTTCGATTACTCGCTTTGTTATCCATGTCTGCTGGCGGCATCTAAGCTTCTTCTCGACGATGGAGTAACGTTTGGACTCTGTGATCATATTCGTAAGTTCCATTAGGTTTAGGGGACTCCGGACATCTAATGACCTTTGCAGATGTGATTTGAAGAGTTCTTTGTTCAAGTGTTGGAATGTTTTGTATACAGGTTTTTGTTTTTGCGCGCTTATGCCTTGGATGCTTATTTTGAAGACACGATGATCCAGCTCTGGCCAATCCTCAAATATGAAATTGATTTTTCCCGCAGTTGATTTATCGTTTGTAACGATATGATCGAGGCACGTATGCGAAACAGGACGAGTAATTGTTTCGTTGTTGATGATAACAGCACCATTAGTATCCAGTACATCCTTGTAAAGCCTTGCTTCTGAGGAATCGGTAATTACATCAATGTTTGTGTCAGCTACTGTAAATAAATTATTTTCTGAGGAATATAGGTTGTCGAGTACCGAGCAGAGATCTTGCGCATTCAGACGGTTCGGGTTATAGAAGGTACCGATTTTAATTTTTTTGCCTACGAGGTTTAATTCGATTATTATAATATTATATTTATCAGGTGTATCGCGTTTAATGATGAAGTTTATTTTATCTTTTACGAAAATAGCTGTCCCACCACCTCTTCCAGGTCTGCAGGAGAATACCGAGTTATAACCCTCAATATTAAAATATTTCGATTCCTCAGGATAAATCCATACTTCGTTCAGTATCACCACATCTATCTCAGGATTTTGCTTCAAATAAATCTGCATGTCATTTAGTTTGTGCCGTAAACTTCTTATATTGGCATATAAGAGCGTTAATTTCGTCCCAATTAATCGATTTGCGTTGTTAAAAATCATTTGAACTCGTAGTCAATGCTCCTCCTAGCAATTATGATCCTTCGCTGGTATTCTGCGCACTCCGTAGAGTCTGCTCTGTGGGAATAATCTACGTTCTTACTATTTCCTGCACAGTTACAGCATTTCTCGCACGAGCTCTTGCAATCCTTCGTTTCGTGCTTTCCTCCACACTTAGCACATGTTTGCTCTCCTTCACATTTTGATGTCTTGTGGTTGTATTTCTGGCACTTATAACACCTCGTTATATTGTAGTCTTCCTTCACAAGGTAAGACCCATAATCAATATTGATGTACCTATTCACCAGTCTTTGGTACATACTCCCATTTACCTGCAGAATATGCAACCATTTACCATTTTTTGTTCGTCTGGCATGAACCAATTCCAGTTTATCATTTTCTCCAATATTAGGGTTCAGTGAGTGAATTTCGTTAATTAACTCCTCATACGAAAATTGTTTTTCTAGTCCATTAATTACTAGCCTGGGTTGACGAGATTTTGTCTCCATGACATCATATTCATCCTTCAGGGTATCCTTTGCAATGTTGTAGAGCGAGGTTGTATTGTCATTTGTGGAAGTTTTTATGATGGCACCACCATTTCGAAGAGGACGCATCAGTTGGAGAGGAATTTTGCATTTTGAAGGCTTTATTTTCGACTTGAAGTCGATGAGTGTTTTTTCAGAGGATGAATGCTTCTTGGGCTTAATTATGAATCCTTTTTGCGAGGTAGTGTTTGTACGGCGTTCGGGTAGAATAGTGGAAATACTTTTCGTCATATCCGCATACGAAGGTTTTCGCGTGGATGAACTTTTATCAATTAAGGTGGCCACGGTGGTTTTCAGTTCTATTAGATGGTTTTCCATTTCTTTCATTTGGTTGAAGAGACGATCTTCTTTAGTCTTTTCGTGTTGTGACTTACACGAAGGACACATCCATATCACATCCTCGGAAATGTCCATGATCTTCAAATATCTCTCCTCACTCATTTTGATACACTTTAGGTGGAACCACTTGTTGCAAATGCCTCCGCAGCCCAATCCTTTATGGTTCTCCTCCGCTTGCTTCCTACATTTTCCACATTTGTCTGCTGCTTGTGATGCCATGATTTATTATTTATCTCTATTCGCTTAGTTATATGGTATTAAATGAATTTATTTAAAAGAGAATGGATTTAAAATGAAAGTTATTAAAACAAGTGTCTTTAAAAAGCAAAACTATGGGTTTAGAAGATATATATGCAAAAAAGAGAGAGTTTAATAAGTTTGAATTTAAAATTTATAAAATTATTAAGAAATTATTCTCGCATGAGCACGAGAATCGCACTAATGAACAAAAGAGTTCAGTTGATATAATTTTATACCGTTAACGGCAATCAGAAAATTAAAATGAGAAAATTGTTCAAAAATTTCCACTTAGCTGATTTTCCTTTGATTTGCTACAGAAGCTAATATTTCTTAGCAACTCTCAAAGTCAAGAAAACAGCTGATCGATTTCCTTAATCACTTCTAAAGAAAAATTTTTTATTGCGAGCGATCACTTGACACTTGGCAACTTTGACACTTCACTTGTCGCGAGTTTTCAAAGAAAAATCGTTGTATACGCAAACTAGAAATTTATTTATTTTGGGCCTTCGCTTAGAGATAGTTAAAGTATCTCATTATCTTAATCGAATATATCGGAGCTCTAGAAGGTGATACAGCCAGCGCCACGCTCTAGCTGTGTGCCCGTCCATCTAGTTGCCATACGTTCTGATTTTGAACCAACACGTATCACACTTGAAGGGGCTTATAGTCCGTCCAATGAACCACTCGAAACCACTAACCACTACACCACATGGACTATATAGAGCGTGAATATTAGTAAAATGATTAATCCACAAGTTTGCGTTTTTCTTATATTTAAACTTGGCAGCAGTTTTCGAAATTTAACATTCGCGCCCATTAAATACTGAAAATAATAATTAAAAATTCATTATTATCAGTATTTAGTATATAATAAGGTCTTGAAATATTTTATTAGGAGCTTCTGATTAAATTATAGTATTATATTGGATATTTGAAAAATGGCCTAGGAACTTTAAACGGAAACCTTTTATCACACTTTTACTTGTATATTCAGTAGTCCGTTAATTAGTCAAATAAATTTTCTTTCTCTTTTCATTTTCAGGTTCGCGATAACATGGAGGCACAAGGAGTCCCGCCGGTAGATCAGGCGATTCCCCCAGAAGATATACTCGGTAGATCGTATTGTCGTTACTCTGGACCAAGAACATGATACTTATTCTAAGATGTGTACCTACTTTCCACCTAGCCGATATTTGTGCAACTGTATTTAATGTAAAAACCTCCAAACCAACTTCAAAGTAAAAGAAACACAAATCGATATTTATTTATCTATTTAAAACCATAGTCATACAAATCAAACATACAAAACGAAGAGCTAATACACTAAATTGATTGAATTGAACTCTGTACAAATTAAGCAAATTAGACATATTCACACAAACTAATCACCAAGGAATAGTAAAAATAATGTAAATATTGTTTGTAAAAATTTAAGCGATAAAATCTAAGAAAAAGAAGAAAAAATATTTATGATGCGTCATGCAAACCGTGTCGCGTAGTTATGCTAATATCAATCTTTGTACTATAATTTTATGTTGATTTCCATGTAACTACGATTCCTTTGCGAGTACGTGCGAACAAACTCTAAGTTAGGTAATATGAATTTAATAAATAAAAGGTACTAGTAATCGATTAAAATAATTCTCCAATATGGATCCGTACTAAAGAGGCTTTTGTACTCGATGAAATTAGCATTTAGGATATATCTGTCGAAATTTCCCGAGTAAATTGGTTCGAACTACTCGGGACAATGTAATAAATAAATCGAAATTGCAAAAATCTGTGAAAAGAAGGTGAACATGTTTCAACGGAGCCGCACAAATCAACGTTGTAAACTATAAATAGGTCATGCCGATGATAACGTAAATCTTCTTAAAAATGTAAACTTAATAATGAGAAAATATTTAGGATAATTTGTGATGAAAGTGATAATGGACAAACAAATTTGAAATAAATATAAAATATGAACAAGAAATGTGTTTGAATAGCATTTTTTTCATATTCCTGATAAAAGTGAGGTAAAGATTTCAGGAATCAGATCAAGGGTCAAGGAGAAAATTAGAATTGACTTACTCGTAAATTATAGAAAAAACTAAAAGACATGTTTTTTCAGGAGTTTCAGGAGAAACAAAATTGATTTTAGCTTAAATACTGAAAAGTAAAGCTTTCATCTGATAATAAATTAGAAATCCAAACGCAATTAAGAATGAAAACTTCAAACGTCAAATTTTACTTCTTAAAGCCTTCCGTAGAGATTCATTACGGAAGTATAGCAAAATGTAACGCCTAGCAACTTAGAGTTATTTGTACCTACTTTACATCCATTTGTTGAAAGTAAAATTTTTCATTTAAACTTTAACTGAATGTAAAATTATTTACGATTCCAGTAAAAGCTTGAGTGCTATGTACAAGAGAGAAAAAATACTCATTGAATTAACCTTAAGCTAAAGGAGCTACCATCTGCTGCAAAAAACAAACAAATTTATGGGACGCAAAGTAGACTTTCACAAGCTAATCACTGCTGGCGGCGTTGATTGCTCTTGGGATTAAATAAAAATACTGCGATTGGCGCTGGTGGTTATGACGTTATGAAGAAAGCCACCCGCGAGTTTTCAAAGTTTATCAATTAATTTACTTCTTATTCATGTTCTTCGAAGAATTTGCTTTGTATTTTTTATTTAAAGAGTTGTTTCAAGTCATTGTTAACTTTCCTAGTAAAAAAATAAAAGTTTCTTTTATAAGGATTATGCTCACCTTGGTGAAATTTTAACCATAGCGTAGAAATTCAAGTGGCATTTAGTTTCAACACTTCATATAAACTTGAGAAAAGTTTCTTGAATTAGTTTTGTTTAAATAAGGGCGTAAAAAGTAATGATTCTGTAATATTGATGCAACCACAGGTTGAACATTTTTTTTACGTTCAGTGCATAATTTAGCTTTAATATTGCGTGGATATTCATGCAAAAGATTCAAAGATATAAAAAATGTTGGAAACATCAATCAAAACTCTCAGTCTAACATATTTAGCAAGCCACTTCAAAATACTTACACTGTTAGTCGCATAGGCAGAAGTATGCTCATATTACAAGGGATTCATACTCAACCTTCCATACGTAGGAAACAGCAATAAACAAACTCAAGGAACACTTTAATGAGATGTACTTGTTTATAAGAAACCCCATTATTACTCCATTCAAATCTGTCGCGTTTTCGTTGCATTGTTACTAACAACCATTGGCTGAATGAAATCTTAAAAATGTTTCAATTGTTCATTTTACCTGGAAGTTAGGAGAAGTTTCTTATGAAATTTTAGAGTGTGATTTGATGGAAGGCCCGAATGGTTTACAAACAGCACATTTTTTTGTTGTAATCGGAGAAAATTCAAAAGGCTTTTATTTCCGCAAATATAATTTGTCTTCATTGAAACTTTCGATAGTATGAGAATCTTGCTTTAGACTATGTGAATTTAAGCGATGGATCGCAGCAGTCTTTGCGTATAGACGTTTTTTAAATCAATCCTGTCAAAATTTTTCAAAAAATTGAATTAGTTTTTTAAAAAACGTCAGTCCGAAGTTAATTTTTATCGGAAAAAGCTTATATTATCGAAGTAATCGACCAAGGAAATTTCTATCGAATATTCTTTCACTTCGATTGGTAAAGAAAAGCAAAGAACCAAAGAAAACTTCAGGGCCGCTGGTATGCAAGAGCCTGACGGCATCCCCCCGTAGGGGCAACCTGGGGAAGTGACGAACACGAAACTGGCGATAATCACCACGAGAAAACATAACGAAGAAAACTCCGCAGATGGAGGATGCAAGCTGCAAAGGACAATCAATAAATAGCCGAATTGCAAAAAGGAAATGATGTCCTACAGCTAGAGATACAGTCCTACAAGGATCTATTCAAGAAAGGGATGAAACCTCAAAAGACGCAGCCGCAAAATCAATGGCAACAGGTAACAAAGGCGAAGAAAAGTACAAAACAAGCAAATCCAGAAGAAGTCCTAGGTGCTGGTGGCACCAACGAGAGTCAAAACTTGTCACGGGAACGATTTGCACCTTGTTGTTTATTTCTTTTCTCAGCGGTTGTTAAAATACCACCCGAGCCAAGGTTAATATTAAAAAATAGAAATGTTAAAATAATAAAATAAAAATGTCAAAAAGATTAAAATAAAAATGTAAAGTAAAAGAAAAATAGGCAAAAAAGAAAAAAAAAACGAAATGTGAAAAGAAAAGTAAAATAAAAATGTAACGTAAAAATAGGGAAAAACGAAATGCTAAAATAATAGAATAAAAATATTAAAAGTTTAGAATGTAAATGTAAAGTGAAGGAAAAATGGGCAAAAAAAATGAAATGTGAAAAGATTAAAGTGAAAATGTAACGTAAAATAAGGGAAAAACGAAATGTTAAAATGATAGAATAAAAAGATTAAAAGTTTAGAATATAAATGTAAAGTAAAAGAAAAATAGGCAAGAAAACGAAATGTGTAAAGATTAAAGTAAAAAAAAAAAATGTAACGTAAAAATAGGGAGAAACGAAATGTTCAAATTATAGAATAAAAATATTAAAAGTTTAGAATGTAAATGTACAGAAAATGGAAAAAATAGACCTAATGTCTGGCGTGAATGCATTTTGTGTAAGCAAAGCGGGTGATTATAACATAATAATACAAAGTCGTCATACATATGATGAACGGCTGCCAAAAAGCTTCTCTACATCAGATTCGAATCCTGTAATGATTCAAGCCGTCGCCCATAAAACTGGGATTCGTGTTTTGTCGGCAGAACGTAGTGCCGAACTATTTAAAATGCAAATTGAAGGAAAGAATGGCAAGGAACAAGTCACTCTAACGCTGGCACCTAACAAAGTAGATGGCTTTTATTCTTACAGATTCGATACTTACCTTCAAACTGATGAGATAATTACAGTAAAGCCACAAAGCAATATCATGCTTTTTAATCCAGAATCGAAAGAAATTACAGGAGGCAAAGATGGCATTGTTATCGCTGTAAGCTTCGTTGCAACCCAAGGTCTTATAATCGAAGGTAGCATTAAACCTCCAATAGAAGGAGCGAAAATAACATTAAATTTCCCCAACAACCCCGACTTGAAATCGCTTGAAACCACTTCAACGACTGCTGGAACATTTAAATTTGGTCCAATCGACTCATCACTCCAAGTCGAACTTAGTGCTGGAAAAAAAAAGTCGTATGTGTTTGCTGAATATGATAAAATTAAAAATATTTTCAATGCTCACAAATTATGTGAGTTAATTGTAACTGTAAAGGATGGCGTGAGTGGAGATAAATTATCTGGTGTTTTGCTATCCTTATCCGGAGCAGAAAGTTACAGGAAAAATTTAGTTACATGAGATGATGGTGTTATTAAGTTCCATTCACTTTCTCCTAGTCAGTATTATCTGCGGCCAATGATGAAAGAATATAAATTCAATCCCAACTCGAAAATAATTGATGTCAAAGATGGTGAAACTGTCAATATGGAACTGAGTGGAGAACGAGTTGCTTATTCTGTTTTTGGAACAATAACATCATTGAATGGCGACCCTTTCCCTAACGTCGTTGTTGAAGCAATTTCCAATGAAGAATGCCTTCATCACCAGGAAGAATCGACAAGTGCAGCAAACGGTCAATATCGAATACGAGCATTGAAACCAGGGTGTACATATACGGTACGTACAAAACAAGGAGATGTCAATGCCAACGTTGAACGCTCTATCCCAACGCATCGTCAAGTCGCTATTGCAAAAGAGGATGTTCAAAATATTAATCTCATTGCCATCAGCCCATATGGATTTGTTGATGTGAGAGTTCGTGTCACGGCATCTTCTAACGACTATTACAAAACACTCACCTTAGAAATGTATCGGAAGTACAGCCGCCAGAGACCTCCAATCGTTGTGGCGTTCTGTTTTATGTTGCCGCGCCACGAAATTCACTTTCACTTTGGTTCACTTTGGTTCCGACGACACATCACCGACGAATTCAATCACATAGGGAAGAGGACGCGACCACGATTGCTAGTGTTTTTCCCAAACTCAAACATTTGGCACAATGTAAATAAACACGAAATTGACAGAGTGTCAGTCACTTTGACATTCTACACCTGTTGGATGAGTGTACTAAAAAAGGGAAATTTAGATTTCAATTGCCCGATGCACCCCAGTTGGGGGATCTGAATTGAACATCGAATCGCCCAGGGATGAAGTTAACGGCTCGCCGGTTGAAACCGAGCCGATGAAAAACCCAATAAGGAAGAACGGGTCTCTTTTTTTCTGGCGGGTTCGAGGCGACAACGTGGGCTAAGCGAGGATAGCGTTGTGGAACTGAGAAAAATCAATCGAAAAAAAGGAATTGCGACGAGGGAAAATTCAACAGTGGAGAGAAATATTATCAGCGAGACAACTAAGAAAGATTGGTGACTTCAGGCGATAATCAGCGCGCCGGCACAATATTGCAGGCAGAGTACTTCGGGGGGCCCCCGCTTAGGTAGAGTAAGTGGAATTTGTACTTTTAAATACATTATATTTTTAGCACTTTATTTGCATTTCGCAGTTAAATATATGTTAGTGAAATAGTGGAATATATTTTTTTTGAGCTTCATTCGCATTTCGAATTCAAGTAGTGAAATAGTGGAAGTTTTGTGTGCGTGTTGCAGGAAGAGCGAGTTTGCCGCGCATTTTAATTGTACGCCTGGCTCGGGTGTGTCCAAAGGTAAATTTCCTTGCTAGGTTTTTCAGAAATCTCTGTAGCGGAAGTGTTCCTTTTTTTTTAGTTTCTTTTGCTCGGTGTGAGTTACGTCTGAAAATCTGTGCCCGGCAAGTGTGCAACTGATCGCCCGGTGATAATAATCTGCCCCTGTTAGGGAAGCGCTTAAAGAGCGTTAGTCCGAGTTGTGTGAGGGGTGTTCGGCGGCCGCGTTCTCGCTTGGCGGCTTTTTAGGACCAGGGGATAAGCGAGTGGCGCCACCTACGACCGTCTTCGATGGCAAGCCGGGTCCCAGGTCCTTAGCCGAAGGAACTCCCACGCGGAGGGTAACTGGAGGTAACAAACTATTTTGCAATGCTGAAATTTTATTCAGTATTTAAAAAATAAAAATAAGGAGAAAAAACCAGCCCGCAATTCTGCTGGTTCCTCTGCGAGAACTTCAGACCAGATAGAAAAATCAACTTGTTTAGCCAATTCAGAGATCAAAAGAGTCAATGCCGAAAAATTAACCATAAGGACGAAATCACTGGTTAATTTCAAGTCAGCCAAAGATGCGCTGTATTCTAGGGAGGTTTTACATTACACCTATACCCCAAAAAATTAGAAGAATCAGATCTTTTTGTTGAAGGGCTTGGACTACGGAGAGGATACCGTCGATCTTCTTCAGTTGCTCAAAGAAGCTGCACTAGACATTATATTTGTTTCGGTCAAAGCCTTTCGGACTAGAAGGTTGACCGTGGAAACGAAAAATTTAACCACAATACCTGGTAAAAATCACAAATAAGAGCAGTCTAAGTGCCCTTCAACAAATAAAATGATTGAATCTCAGAGTGGTGAGGTAGAAATGCCTCACGAAAGAAAGAAGTCAACCAGTGTTACTGGTGTCAAAGATTTGAACATTCGGCTATCAATTGTGCCATACACTATCGGTGTATTAAATGCAAAGACGTTCATGCTCCCGGTGATTGTAAATTGGCTCAGACGGAGCCTAAAGAAAAATTATGCTGCGTTAATTGTAGTGTTTTTGGTCGTCCAGCATCATATCGAGGATGCTCGTGACATCAAGATGCGAAAGTTAAATTTGCTCCAAAGCAAACACAAGTACACCGTAATATCATACCTTTCAACTTTGTCAAGCCAGGAGTATCATTTGCACTCGCCGCTAGAGGACCAGCCGAAAATGCTGAAAATAATTCAAGTAGCAATAATGAGCTGCTTCTCGAGATTTACCAGCAACTTAATTCTTTATCGGAGGGAATCGACAAACAAGATTCAAAAATTAACATTGTTTTTCAGCGTTTAGGTCTTTCAAATGCCTCATAATAACTTGTCATCCAGTCATATTCCCATGGATAGGCTTCGCCTCATATCGATCAACGTCAACTCCAGTGTTACTATACATCGACGTGATTATCTCCTTGAATTTATTATTAAGAACCAGCCAGACATCATGCTTCTCACTGACTTCCACCTCAATTAATGGCACTCCATGACATTCAAAGACTTTGTATTCATCAGAAACGATAGGGTAAACACTGATAGGGAAGGTGGCACCGGGATATTGGTGAGAAGACCCTATTGTTTCAAAATATTACAAAAGTCAAATTCAAGAAATCTTTGAAATTTTTGAAGTGTCCTTTATCAAAATTTCACTGCCAGGTGGGGATAACCTCTTCGTTATCCCTGCCTATGCAACTTGTCAAAATGTTCCCAAGTTCAAGAAGGAGCTCAATTCCTTGTTTGAAATACTCGAATTGAACAGGCTGGGGAGTTATTATATTCTTGCGGGTGACCTGAACGCCAAGTATACATCATGGCTAAACGCCACCAATAATCCAACAGGTGTTTTTCTGAAATCGTGGATAACAGAGAACTAAATTAAATACAAGTGCAATCTATATGGGACAGAGTTCCCAACATACCCTAGGACAAATACATATTTGGACCTCTGCATTGCTGACGCAAGACTTGAATTCAGCTTTAATAGTCCTCAACGGAAATTTCAAGTGCTTCTTTATGATAGCAACCATGACGCAATCGTAATGGTAATCAATCATCAAAGGGATGATTTCTTCCTCATTCCAGTTCAACATAAAAATCGCCGGTTTAATTTCAAAAAAACAGACTGGGGAAAGTTTCAAAAGAAGTTCAATTGAGTGTACCAGAAGCAATGTCCCCCTTCTGATGCTGGCAACTCTTGCTCAATGGTTCCTAATGACAGGAATCTAACTTACGATGAAATAGATCTCTATTTGTCGAAGTTAGAGAAGCTGACGTTGGAAACGATTGAGAAAAGCGTACCCAAGATTAAAAATCCCTGTTGGCAGCACCAGCCGGAAAGGTAAATTTCTCGTTTATAGCGTAAGGTTCCAAAAACGAATTTGGCTTACCTACTTACTTGGTAGCACTACATGGGTATTTATTTTAACAAAAAGAATCTGCCGCCGTTCGGATTTGGAGACCCTTCATAGAGGCGAAAATATTTTGCTGATTAAATTGAGTTGCAGATGTATGGATCACATATTGAAAATCAGCAGGTAATAAATTGTTACAAACATATTTATACTCGTTTCGCCCTTCTCACATTCACTGTTTACACATTTCACAGTGGTTACCATACAGAGGTGATAACTTTTTGGCTTAAATAGCTCAAATAGTTAATTTCAAAAGATTTCCATAAAAGTTTAATCAGCACTTGCATTGCCATTAATGTCTACATTTTTGATTCTTTTCTGAACCATCAGGGCCGTCATTTTGAATTTTTATTGAAAACGGCTGTTAAAAATATTATGCTGTAAATTTTCGAATTTTTCATCCGATTCGCATAATTAAATTAAATTAACTTGCCTTAATAACTTATAATTTCAAGTTTAATCGTAATCTGTTGAGAAACTTGGCTGCTAGAGCGCTACAGAAAAAAAAAATGTTTATGTCACCCCCTGTATGGGGAGACCCCCTTAAATACTTTAAAATATTTTCTTGCGCTGCAAATTTCAAGAGGCACCACTTTTGACCTACGTAGAAAATTTTCTCATTCTAGCTTATGTGGTTTGTGAGAAAACTTGTTGTGACACACGAACAAACGGACGGACGGACAAACAGACAAGTCGCGGTTTTATAATTTTTTAGGGGATTGTTAAAAATATTTTATAATATTTAAAAAATAATCTGATTTCTAAATACTTTCAAGATAAGTCATTTAAAACGTTTTCATGAAAATTATTCATTATTTCAGTTGCTACTAAAATAGCGAATTGTGCTTGCCTCCTGACCTTTGGGGGCCGCCATTTTAAATGCATGCATTTGATTTTGGACTATTTTTACTTTATTTTATTTTATTTTATTCATTAACCAAACAAGGTACAAAAAAAAATTTTAATTACATTTCATAATATTTATTTAATTTTATTAACAAACAAAAATTTGGCGGGGGATTGGTTGAGGAATTACAGTCTAGGATATTTAAGGATTCAAGGCTTTAAGTAGGTTGGTTTTAAAAGTGGCTTTCGAAATGCCTGGTGTATAGCAATTCTTCATAGTATTAAATGTTCTGCAGCATCTATTAATAGGCTATTTTAAATCTTTGTGTACTAAGACCTCATCAATCAATGTGCCAAGTCTCGTTCAAATCGGAGTTTCGCTCTAGACAGGGCGAAATAATTCAATTTTTAGTGAAAATGGCAGCTAAAAATATTATGTTTGAATTTTCGACTTTTTTGTTTTTCATTCAATTTTATTAATTTTCTGCATAATACAAGAACATAGTACAGAGATTCATAATCTCAAGTTTAATTAAAATCCGCTGGTAAATGTGACCGCTCGAGGGCCGCAAACCCCGAAAAAAACGCATATTTAAGCCGCCGCTATTTTGGAATTCCCCCATGCATGATCACCAAAATAACAAAGACTGTAGATCAAAGTGATGTCTATCTCGAAACCAAGTTTCATATTTGGTGACCTGACCTCCAGTTTTTTTACGTCATTCTTTAAATATTTATAATTTCTATCTAACTGCCGAATTTCATGAATAGCCGTTGAAAGCTTTGATCACTATTACAACAACAAAGTTTTGCACGTTTTTCGACATTTGAGCGGCCGCCATTTTGTTTCTGCCGTACCTACTTTGGATTTTTTATTGTGGGATTCATCACATACATCAGTGAACCTTTGTACTAAATTTCGCCCGAATCGGAGCTACACTTTGATTAGAACAGAAATCACGATTTTTCGTCTAAAATGGCCGCAATTTTGTTTTCGCCCAGCAGATATAGCTAGTTCACGAACTTAATCGAGATATTTACCCAATACACCTTTCCTGAATATTTGTTGAAAATCGGAGCAAAATTGCAACCTCTAGCGTGGTCACAAATTTCGTTATATCCCATATATATATATATATATATATATATATATATATATATATATATATATATATATATATATATATATATATATATATATATATATATATATATATATATATATATATATATACAGTGGCTCACAGCTTATTTGATGCACTTCAATAAATATCAAACAAACTGTTGTCCTTATGCAGATAAATAAAAATTTACAAATATTTTGATGCAGATTTTACAGTTAGTATAACTGTAATTCGAAGCACAAAAGAAAGTAAGAAAAAATGTTTCAAATGTCCCGTTAGCAGTAATGAAGCAAAATCATTTGCATAGGATAGCTCACAGCTTATTTGATGCAGTTAGTTCTTTGTATCCTAGCATCAAAAGTGCACGATTTTCACCAGATTTTTTTTGGATATATTGTACTTAGTGCGTTTCTTATTTTATTTTTAAAAAAGTTATTTGACCTTGATAGTTTAAAAGTGGATAAATTGTGTAATATTTAAAATGGGCCGTAGGACAACACTTGAACAGCGGGAATTAGTCATTCATCATTTTAGAAATGGTGAATCTCATCGCAAAATCAGCGAAGTTGTCAGTTTAAGTTCATCAACAGTTCAGCATATAATTGAAAGGTTTACCAATGAAAAAAGGTTGGAAAACAAGGGTAGAAATGCACCAAATAAAATTTTGAATGAGTCTGATGAACGGTGGAGCGTCCGGAAAATAATGCAAAACCCTAAGTTATCAGCTCCTAAATTGGCGAATGAAGTGTTTACTGGAATTGGTAAAGAATGCAGTGCTGAAACCATACGTCGTGTGCTAAGAAAGCATAATTTTAATGGCCGAGTTGCACGAAAGAAGCCGTTCATCAGTATCAAAAATCGACAAAGCCGCCTGAACTTTGCTACGGAGCATATTTCAAAGGATTTGGACTTTTGGAAAACCGTGATTTTCGCTGACGAGTCCAAATTCAATATATTTGGCTCAGATGGAATGGCGTACGTTTGGAGAAAGCCAAATACAGAGCTCAAAAAAGCAAATTTACATGAGATTGTTAAGCACGGCGGTGGCAGCGTAATGGTTTGGGCCTGTATGTCAGCAGCCGGAGTTGGGAAGCTAGCCTTTATTGAAGGAAACATGGACAAGATCATGTACAGTAATATCCTAAAGGAAAATCTCCTGCAAAGTGCTGACGAACTCGGAATCCGGCGCGAATTCAGATTCTACCAAGATAATGACCCTAAACATAAGTCAGATATCGTGCAATCTTGGCTTATTTGGAATTGTCCTCATTTGATGGCTCCCCCGGCACAGTCACCCGACTTAAATGTAATTGAGAATTTATGGGCTTTTCTGGAGAAAAAAATTCGTTACCACGCAATTTACAACAAAATTGATTTAAAGAAAGCTCTTTTAGAAGAATGGAGTAAAATAACGCCAGAAATGACAGGAAAGCTGGTTGAATCTGTTCCAAATAGACTCGAAGCTGTCTTGAGCCAAAAAGGAAACCATACGAAATATTAGTGTTGAACTGGAAATCCTCCACATGGATAAATTTAAGGAAAACGTGGACTGCATCAATTAAGCTGTGACATAAAATTTTGCCTCTAATTTTGTTTTTGTTATTTAGTTATTTAAGAATCAATTGTTGAAATAAATTAAATTTGTTATTTTTAAAAAAGGGCTTTTATTTAATTTATTGCAGTTTAAATTTTTTCAATACCTTTTCTAATACAGAAGTTATAGTGCTTTTAGCTTTGAAAATGTTACTGCATCAAATAAGCTGTGAGCCACTGTATATATACATATATATATATATATATATATATATATATATATATATATATATATATATATATATATATATATATATATATATATATATATATATATATATATATATATATATATATATATATATATATATTTACATATATATGATACTCTCCGCAATAGGTAAATTTCTCTCGAGAAATTTACCTGACATCGAAACAATATGGAAGGACATGAAACACCAACCATCTCACACGCGTCAGCAATATTTATCGACGATTTTTGGACTACAATCATCCCTCGTTGAATTTGTTGAAATTACACCTGAAGAATGTCCGGAACTTAATCCGGTCATACTTCAGAAGTGAGTTCAGCAATCAATAGGCGAAAAAATTGAGGGGTCTTAGCCCACAGGACCCAGATGGCGTTTTCGTGAAAGTGAATAGCATATTCCGCAAGAAGTCTCGAGGTATCGAATATTGAAGTCACTAGTGATGAGATAAATCTTTTCGATAGGGCTGGTATTGAAATTGATAGTACGATTCTGGATAGAAATGGAAACAGCATTATATATGAGGGATTGCATAAACTTGCCCTGATTGGAACACATTTTGAATTGGTTCATCTACCAAACCCTGAGAGAGGGAATGAAATATTTTCAGAGGTCGTTGAAACAAAAGTTTCCTACTTCAAATCAATCCTGAATGGTGACTCAAATCTTCATTTTATTGAAACATTAACATCTGACCTCATACCGAGCGTGAACCTTATTAATTATTTTGTCTGCTATGAAGACTGGTGTTTCATATTTCGCAGGATAAACAATAAGAAAACACACGGTATCGACGGTGTTCCAAATGTAGTTCTGCGATATTTGCCGGAAGTTGCTATTAGGAATTATTGCATATTGTTCAACAACATGTTGAATAATTCATATCCCTCAAATCTGTGGCAAAAGGCTAAGGTATTTCCGATCTTGAAGGAAGGAAAAGAATCTTCGTGCCATAAAAGCTATCGCACAATCAGCTTCCTGTCTAACATCAGCTACGTGTTTGAAGTGATACTAAACAATTTATTAAACGCCCACTTTGAGAAATATGAGTTGATGCCGAGTTGCCAATTTGGTTTTCGTACCAGGCATTCGGCCATACATGCAATAACGAAAGTAACCTCAGATATCGGTTGGAAACTAAACAACAAAGAATGTGTTGGAGCATGTCTCATTGATATGGAAAAAGTCTTCGATACGATGTGGTTAGATGGACTAGCTTTTAAACTCCTTCAGGATAGGTTCCCCAGACACCTTGTCGCCATGATGTGCAATATGTTATACGGGAAATCCTTTGTTGTAACTGATAAAAACTTGACAACAATGCACGAATTCAAGGTCTGGAATGGAACAGTTATTGTGCCTCTGCTGTTCTGAATATTCATTCACAAGCTATTGAACGGCTTTGATTTGAACGTCTCGCCAATGCAATCATTGATAGCGTTCGCTGATGATCTGATCATCTATACGGCAGACCGAAAAGCTACAATAATTCAGAGCAATCTTCAAAAAATGTTCAGTGATGTGCAGCTGTACACCAATGGCGGATGGAAATCAATGCGCAGAAGTGTGAAACAATTTTGTTTCGGACAATGCTGTAGGGGGCCAGTGAAGACCTGAAAGATTCCCACATCATGGCTGGTTAGGGTAGTTCAGAACGGGTGTCACATGAATTCTGTATTTAATACCTCGGTGTTCATCTCGATCAGTATCTTCACTATACCGAGCATGTCAGAATCATGCTCAATAAAGCACAAAAAATAGTCATGGCCCTTTGACAACTCTTTCATTCCAGATTTTTTGATAAAAAGATCAAAGTTATTTGTTACAAGACCCTGGTTAGACCAGTTTTGACATATAGATATCAGACTTGGTTCAACCAGAGCGCTGTACAATGGAAAGATTAAGAATTTTCGAAAGGAAATGTCTTCGTGCATGTACTGATTTGTATAGAAAGCCTGATACGAATTGGAAGCATTAGATATCGAATAGAAAAATCCATCAAACTGCTAAAGTGACAATAGTCGATATCTTCATATTGAAACTTCTTTGGAATCATATCGCAAGATCTTTAACTGTGAGTGAAAACCCCTGAATTTCACAGCCGTTCCACACTACAGACGGGTATATTGTGACTTGCCTTACTACTGGCTTTGTTCCTCCAGAAGCATTCACGTATTTGAACATAAATCGATATGTTTTTGATTCTGATGGTGTCCCAATCATATATCACATATATAGACGGGCCACCGATAAGAAGATAAAATATTCTGCAAATTTGAGTTCACGAGACCAATAATTCCAAAGGAGATACTCATTTGCTAGATTCGTTGAGGCTGTTCAAGCTGAGATGGAGCAATCTAGGTATTGGTGGCTGAATGACAATATCTATATTATTCGTGGTTATTTTCTGTTTATGTGTTTTTCGAGAGTAAGTTTTTAGTTTCATCTCATTATTGCTACATCTAGTGTTGTTGTATATTTGTACATATTATTAATAAGGGTTAGGTTTCAGCATAAGATAACGTTTTTCTTATTGAATTTATTTAGAATTAGGGTGTAGCATATTAGCTATACGATAAAAGTTCACTATTGCGTTAGTAATATAAGTAATTTTTGAATAATTCTGGTTGTTTTTTCTCCGTTTTCCAATTGAATCAAAAAATATGTAATAATCTTAATTAATTTAATTTGCTATTGTTTTTTTTCAATAAATGTGTTTTATTGATAACGTATAAATTTAGAGAGCAATTGAGCCATTAAGTTTTCGTAGTTTTAATGTTTGGAATCGGCTTTATGTTCCTTTTAAAATTCATAATGATTGGTATTGAATAAAGCGCTTTTGATTTTGACTTTGACTATGTTAATTTAAGGCTACCCATATGGACTTACAGGGAAAAATGTATTACTTACAAACTCTACCATCATCGGCAAATTTGAGTAAATTTTAACTTCGAAGGTAGGTGTTATTGTTGTACTCACAAGAACCTACCACCATAATTTTGCCACCTTTAAAATGTACGTTTTCATTAAGAGTTAACAACCTGTACTTTAAATGCTGATGTTGGGTAAAGGTAATAAAATTTTACTCAATATTCCCTTTTAAAACACCGTGGTCCACCGAATGAGACTGCAAACCCCTGAAACTAAAGGGTTAGGACTACTATGACTCCGGATCAACCGCCGTAGCCTCTCAGACGCACAATTACTTCACCCAAGGAAGCAAGTTTCGAATAAATGCATCCAGCAAACCACTTTTCCACTTTTGATTCAAACAACGAGATGAAAAAAAGTTGAGTAGCCAGACCTATGCTCATGTCAGAAGGGTTTTGTACTCAACTTCTCAGAAATGCAGTCACCAGCAACGGATAAAGTCAAGAAATATGTCAAGGAGATGTGCACGTTTATGGGAAAATCTATTGCTTTTCTACTTTCAACGGCCGCCATTTTGTTGCAAACCAACAAAAATCACTCAAATCATGAGTTCCCAAAAATATTAATGTGATTGACCTTCTTTGAAAATTTCAAGAAGATCAAATCAAAACTGCAGTGACTAATTCGACGGAAAGGGCATAAAATACGAAAATCATGTGTCATTGTTGTTGTAATTGGATAAATTTCAAATGGCTATAAATTCCGCGTATATCATTCGACTTTCATCCAACAAAATAAGGTTGACCTGACCTGAAAGTTTCAAGAAGATCAAATATTATTTAACGAATTTTTCTGTATTACTATGAAACAATATGCGCTCTATAGGGTTACCCATTTTACGCTTGGGAATGTAAAGCTAAAGAAAACACATAAAACATTCAGATGGAAACAAAATTTTTTATTCAATATAGTCATTAAACCTTGCCATTATGCGTGAAATACAACATCATTCAAACGTCCTCCACAGGGCCTCTAACAGGCCTCAATCCTTTTGAGGTAATTTTCCATTATTATTTTTCGGCATATTTCCGGCAATATCTCGGCCATAACTTCACGAATATTGGTTTGCGTAAACACGATCTTTCGCATAGCCCCATGAAAAGAAATCCAAAGGTGTTAGGTCGCAGGATCTTGCGGGCCAATTGACATCACTCAATCTCGAAATTACGCGTCCTGGAAATTCCTCTTGCAAAAGTGCTCGATTAGTCTGTGTTATGTGGCTTGCGGCTCCGTCTTGTTGGAATCACATGTTTTCCAGATCATAATCTTCGATTTCTATCCAAAAATAATCGGTTAACATCCGTCTAAAGCGGTCAAAGTTGACTGCAATGGCTCTTCCTTGATCGTTTTCAAAAAAACGGACCAATAACACCACCAGACCATAATGCACACCAAACGGTCACTTTTTCCGGATGCAAAGGCTTTTCTGCAATCACTTGAGGATTTTGAGAGTCCCATATGTGGCAATTCTGTTCATTTACGTAACCAATAAGTGAAAAATGAATCTCATCACTTAAGAAAATTTTGTTCGAAAAATCGTTATCAATGGCTTGTTGTTCAATCACCCAATTCGCATACATTCTGCGTTGTGTATGCTCTTGAGGCTTAAGTTCTTGAGTGAGTTGGATTTTGTATGGATGGAGATGCAAATCCAAATCCAAAATCCACCACAATGAGCCGTAAGACAAGCGCAAATGTTGAGCACGTCGAGGAATCGACGAATTCGGGTCTTCCTCCACACTCTGAGCATCGACAGCGATATTGTCAGCAGAAAGAATGTAGCAATGATGCACAGGCCTTGCAATATCAATAACCGATCCAGTCTCTTCGAATTTTCTCACTGTGTTCTAATTGTTTGCTGTGTTGGTCAATTATTTTGACCGTAATCGGCTCGCAAAGCCCTGGATGTTGATACAGCAGAATTACCATTTTTATAATAAAATTTAATAATTTTAACGCGTTCTTCGACTGTTAAACGATCCATATTTCTAATGGCAAACCTTCAACTAAAAAAACGATACTTTGAATGACATTTGATTCTGACAGATGTCAAATGGCAGGGTTATACTTTCCTACCACGAAATGGATAACCCAGTATTACTATGGGAACATATGGCTATGGGACAATACGCGCTTTTTACCGACTCAGACAATACAGCTTTGCTAGGATTTGCATGGAAGTTTCAGGAATGATAGGTATCATGAATATCTTTGAGAATTATTTCAGCTAGTGGTACCAGTAATCGTAAAACATAATGGCGGTTGTTTTAAATGCGAAGCTTGCATAATTTTGAGCTATTTCTCCCCAACTTCAACGTTTAAGGTACGTGCTTTTAAAACTTTATACAATTTAATAAACGACTGAAGATAAGTACCTACAATTAATACTCATATGTGAAAAAAGTTGAGGAGGCCAGAAAGTGTTACTAACAAAAGGGCTTTATAACCATTCTCAGGCTCGAAAAAAAATTTCTGGTCCCTGAAAAAAATTTCATCAAAGATGGCCCACATAAGTATCAAATAGAAGGTCTTTTCAAAACAGTTCTTAAACTGACAGTTTTTGCTTCAATTGGGGCAGAGGGGGGGTAATACACGAAAAATATATTTCCCCTCTTGCGATTGGACACTTGTGATCTAAAATATCTGAAAAAATTATCGAGCGAGATATTTATGAGTAACACAATAATAAATGCCTAAGAAGTCAAAATTCGTTCAACTTTGTTAATAAAAATACGATCTTCGAATTTCACATTTTCTCCAGTTAAATCGTATGGATCCCTTTAAGCCCAACAAAGTTCGACACTTAAGTAGCCTTCTATAAGATCCTAATACCCTGTAAGTTTGATGAAATTCACGGAAGTTATCTCTTCTTCTTAGCACTACAGCCCCTCTCAGGCCTTCGCTTCCTACAAATAGCGCCTCCAACTGTCTCGATCCATTGATTTCAAAATCCGACCAGCGATGAACTGTCTTCGTCAACCGAATCAGACCAGCGTTTCTTCGTTTTCCCCACTGGTCTCCGGCCTTCAGTTCTCCCAACGAATACCTTCTTGGGTATACGTTGTTCCCCCCTACAATTCATATGGCCAGTCCATTGCAGCTTCTGCAGTCTTACAATCGTTGAGACCTTCGGCTCGTCAAAAATTTCATACAGCTCATGGTTGTATCGAATTCGCCATTGGTCCCCGTCTAGCTTCGCTCCCATTATTCGCCTCAGGACCCGTCGCTCAAAGGCGTTCAAGATATTTGCGGATGCTTGGGTTAGGGTCCATGTTTCACACCCATAGCATAACACAGGTCTTGTCACAGATTTGTATACTTGGGGGTTTGTTTTTCTGTGTATGCAGCTGCTCTTCAAGTTTGTCAGTACTGTATAAAATATTTGATTTGCGAGCTGTATTCTTTGGCATATTTCGTCTCTTTCATTGCCCGTTTTCGTTATTTTGGCGCCTAAATACACAAATTCGCCAACATTTTCGATACCGTAACCGCTAAGTGTAATATTTTGTGTACTTGAGGTATTTTTCCTCGACCGCGTCATGAGCTTCGTTTTATTTTCATTGTAGTCCTACTAGTTTTGCTTCGCTGTTGAGTTTCAGGAAGAGTTTTTTGGCAGTTGTTAGTGACCGTGACAAAATGTTGATGTCGTCCGCATAGGCTACTGCTTGGCTCAACTTGAATGGTTATATTTCTCGCGTATCGACAGGTAAATTCCTTATGACGTACACCAGAGTCAAATTGAATAGCAATGGGTCCAGCGCATCTCCCTGCTTTAATCCGATATTCGTATTAAAAGCATCGGTGAGTTGGGTATTGATGCGGACTTGGTAGGTCGCCGATGTCATTGTCATTTTGGTAAAATGGACTAATTTGGCTGGGATGCCAAGCAAAGCTTTATTTGGCACAGTACTTTACGATCAATACTGTCGTATGCTTGCTTAAAGTCAAGGAAAATCCGGTGGACGTCTGTGTTGAACTCCAAGCATTTTTCAAGTACGTGCTTCACTGTGAACCAATGGTCTATCATCTATTTGCCTGCTCTAAAACCACCTTGATACTCCCCAATAATACTGTTGGTATATGACCCGATCTTTGAAAATATTTTGTACGCCGTACAAAGTAGTGATATGCCGCTGTAATTTTCGCACTGTAGCTTGTCACCTTTTTTGTGGATAGGGAGTATAATTGATTGGCTCCACTCTTTTAACATATGTTCTTGTTGCTAAATGTGCTGGATGACTTTGTGAATGGCTTGATGAACACTACGGTGACCATATTTGATGAGCTCCACTGGAATCTCATCAGTTCCCAGCGCTTTATTATCCTTTGGGGCTTTGATGGCGGAACAAACTTCATCCAGAGTTGGTGGGGCTAATGGAAGCTCTTCATAAATATCTATAGTCTTCAACGCTCTGGAGCTGTGCGGAAGATTTTAGAGGTTTTTAAAATATGATGCCCATCTTTCCTTAATCTTCGTTTCCTCAGGGATGATATTGCCGATGTCATCACGACAGAGTGTGGTTTTGGGCTGATAACCACGTTTTAGGCTATTTACTACTTTGTATGCTTGTCTTGTGTTGTTGCTCGCTAAACGTACATCTATACTTCTCAATTCGTCGTCACAGTATTTTCTTTTCTTAATCCTAATTATCTTATTCGCTACTCTTCTGAAATTTTCATAGTTTTCTCACTTCGACCTGGTTTTCCTACCTACGTATTCTTTATACGTCTGATTTTTTTGTCTAACGCATTCTGGCACCCATCATCGAACCAATCGTTCTTCTTGCGCCAGGCTTGATGTCCGATCATCTGTTCTGTCACTGTCCTAATAACCGCTATCACTTTCATCCAGGTTTGTTGGATCAGAACATGATCAATCTGGTTTTGTGTGTTGCCATCCAGTGATACCCAGGTCATTTTATGAATGAATATGGGAAAAAAGTCGGGCCTATGACTAGATTTCTGCTACATGCAAAGTCATTCAGTCGCTGGCCGTTGTCATTTGTTTCATCGTGAAGAGTATATCCTCCAGTCGTTCCCCGATGAGATAGCTCATTGCCAACCTTAGCGTTGAAATCACCTTGAATTAGTTTTATGTCGTTTGTAGGCAAAGATTTTGACAGTGTTACCAGGTGATTGTCGAACGTTCCGTTCGTTTCCTCGTCCTTTTCTTCGGTCGGGGCGTGAACATTTATCAGCCAGATTTTAAAGAATTTCGCTTTTATACGGGTTGCACACAACCGTTCGTTTATTGCTTTAAAATCAATAACGCGCGATTTGAACTCCCTACCCACAATGAAGGCCACTCGGAATTCTCATTTTTCAGTAGGCATTCCACTTTTGAATTTTGTGTACAATCTCATGTCTTGAATCTCGTTTCCAGTCCAATTCGTGTCCTGGACTGCCAGCATTTTTAATTGATATTGACTGGCCTGTTGTAAAAGGTCCTTAACAGCGCCAGGGTAATTGAGTAATCTGACATTCCAGGATCCAATGCCATCGTCCTTTTTTCGTTTTCGAGGTTTTTGCCGTGAGTCCAATCCATTCCGAGGCCTATCTGCAGGTTTCCAAACATTTAAAAGTTTTCCAGGGACGGGGAGTTAGCTCGTCGCCCAACCTCCGTTCCGATGGCATGGTTATTACGTTGATTCCGTTATCAGATGCGGAGGACTCGCTTTCACCCTCTTACACAGGAAGTGTAAGTAGGATTTAGTAGCAGAGCTGTAGATGTATTTACAAATGTTAGAATTTCTCAGCACTTAATGTCCCATTATTGGGTAACCAGTAAGTCCAATGTGCGACTCGGAGAGCATTTACTACCATTTAATTGGGGGATTCTATGGCGAAGTTTAAGTATATATTTATACGCAGAAATCCAACCTACGAGCATGCAGCCCATGAAGTGTTGAAGTGTCTGCGGAGCATTTCGTACACCAAATGTTTTTGTACATCTCGTCGGTAAAGTTATGAATGTGCTGCATCGGGTATTTGTTTGGTACTGGGATGTTGTAAAGGTGCCAGTAGTCCCCACAAGGTCACCATGCTCCATCTCTCTTGCACACTAAGTCCTGATACAGAAGGAATTTAAATTCCGCTTTGGCTGCTTGCAACTTATCCTTGGATAGCTTTTGCGCGCCGAACTTCATACTTTGTCAGCATTGGTAACGTGGCGGAGTTCGAAAGTAATTGAAGTTTCCTGAACAACGAGTGGTATTACATGTCATATGTCGTAGTGAGCTTTATTAATGCAGCCTGGTGTTGATGGGTTGGTGGCTAGGTCGACCAGTCAGCGATTTCTTAAATCCACCAATAATCCAAAATACCCTAGGAAAAAGCTCCTAAGATTAAGCGAGACACGTTGGCCGCAATGAATCGGGTGCTGAAAATCGAGCGACAATTGGAGTATGATATTCCTAAATGTGTTGATTGGCGGGAAAAAATTATACGATGACTGTTTCTGGCTGCTTGCCAAAGGTTTGTAAATGATTGAGACATCCGCACCAGTATCGACGAGAATTGTGTAGTGTTATCACGTATCAAAAGATAACTTTGTGAAGCACCATCAGCTGTCGGCTGCAAGGCTAGTGGCTTGACGCGTTTTCCACCTTTGATTTACGGAAAGAGCACTGGAGGTAACAACGTTTGGCTGCAGACCCGAAATGTCTATGATAGCAGCAGACTTTGTCCGGCATTCTTTTCTCAGTAGTGTCTTCTGTGCCAATAAGAGGTGGTATGTGCTAGAATTTATTGTCAACGCATCAGAACGGATGCGATGAATGTCTGTCCAGAGTTCTGACACTTGCTCTAACACGTTGCCATAGGAATTATTGTTTCTGCACTGTGTTGGATGCCTGTGATGGCGTCCGTTGCTCTGTATCTCAATATGCAATTTGCCACTGTGGCCATCTTTTCTAGGCCCCTAGGCTCAGTCGCGACGAGTACTGAGCGAACATCAAAGTAAATACGCATTAATAGAAAAGTCCTAAGTTTAGGTCAGTCATTCACCAAACATTTTCCAGTCATTTGGAAAGCATTGGCTTATTGTTGGCCTTTCTTTGCCTCAAAGTAGGCTATAACTTACATATTTCATTCACATAGATCACTTCTTTGTTATTTTATAATGTGTTTGCATTGAAATCAGGAAACTAAATTGTTTCAGAAATATATGGTAAAATGATGTGCGCCGAATTCGAAATGATTTTGAATATGATGAACAAATTGCTTAGAAATGCAACTTAATTGAAATAAATAATGAGCGAGTAACGGGCAAATGATAGACCACTAATGGGCCAATGTGTGAGCATGTTACGGTGATGAATAATTGCTATATTAAAACTATTGGCAGTGGTCGTTTGTCAATGATCAAACATTAAATATCCAGTATAATCGCTTTTGCAAAGAATGTTTCTTAATATACGGGTATGAGAATGTTTTCCTCATCTAAGACTGGCTGCCGATTGTCCGCTGAATAGTTTTTCTAATGACTAAGATGCTTATGGTAATTTCTCAATGGCCCAAACATGACCCTGTTGTCAAACTCTATATGGGATATAACGAACGCAAGGTATTTGGCACAATATCCGATAGAGCAGCTCAAATATAAAGGGTTACCTGTACATATGTGTCAAAACTTTCAATAAGTGCCATTTTCTGGCTGCACTACAATACTTCCAGCAAACCATAGGGTCTGATTGAAAAAAACCTAAATTTTTATACACTATACTCATTGTTGAGAGTAGTTTTGAAGTAGGACTGCAGGTGAGTTTGAACTATACGAACAGAGCAGTAAAAAAGGCCATATTTGAGTATCAAAGGAGAAATAAACACCATACTTTGCTTCCTTTAAGCACGCCAACCTATCAAGATAGAATATTGGCTGCTATAGGTGTTTTGTCCCAAAAATTTTGAGCCTACCTTCATATATTCACACTGGTGTTATTCTTTATCATCTGGCGAGTGATATCCTCTAAAATAGTCACAACGTACTTCCAGCTGTGTTTCCACTTACTAAAGCCATCGAATCGATGTCCTTTGATCTATATGAGGACTATACGGAAACTAACAAAGCTGTACAAAATGATGCTTTGTCAAATATTGTTGCACAAGATTCGATAAATACGCTGGCGTACTGTCTAAATGAAGCAACCAATCACCGTTTGACTAAAAATGTAGCCATTTTCTTCTTACTACATCTTTTCAATACTTGAAGCTAGTATTTTATAGTGATCCTTTAAAATCTCCGAGCATACGAGTATTTGTGGTGCAAAAAACATTCATCGTCTTAACGTTGATCCGACTTAGACGTAGTTTTTTGGGCCTTGGTCTGTGAAGACTGTTGCTGTGTTTTTAAGATCATAACCATAAACCCATAATAAATTATCAGTAATAACCTACTTGAGTACTTTTTTGTCATCACAGTCTGTTAAATAAGAGCGTGTCCAGCAAAATTTTGAAATAGTTTATTTAACAACAGTTTTTGACTTATACATATATTAAATACATTCTGAGGTAACGCACTTTCAGTTTAATAGTGAGTCCAATCACCACCATATCAGCCATCTCCGAAACATACTTTCCACTAAATTTTCTGCGTATTCGAGGGGAAGCGCCTTCCAAATGAGTCGAATTTGTCGGGAGAGCTGCTTCAAAGTGTAAAAACATTTTCCACGGAGCTTGTGCTAGATGTAGGCCCAGACGTTTTTGATAGGATTTGCATCAGGCAATTTCGAAGGCCAATCAAGTTTCAAGTTTCCATTCAGTACACAGCCGGCTCCTGTGTTTAGGATCATTATCGGTACCCCGCCATTTTATATTGTTTGCGCACAGATGTGCCCGAATGGCGACGTGTGATAGCTCGCGATCTTTTTTCTTCAATTTTGCTTTTCCTTGATCCAAGGACAAGCCAGGGTTGCGCGAAAACAAAGCCACGATTCGCTTTACATCCTTTTTGGTCACTTTTCCTACGGAACCACGATTTGGAAGGTCATCGATGGTTTTTGACTCTTTAAATCATTGAACCCACTTCTTGACAAACGATACAGACTTTTCAATGTATTTAGCCACATTTTACCACATTTTTGGTCCTTTAGGGTTTGTGCAAAAGAACACGGCCTCGAAGCGCTTTTCGTAAATGGCTCAGGTGCTGCCATGGATTATTTAGGATATGCTCATCAGACTAGTACTGTTGTATTTAAGCCAATTATGGACGATTATTTCATTTTCTTTTAGAAACAGAGGAATTTTACGTAAGACGTAAGTTTTAAGATCACCTGTAATGAACATGATCAATGTAAACTGAACGTTATCACTTAAATCAACCATTAGCTTGCATGCAGAAATCATTTGTAAAGTTACTCACCTTAATATTATTGAATATATCAACATGAATCAGAAATTCATGAGGCTTGCTAGAATCCGAGCAAGATG
The DNA here is from genome assembly GCA_963969285.1 of Odontomyia ornata. NCBI lineage: Eukaryota > Metazoa > Arthropoda > Insecta > Diptera > Stratiomyidae > Odontomyia > Odontomyia ornata. The sequence goes on along the minus strand of OZ017738.1, from coordinate 104,952,142 downwards.
ATTCAGCTAGTAGGATTCTTTTCTAAAGATCCATCATTTATGGGCAATACGACTTAACAAGCAATAAACCGAACTTCGTTTGTCAAAAAACAAACGAAAGCAAAGGAAACAATAAGCAATTTAATGAATTTTAAAGGACGTGGGCGTCTTGCCAATAAGCTGTATTCTCATCAGCATGGATGTTCGAGGCTTAAAAAACATACGTCTTAAAAATTATACCTAACACCAGAGGATTTTACAGGGATCGGATCGGATTATTGAGTGAATGAGTGCAACTCCACCCACATTTCAATCAAAATGAAATGCCTCTGATGTTTGCTAACTTCCTCGAAACATTCTCTCAAGCAATACACAGGCGAGTGAAAATTTTATTTGGGCTTGGAAGGGCGTTTGCCATTGTTTACCGAATCATGTCACATTCAGCAACTCTGATTTTGTTTGACTTGTCCCCACTTTATTAAGCTTCATGTTTGCTCCATTTACAGCTTCAGCTTTGCAGCTCCTCAAAACAAACAGACGACGTGGGTAAATGAAACGAGCGAAATTTCACAGAGCAAAGCGAAACAAAGCTGAAATATCAACAATAGACTTACACGTGCTCTACTAAATACATGTGCTGCATTTTCCTTTTTTTACGACAAGCATTTAGTCCTCGGCGATGGGAAAGGAGCAGAAAACTGTGTGACTGTTGTCAATCTTAAGATTTACAATACTGTGTCGAGTTACGCTCATGAAATTCGTTAAGAAAACTTCATTTACGGGTATGTTCGTCCCATACAACGGCGCTATCATGTGTTACTTTGTCACGTGTGTGTTGCATAAGTTTTTGGAAGACTGTAAGGCTGCTAGGGTTGAATTGATTTATTTCTCTGAGAAAGAACATATATTTAAGAAAATTCATTTGGAAAAACTCAGACTTGAAGATTTTGCAGCACGATTATAATTTGTGAAGCTGCTAAATTTGAATTGATTGGAAACTTCATTGCATATGTTAGATGCATTCATTCCACGCACTTGCCGTTTGAATTTGATTTATCCACTTTAAACTCCGAACACGTTGACATTAGCTTTTCATATATACACAAGAGCGGCCTGATGCGCATTTAGCCATCAAAAGAACAACGTGAATTTTGGAAAAGTGGGAATTTATTTCTCAACATAATTTCCATTTGCCTTGATAAATGTGACCCAGCGATACTTCAACTTCTTTAACCCGTCTGAAAAATACGTTTTCTCGAGGTCTGCAAAGCAAACCTCCGTGGCGGCAATGACCTCCTCAGTCGACTCACCTTCTGCCCGGCGAGTGAGTTTTTCATGTTTGGAAACAAAAACAAGTCCCGCGGGACCAAATATGGAGAAAATGGCGGATGCGGTAGTAGTTTGTACCCCAATTTGACCGTGAAAACGGCTGAGGTGTGAATTGATGCGTTGTCATCGTGAGAGAGCACATTTTCCTCGCTAAAAGGGGCCTTTTTTCGACAAACCGTCGTCTAATTGGCCCAATAATTCAGTAGAGTAAAGCCTTGTGACCTTTTACCAGGTAGTCGATGCAGACCACACCATGTGAATCCCGGTGGCCATCACCTTTTCGGCCGATAGGACAGTCTTCATCTTCTTTGGAGTACGTTCGCTGGGTGGTGTCCACTGTTTCGACTGCTCATTTTCATGTTTGGAAACAAAAATAAGTCGCGCGGAGCCAAATATGGAGAATATGGCGGATGCGGTAGCAGTTTGTACCCCAATTTGACTGTGGAAACGGCTGAGGTGTGAATTGATGCGTTGTCATAGTGAGAGAGCACATTTTACCTCGCTAAATGGGGCCTTTTTTGGCAACCCATCGTCTAATTGGCCCAATAATTCAGTAGAGTAAAGCCTTGTGACCTTTTTCCAGGTAGTTGATGCAGACCACACCATGTGAATCCCGGTGGCCATCACCTTTTCGGCCGATAGGACAGTCTTCATCTTCTTTGGAGTACGATCGCCGGGTGGTGTCCACTGCTTCGACTGCTCATTTTCCTCTGGTGTGTAGCAGTGATGTCACGTAATGACGCAGAAACTCGACCAAACACGTTGCTCGGAGTGAACAAATGCGGCACCTCTCACGCCGACAGCTGTCTCATGCTCAAAATGTCATGCAAGATATGATCCACGTGGTCTTTTAAGATGCCTCAGCTATCTTGCGTACCTTTAATCGGTGGTTTGCCAATAATAGCGGGTGGATTTTTGTCACGGTATTCTCTATGGAAGCTATTTTTGGGGTACGTGGGTGTGGACTACCGGAAACTGACGTGGAAACTCGTTATGGTCCCCATTGCAGGAGCAAAGTCACCGTCCACATCCTCCAAGCGTTTGTTGATTTCGCTACTTGAATTCACTTCCAAAAATAAGAATCTGCCTTTTTCTAAAATCCACAGACACATATGCTTCCATACGTGGACAAATCCAAACTATGAGTCCGATTCGGCTGACAAAAGTTAATCCCTCTTGCAATAGAGGCACAATCGGGCGCTAAAGCTAAGTATTTATCTGACCGCCCTCGTAAACTTTGGTAGGGCCTGCTTTGAAATTTTGCGATTTTAGTAATGTTTTAAATAACTAAAATCCTCAGAGCCCCAAAGCTAGCGCTATGGGTCTCCTAATTTTCTCCGTCCGGACAACCAAACTGAATGCAAGTTAGTGGGCTCAATTGAGAGCAACGTGTCCACTAAATTAGCTGAATATTGTATATAAAAGGCCTACAATATTGTGTATCGATTTAAGCTTTACAAATGAATTACTATACACATGATTGGGAAGCGGAGTTACGTGGGTTGGCAAGGTTTGGGTTTGTTATGGCTAAATATACAAACAACTATGAAGGGGGCATGATCCATACCCAACTGATTTTGCATACCTCTCACAACATTGTACGCACCTCCACTATGCAAAAATTACAGGCTACCCTAGCCTAGGAAAGAAAAAATAATTTCGTTTTGGTAGTAAAAGAAATACAGAGTGATAACTCAGAAAAATTACCACTTGTCAACACAGTTTATAACCAAAGAGCAAAAAAACTCTAAAACAAACAACAACAATTACAAATGCCACTATATTTCACCACAGAATAGCAAAAAACATAATCAGTTGCACAAAGACTACAAGTCTTGCCCAAATCGTTTTAGCTAACACGCAAAAAGGGCTTTGAAGTACAGAAATCCAGATTGTAATGTATGTGAGAAATATGCGCATATTTCAAAAGCCTGTACATCAATAAAGTATTAGTCAAAATAATCAGCAGAGCCTGAACAACATAAATGCGCAATATCGTCAAACAGAACAAATCGCAAGCGAAAGCACTAAGGTGTCAAAAATCAAAATAAAAAATAAAATAAAATACAAGTATATCGAAACAAAGGAAATCAAGCCAGGAAAACTGGCGACAGCAGAGGTACAAAGCGTGTCCCCAACAATTCAAAGATGGCCTGAGGCAGACAATGTCGAGAAGGCACTTCCACCAAGAACGAAAGCGGCCTAGAAAGGAATACTACCGTCAGCTACAATGGAAGTAGAGTTAGCGGCAACAAAAACCTCAAAAAGGGTAATTATCGACCTGATCAACATGGAATCGGAAGGATTTTGAATAGTTCACGGTAAATTGGCAATTAAAAGAAAGCTACCCATTCTTATCCAAGCACCAACCCTCCAATACACATGCACCTCTTTTTGGAGAGGCAAACATAACCTCCAAGCAAAACACGTGTGCCCTTGAAAAGAAAAAATCATGGTATCCTCCTATATACGTGGAAGGAATCATAGCAATGACAGTAAGAAAAATCATGGAAAAGAGCCCCACAACGAAGTATAGAATTACTCGCCAGAGCGCGATCAAATTAAAAATTACAGTTGGCAAAGTCGCCATCCACGATGAATTACTTGATTTAATCCTTAGATCTAAAGCGGAAGGTCACTCCTTCACACCAACGGAACACAGAAAATATACAGTCATCATAAGAGGGGTAGACTTGGCATTCGGAGCTACACAGGTTAGAGAAGAAATCGAGACACTATGTCTGGACATTCCCGTTAACCACCAGAAGGTCTAAAGCAAATGGCATGAATTTAAAACTTATACAAAATAATCCTTAACAAAAAAGAAGACAAAGACCGCCTCCTGAAGCTCCGTTTCAAAGCGGCATGGGAAAAGCCCAGAAGGAGTGACTTTCTCCAGTGTTATAGATGTCAGCGTTTCGGCCATTTATAGCTTGTTGAGAGGACCACAACCCCAAGAACGCCCAAGAAAGGACATTCATAAAACAAGTAACCCACCTTTCTGTGTCCTCTGCAAAGGGAAAGGCCACCCATCAAACTTCCCCGGAAAAGATAACATTAGTAGACAAGACAGGGCTTTAAAAAAATAAAAAAACAACCTCCAATACAACCTGATCTTTCGAATATATCCAAATCCCAATAGCAACAGCCGCAACAGCGCCGGAAGAAAACCCAAAACAATGGCTATACAGATGCTTTACGCAAGACACCAAAGCACAGATGAAGGAACAAAAACGGAAAACTCAAAGGCTTAAACGGTTCTTCCACCGGCACAATAATCGTATAAACCAGGAATACCTCGCTCTTAGAGGAGAAATCACAGAACAAGCAAACCGCATAAGGTGGCAAATAAGACGTGAGATGAATGAAGATTATAAAAGAAGACTGAATTTACTCAAACCATCTTGAGACGTCTTTCGAGAAATCAATAAACGAACGGGCCGACGGTAATATAATTTTAATTTCGACAGAGACCCTATCATGCACAGAGGGCTACGCTTCTCTACACCTGAAGAAAAACCGCGAGTTATCTCCTCATTCTACGGAAACCTGTACCGAGAAAGAGCCCCAGAGAACGAAAGAGCACAGAAAATGATATCGGCGGTAAGAATTAGAAACGTCGGTTACCACGGGTCATACCTTATAATATTTTCTGACACCAACAAGGCAATTTCTCCCAACATGAAACATTCCGGGAACTTTTCACCTACGTGTCAGAAGTAGAAGATATACTATCTGGTCTTAATAATAAAACCTCCTCGGGCCTAGGCGGCATTCCCAATAAAGCACTAAGGAAACCCGGTGCAATTGTCGTTACTTTCCCGAAAGACGGGAACGAGGCAACCTTATCCCTATGCTTAAACTAAACTGCGACGAAGACGTAAAAAACCTCAGGCCAATCTCTTTACTTTCCAATATTGGGAAGATTCTGGAAAGAATCATACTACGAAGCTTTGGAGCATTTTCAATGAAGCTAATTTCGGAATTTCAGTTGAGATTCCAACCCTAATCTACAGAACATGCCATTATGCTTGTGCACAACACCATCATAAAAACTTGCGCAAAAAACAATGCACCATTGCATGCGCGCTGGACTTGCAAAAAGCGTTTCACTTCGTTATATGCATGCTCCTTAAACGTTGAAGTTAGGGAAAAATAACTCAAAATTATTCAAGCTTCGCATTTAGAACAGCCACTATTTTATTTTACGATTACTGATATCACTAGCTGAACCAAATTTCAAAGACATTTAAGATACCTATCATTCCTGAAACGTTCATGCAAATCCTAGCGAACCTGCAGTGTCTGAGTCGGTAAAAAGCGCATATTTTTCCATAGCCATATGTTTTCGTAGTAATACAGCGCATTTTTTTTCCATAGTACTACATGAAAATTCAAATTGCTATAACTTCATCAAATACTACTTGATATTTCTGTAACCTGCAGAGTCATCTGTATACTGAATTTCATTGAATTTAAAGGTACCGTTAAGATTTTATTCAAGAAAACATAAAATCGATAAATCAAACTATTTCTAACAAAGTTGAGTGAATTTCGACTTCTCACGTATTTGTTGTTGTTGCACTCATTAAGGCCTACATTCATGATTTTTTTCAGAGTTTTCGGATGAAAGGTATCCAATCGCGAAAAGTGCGTACATCTCCCCTTCCCCTGCCTCCCATGGTACTGATATGACAATTTTAAGTCTTGTTTTGAAAAGATCTTATTGAGACCTTGTTGCAACCACGGAAGTCACCGCAGTTGCAGACATTAAATTTTGGCAGAGTGGTGTGTATCCCGAGGTGGCATACTAAGGCCGGCTAGCGCTCAGTCGTGTCGTGGGACTTTCGGAACACCCTCTGCTCGTGCTGAGCCACCTTACATAAAGAACACTAAGACTGAGGGAAAAGGACGGGAAAGACGGGGGTCATGTTTGAGAAATGAAAAAAATTATTTTTGCTCACAACATAGTGGCCAATTTATTGAAATAGAAAAAAAAGAACACAACAACAATTCACGTAAAGAAAATATTATTATAAACAAGCTACCTCCTTTTTGTTTTTCAATAATTTAACTAATGAATCAAATGAATAAATAAATTTTGCTACTGCTATAAAAACCAGCCAATATTTTTAATTAAAGGGAAAAAATATATACTAAAGGGATAATTGTAATAAAAAACAAATTCCAATATGATTAAAATATAATTAATAACAAGTTGAAGTAGCAGGAGGATGCTCCTGCCAGAAGGGTATTGTAAAACAATTGGTAAATCAAACAATATATTCTGCATATCAAAACTTGACTAATATATAGATTCCATGAATTGAGTTCGAAAAATTATTATGGTTATAATGATTTTAAACTCGCCACCATTTTGTTTCAAGTGGTTTGACCCCGTCGCTTGATTAGTCATGATAACACACGAATATTACAAACCATTTCTAAAATTTTTATCGAAGTTCATTAATATTTGTAGTGTCTCAGTCCGTTGCAAGCGTGTATCTCCCTAGTATCACGTGTTAATGTTGTTGTAATTGTTAAATATTCAATCGGCTGTAACTTAGCTGTTTATTGTTCAATTTTTGTGAAATTCTCGAACCATATACAATCACTTTCAGAAAATTTAAATTATAGATCTTGGGAATTTAAGGGTCCCATCTTGATTTTAGAGACAAAAAAGCAAAATTTATAAAATGTACTATTATTAACAAAGTTGATCGAATTTCGACTTCTAAGGTATTTGTTGCCCTTGTGAATGAAAAATTGTCAGTTCAAGTACTGCTTTGAAAAGCTCTTATAAAAAACTTTCATTTGATCTATTGAAAATCTCCATATTTTAGCGCTGTAATTTAAACAAAAAGAAAAATATAATTAAAAAAACAACGCTATTTATTTGTTTTCTGACAAATATATATATTTCGGGAGTAAATGTTCTCCCTTCTTCAGTGTCTAATTTTTCTGAAGAGAAATCCTCAAGATGTACAATATATATGCTAAAGCTAATTAGTTATTAATTACCGTACTTAACAAAAGGATGCATATCAATGAAATAACAGGTCATTATGACCTGTTATTTCATTGATATGCATCCTTTTGTTAAGTACGGTAATTAATAACTAATTAGCTTTAGCATATATATTGTACATCTTGAGGATTTCTCTTCAGAAAAATTAGACACTGAAGAAGGGAGAACATTTACTCCCGAAATATATATATTTGTCAGAAAACAAATAAATAGCGTTGTTTTTTTAATTATATTTTTCTTTTTGTTTCATTTGATATTCATATTGGCTACCTTTGATGAAATTTTTTGTTCAGCGGCCACTCCCCTGTACTGTAATCATCGATTTATGGCCTATTTTTTCGAATCCTAGAATGGGTGCAAAGCCTATTTGCTAGTAGCTTTCTCCTGCCTCCTCGACTTGTTTCACCTATGAGTATTAATTGTAGGTACTCATCGTCAGTCATTCATTAAATTGAATCAAGTGTTAAAAGCATGCACCTTAAACGTTGAAGTTGGGGCAAAATAACTCAAAATTATTCAATCTTCGCATTTGAAACAGTCACTATTTTGCTTTACAATTACCAATATCACTAGCTGAGCCAATCCTCAAACGGATTCATGATACCTATCATTCCTGAAACTTTCATACAAATCCTAGCAAAGCTGTAGTATCTGAGTCAGTAAAAAGCGCATTTTGTTCCATAGCCATATGTTTCCATAGTAATACAGCGCATATTGTTCCATAGTAATACAGGAAAATTCAAATCACTATAACTTCATTAAATACAATTCGATCTTTATGAAACTTTCATGACGGATTAATCTTGTAAATGGTCATCTGTGTACTGAATTTTATTAAATTTAATGGCACCGTTGAGATTTTATTCAAGAAAACATATAATCGATAAATCATACTATTACTGACAAAGTTGAGTGAATTTCGACCTCTCACGTATTTGTTGTTGTTGTACTCATAAAGGCCTAAATTCATGATTTTTTTCAGATTTTTCGGGTCAAAGGTGGGGGGGACACAACATTTTCGTACGTTTCCCCTTCCCCTGCACCCATCGAAGCAAAATTTGTCATTTTAAGACCTGTTTTGAAAAGTGCTTATTAAGACCTTTCATTTGATACCCATATTGCCTACATACGATGAAAACTTTTTTTCAGGGGCAACTCCCCTATATGGGGAGACCCCCCTTAAAGATCTTATAAATTTCTTTAACCTTTAAGTATGGACGTAATTTTTTCTTAACACTACTGCGGACGTAGAGTCTCACAGGCTCCTATATGCACACACTTTTTTTTTGAGAATTTGATATAAGGTTTCTTTAAAACTGATTGGATATTGAAGTGAAGGGATATAGCAATAAAATAACGTGCGTATGTAATCAACTTTTATTTAAAAAAATATAGAAATGTGAAAAATCAAAAATTATGGCACTTTTAAGTCTAAATTTACTTAGGCTACATTATTAGGTATTAAAAACAGCCAAACTTATTACTATAACAAAATGAGTCTGTTTTTCTTAAAATATAATACATAAGGAAACAAAAACACAAAACTCCTACTTCAGGTAACTAATACAAAAAATATTGACAACAGTCTAATAACGCAAATTTATTGGAAGTCAGTGCACAAAGGTCTAGAACATTGGAGGCACACAGGTTTCTTGCACCTAACACAAACATAGGTAGTCATACTTTGTTTTTTTCGCGGGACAGATTCTACATGCTCTTCTGGACCCTTGAATGGTTTCTTGACCCTGGACACCTTCTGTAACCATATCATCACCTAAAACGTGATTCATAGTCAACCTCAGTTCTCTTGGCAATCGTGTATTTATAACACGTCTTTGCACATGAGGCACTACAAGCACACGTGCTAGTTTTTTTTAGAAAATCTCCTCTTTCCACAGCTTTTGGTTGATGCATGTTATATAAAATGTACGCATTCATGGCACTCAAGTCTAGGACACGATATAGCAACACCATGGGCCATCTCCTTGTTCGACGGCTACTGGAGTAAATCGAGCATTTTTTGTCAGCCTCATCGAGGCCCCCTTTAGTGGGATTGTAATACATAATAATTTCGGGTTTTTTTGTATTTTCATCTACCTGGTTACTATGGTGCATGGAAGATACAAGCATCACTGCTCGATTCTTCTTTGGCACGTATGAGGATAACGTTTTTGTGCTCGTAAATCCAAATTAAGTAGAGTTTACTTCTCTTTGCTTCTTTGGCTGAAATTCCATCGGGATTTCCCTCTTGTTCTTCTTCAGAGTACCCACATACGTCAGTTTCCGTGATGATAGTTGGTATACGAGCTCTATAGATGAAAACATTACGGTTGGTTCCATGAATGGGTTTTGTGAAGCGTAGGACACACTGAGTTGGAACTAGAAATTTTTTTCTTGAGCTGTCAGTCCGATACCATCCAAGTCTTTTCCACAGTAAATATATCCATAATAAAAATAATAGTTATTGGCATCACATAATGCTCGTATTTTTCGGCATGTATGATATCATGTGACTTCTTCCTCGAAATTTGACGAGCATTTCATCCACTGCGGCACATTCGCTCAATTCATACAACTGTTGAGAATAACTTACAAACTTATTGAAAATATGGGATATGGCAGCCAACTTAGCAGCCTTCATTCTCTCTTCACGATCATCAGGGTTGTCAAATCGTAGGCACAATAACAAAACCAAAAATCTTGTCTCTGACATTCCGCACCTAAATATCTCACAACCTGTGCCATCTGAAGCGAACAAATAACTCGTGTTTTCATCATTTGATTTCAAAACAGCTGAGTAAAACAATAGACCAATAAAGGCTTTTAGTTCAACCATGTCTAAATCATTCAATCCTGGTCTGTTATAACGGACAAACTTGGTTCTGTAACTAGAAATTCTAAGATTGGTCCAAGTTAGAATGCATTGGAGCATTCCTTCATCAAAAAGCTTATTCCAAATACTGTAGTTTTCTTTACCATCTTCAGAAGTCAGTTTTGAAGAACCAGCTCGAGATGTTATAGTATTATATTGTGGGGTACGTACCCTAGCCAAAGGCGGCGTCTTGGCCCATTTATACCTATTTTGCCGTAGTAATTGGTGCTTGTCACTAACTGCGATAATGGAATATTGTCGGAACTATCACTATCCGATTCTTCTCCTAGGACCTGGTCCGGTTCCTGGTCCTGATCTTGGTCCTGATCTTCATCACTGTCACTCTCATGATTTTGTATTAGTTCGGACTCCAATATAAACAAACCTTCAATATTCTCTTCATTGTCAGACTGATCCGTAGCTAACAACTCATTCACTTCTTGTTCGAAAGTTGGATCTGCGACACGAAAATTTTTTTTGCACAGGGCCTTGAACAGAACCTGTAGATGGTCGCTTTGATTTAGAATTACTGGCATTATTTATTTTTGACATTTACTACAAAATCTGAAACAAACATAATCGCCCTTATAAAGTATATTATATGACAACAATGAACGTGTAGCCTGACAGGCTCCAGTCAATTTTTTGATGGTTATTACTCACGTGATATTCACCGGACGACACAACCTCCTCCCTCGTTGGTAGTTTGGCAACTAAAACAAAAGCTACTGAGCCGCTCAATCGCGGGGAGCGGGGGGAATTAGGCGAAACTATGAAAACGTAAACATTAAGAAGCCCGTGAGACTCCACGTCCATACTTAAAGGTTAAGTGTTGAAACTTTGAAGAGGGCGTCATTTAGCACCTACCTACAAAATTTTATGTTTCTAGCTTATGTAGTTTGCGAGAAAAAGTGGTGTGACACACGAACGGACGGACGGACAGACGGACAGACAGGACGCGAAACTAGTAGGGTATTGTAAAATGGTTTTACAATACCCTTAAAAAGATAATGAAAAAAATGCGCAATTACTCACCCCTATTAATGCTGCAGAGCACTCGGTAACTGAAGTGGGGGCACTGAAAATTAACTCCAATTTAAAAAAAAAAGTTTTTACTACTTTAAACGTAACCTAAGTCGTTCACTTTTCAGAAAATGTAGACCTTCTCTTCGGAAACCTGGCACTATAGATTCATCCTTCAGGGACCCCGTTACTCATTACCTTCAGACCCGCGTTTGGTTTTTGATTCACTTTTCATTAATAAACTTTTGTTTTTAATCCATACTTTCATTTTCTTTACGGCATCCACCACAACCTGCATCCACTGTTTTTTTTTTTATTACCACTGTTACTCCGCTCCAATTTTCTTTCCTATTCAAAACTTTTTAAATTTCTTTTGTTTTATGTGATATAAACCGACACTGTTTTATTCCGGCTTCAGGTATAAATGCCCTAAGGAAGATGGAGATGTTACGGTGGCAATTTGAAGTTGCGAATGGGAAGAATTTGGTACGCCGGAATTCGCAACAACCTTTCCAATGACACCCTACTCGACTATCAATGATGAAAAAATTTTTTAAAGGGTCTCCTCCCTTTACCCCAAAACTTTCAAAAAGCTACCACTTCTGGACCTTTCCACAAAGTTTCATGGCTGTATCTTCTATAGTTTCGTAGAAAAAGTGCTGTGACATACAGACGGACGGACCAACACAGGTCGTGATTGCAATAGGGTTTTGTATTTTAGTACAAAACCCTTAAAAATAAAGGTGGGGTGGATTGACAAACAAAATGAAGACAATTGGGCTAAACATAAAAGTGCACTTCTCTCCGTAAATATTTATGTTTACATTTATTGCAGTTATTTCCAGTGTTGCAAATTTTTTTTCATGCACTGTACTTGTAACACCATTGCTTTAGACTAAACGATTTCCATACTTCAATGAGGAAATTTACTATTGTTTTGTTATAATTATCGCTTGACGAATTCACAGGATATATACGGTCGTTCGCTTAGCTGTCAAAAGATTTGCCCAAAATAGCTCGTAAAACCTGGCATCAAAATGTATGCAACATCTTATCACAGTTATGGAGGTCAACAAAACACACTAATAGCACATAATAATGCAAGCGCTAGATAAACCCAGTCACACCAAAACGCGAAATAAATATGAAAACAAATTTTGTGTGTTTCTTCAATGCGACCATCGCTGGCTGCTACATTCAGGCATATTTGAGGCTATGTTTTAAAGTCGGCTGAGCTTTGCAATTGTATGTCGACACATGAGAATTAATTTAAGCCCGTTTGAATTTGATGACTAATGAGAACACTTAAAGCAACATTTAAAATTATTCGGCGCACATTGAAAATATTTCACGAATTCATTCATCGGACATACATGTATAAAATATAAAACAATTTATTGTTTATTTTAATGAACAATATTTCAAGGTTTAGTTGATTTCACAGGAGCCCACACTCATCGCTTTATACTCTCATGCACCTCGGAACCCGCAAAAATAACGATCTTTTTTTTAAAATTTGGTAGTAACTTGACAAGGCTCGTCATTCAAGCATAACTGCGTTCATTTTTTTCGTCAATCAAAAAATGATTTCCACGTTCACCACTTGGATTGGTAAAGCAAATACTGTGGGATATCCAACACCAGGCAAAACAATTTGCAATCAAAAGAGCACTCTATATTTCATCAAACACCTTTTCAAAAAATGCACTAGCCGCGAAGCTCACATTTATGCTATATCAATTCATTGCCGGCGCGGTTCTTGGCGACACTTTCTGTGTCGCAACGGTGTTTTCTTGGCCAGCCCTCCGCTTGCGTCCAACTGGTATCTCCCATTACGTGATACCATTATTCAGTTTATAAATTGCGTCGCAAAAGTGTTGTCGCGATAGAATTTTAATTAGAAGCTTAAATACATCTTTTTTTAAATTTACAATTAAAATCAAATCAAGTAGTATATTACTTTTTGAGCAGTTTGCCTAGACGACTACTCGACTACCGTCGAAATAAAATGTTAAATATTGGAGTAACTACAAATTTCTTTCACTTCCGAAAATAGTGCGAGGCTCTGGCTCTGCCCTAGTTACCCGTAACAACACGGCTTTATTTTAGGGTATGCTGCCTTTCTACTCGTTTGGTCCCATGTTTTGATGGCGCTCTTCTTCTTCCAACCCGAGATTACTTGTAGATGTATTTATAATAAAGCCAAGATCACCACTTTTAAAACATAGCCTGATTATTGTAGTTAGGTTTCATGTAACCATACTGCTTGTAATTGAGTATTTGTAGTCATAATCAGAAATCAAATTACACGATAAAAGTTGATTATATCCTATACAGATTACAAGGCTGAACTTAACCCATTTGATATTATATCCTGACGCATCTTATGACGTATGTGATCATCAGACATTGCATGAAGAATAAAACGACATTTTATTGAATTTTATTCTTCATTTTATCTTCCGTGATTTCCAAACTAACAAATAATAGTTAATATATAGTTTATAGAAAGCGTATCACGGATTTTTGTTTCAAATCCGATAATTTGATAGCTTATGGCAAGTTTAGAGCATAAACAAATTACGTAATATTTTAGTGGATTAGTCCACTTGAAAACGAAGCGACAGTAAAAGCCAAATACGCGTATATGGTATATTATATCATTTTTCAATGTGAGTTTTCAAATCATATGAAATGGGGTAACTATTTGTAATCATAATTCATGTGCTCTATATGAGGGTGGGTTGGCCTGTTTCCTCAGTATCTCTGCATAAAAAGAAATAATTCATGAGATGAGCACTCCAGTAATAATGTAATTCATGTGCAGGATCCAAAAGAGTACACTTTTCTTTTGTTACATATCTTATATACATTTACAACCATGTCAGTGTTGTGATGGAATATAAAAGTGTTGATATCTTTTGTACGTGTTATGAGTTTATGTATTTTACTGCTTTATTTCATTTGTCGCGATAATGCAAGACTTTGTGATTCTGTAAATGAATTTGAATTCGTTTATGTGTGCTAGATTTTTTCGCAATTGGTCCAACAGAACATCACTAGTAAATGATTTAGTTTAGCAATAAAAATTTGTGTGAAAATATTCATTTCTGAACTTTTTTGAACATTTCGTTTTGACAATGGATTTGTTTAAGCAAAAACATGTTAGTATAGACAATTTCGATCCGATTTTCACCAAATTTTTATGAGATGTGCATCGAGCAAATATCTCAGTTAAATTCTTGCACCAATCAAATTAGAACACTGAAAAAAACGGCGGCAATTTTAGACGAAAAATTGTGATTTCTGTTCTGATCAAAGTATAGCTCCGATTTGGATGAAATTCGGTGCAGAGGTTCATTGATCTGTGTGATAAATTTCACAAGGACGGCCTCTCAAAAGTCGAAAAACATGCAATAATTTGTTGTTGTAATTGTGCCCACGATATGTGTGTCATAGCGTCAAGATCGTGTGCTTGGTTTGGGTCTGCCTTATTGTCTAAGAAAAATCGTAAGTGCCCTTTGTATGTTATCGTTAGTTCCCTTCTTATCCTTCTTACGTATACCTTGCCGCAGTTCTTGCATGTCAAATGCTGCTGCTCTGCTTTGAGCTCATTTAAATGGTAAACTTTTCAATTTAAATGCAAGGTATATAAAATGGACTATTATTAACAAAGTAGATCGAAGTTTGACTTCTGTGGTATTTGTTGGTTTTGTACTCATAAAGCTCCGCTTCTTTAAATTTTTTAGTATGTTCTACTCAAAGATGCCTAGTCCTGAAGAAGGATATGAACTGTTTTTTTACATCATCACCTTTCATTTAATGCCCATATTGGTGATATTTTCCAAAGAATCAGATTAATATTGGTATATTGGTTTGCCATTTTTTGAGTAGAGCCATTATTCCATCTATGTAGAACTTCTCTGGTTTACCGGCAAAATTGGCCAAGTGATTTTCACATTCCCTTTGCCAAGTGAATTTCTTATCATTAAGGAAGTTTTGCAGAGACCGAAACAAATGGTAGTCTGATGGCGCAAGGTCTGAACTATACGGTGGATGCATCAAAACTTTCCAGCCAAGCTCTGTCAATTTTGGCCGGGTCATCAAAGATGCGTGTAGGCTGGCATTGCCATAATGGAAGACAACACCCGATTCTATTGATCAATTCTGGCCGTTTTTTTCAATTGCTTATCGCAATCTGGTTAATTGCTGACAGTACAGAGCCAAGTTGAGTGTTCGCCCAGGTTGTAGCACCTCATGATAAACAATTCCCTTCCAAACTCACCACACACAGCATAACCCTATTAGGAGTTTTTCGTTGCCCGTAATGATTTACTTCAAAAATGGCTTAATTACGTTGCGTTTTATTAGCATTTCGCAAATGGAAATTAGGTCGATCAAATTTTTTGTGTTTGTTCATGCGGCATGCAAACTTTGAGCTTCTTTGTGTATCCAGCCTTATGCAAATGGTTTAAAACTGTTTGGTGAGGGATATTCAATTCCTTAGCACTGTATTGGTTGCTTCTGTTGCAGTCTTCTTCAATTTTGTGCAAGATTTCATCGACTTTTTCAGTGATTGGTCGCCCTGAGCGAGGTGCATCTTTGACATCATAATGTCCATAAGGAAAGCGAACGAACCATCTCTTGACTGTGGCTTTTAATAAAGTATCTTGACCGTAGACACTATAAATTTTTTCACGAGCTTGCGATGCATTCTCACCTTGATCGTAGTGATATTGTAAAATATAACGAATTTTTTTCAGAAATTTCACTCTTGTTTAAATGAATATAACTTTCACACGAATGACGAAATACAAACCTGTCCATATGAAATTGTAGACTGGAATGTCTCCTTTCAAATGCATGTCAGTTTGACTCAATCTGATTAGTATTCCCCGATATATAGCAGTGAACACCATCTATTGATAAAACCGCTCAATGCTTTATAGACTTTTCAATATTTACAGGAGACTTCCTTAAAAACATTTTAAAATTGTTTTTTGTTGAAACTTAGAGGAGGGTACCATTTTTTCTTCTTCTTCTTTGTAGCACTACAGCCCCTCTCGGGCCTTCGCTTAGAGATAGTTAGAGTATCTTATTTTCATGACCGTATTGATTTTTTTTCGGAATTTGGTTTGGTCAGTACCATGCTCCCGTGTGCTTGCTCAGCTATAATATGATCTGATTAAATCTGTACATATCACCACTGAGTGAACACTTGCAGTCTGTCCGAAAAATTCCCTGAACTAAATCACGTTGCTCCCAACGAGACTTGAACCTGTGACCTTCGGCTTATGCGTTCATGCTCTAACCACTAGGCCACGCAGACTACCATTTTTTGCCCAATGCAAAATTACATCATTCTAGCTAGTACGGTTTGCGAGAAAATTTTCTGTAACAAACGGACGGATGGACGTATGCACAAACAGGAGCTTATTTTAATACAGCTTTGTAAAATCCATGTCACAAAACACTTACAATTAAAATGCACTGAGAGCCTGCAAATTTTGTGCTACACTTGAAGATGAACGACAAATAGTCAATTGCCTCTTGGTTTGTCAGAAATGACTTGATTCTTCAAAAGGAGATGAAACTTTCTTGTCGGGAACTTAAAGAGGGGAAAATTATAGGTTTTGCAGTTATGATATGGAAACAAAGGTCTAATCTTCGCATTGATAAGATTAAATATTCCATTAGCTCAAAAATACTTGCCAAATTTCTTCCAATGTGATTGTGATATCAAAAGAAAAAGTACACCCCCCAAGGCTGCGAAATGAACGAAAAACCACAAATGTGAAAGAATGGTGACTAGTTTTGAATGACAACAACACTTCAGCCCATTAAGCTCTCATAACTCGTGCCGAATAATTAAACTGGTCTTACTAGTTGTGATATTTAGTTATTCCTCAAACTTAAATGAAAGAGAATATTTGGAAGGGATTTGCGAAAAAAGGGAGAAGCAAAAGTCATCCAATACAACCAATATGATAAGCAGCAAAAATGCCGAGTATAAATGAAGTCGCAACGCACGCGATGCAGGTTAAAGTGCTCATGCTGTAAGTTAAAGGCCCCTGGTTAAATCCTGTAGGTGTAAATTAGATTGATTTCGAATGATTCTTCATACGCACCAGAAGCTAGTTCAGTGATCAAGCGTGCTGATTTAAAATCAGTACGTATAGCAGCTGGGTGGAAGAGTACACGGCAATATCACCTACTCGAGTGCAGCTGCCATATCACTTTCTCGAGTGCAGATGCATACAATCAAAATTATGAGACACTATTGCAATCAGCAAGTGTTGCATGTTGGGAATTTATTCTCATCAGGCTGAATTTTTCTTCATTAACAATCAAGGGCTAAAAATGCAAACACCCAAAGGTTGCTAATGAATGAATTTTCAGCTGGGAGTAATTTCTTTCCAATATGCGACAGTGAAAACAACGAAACTTATTCGCGTCATTTAATAGTGCTTTTTACTTCACTATTGAATTATCCGAGTATCTGGTCGTTGCTGGAATGTCGCTACGGAATAACACTAAGCACACAGCAGAGAAAAACCACTGCAGTTTCGTTGTAGGTGATGGACACTCCTCAGGAGCTGCCACACGCCATCACCAACAGAGCAGCTCGACTGCGTGGTCCCAAGGTGGATTTTGGACCGTATATACATGTGGAAGCACTTGAGGAGTGTCCATCACCCACAACGAAACCGAAGTTTGCTGGCACCAGCCCTATGCTGGAAACGCTGGTCTCCATCGGGCCAAGAAGATGTGCTATCATGTTGATAGCCAATGATGGCCCGGGTGAAGAATAAGTAGTTCTTTCACTTAGGAGACTGGCACCATTATACGTAACCCATGAGAAGAACCAGCCCAACAAGTGCTATGGAGCACAAGCCGTGTACTTTCCAAACAAGATGCATCGACAATCGCAGTTGCCGACTGTTGAACTATTTACCAGGCAGAGCTTTTGGTGGAATTGAGTCAGTCTGGATTTGATTATGGGGGTGAAAGGAATTTTTTGGTGGGGAGCGACAAGTGCATGAAAGTGTAAAAAGGAAAGTTAGTGATGAAAGTTTGGGGGGTGGGGTGAAGAAAAGTCAAAAAGTATGTGAAAGTGATGATTTGGTGGGCGTTTTAGGAAAATAAAGAATGTTGCTTACACGTTCGAGCGTAATAAATTATTGGAAAAACAAAGAAGTGAACCGATTATATAATATCCACATTATAACTTATGGTTAGGTAATAGTGGTAAGAGTGTAGACACGCTGAAGCCAATACAAAAAGGTAGCCCTATGGAGAAGGAATGGGAAGGGACGAGTAAGTCCAGTGGCCGAATCATTTCGAGAAAGAGGAGACGTTGGACTGATTTAAAAAAAAAAATTGAGTGGTCGTTTAGTCACTTTGTTTTCATTTAAAAATAACAATTGAAGATTTAGTTTTCTGTGTTTTTCTCATAATGATCATCTCCTCTCCCATCATTTCCCCTTCTTCTTAAGTTTTTATATGTAAGGTGGCTCAGCACGAGCAGAATGTGCCCCAGATAACCTACGACACGACTTAGGGCTAGCCGGTCTCAGCATGCCACCCCGGGCTAGGCACCCGGCTGCTAGAAATTAATGTCTGCAACTGCGGTGACTTCCGTGCTAGCAACAACGCTCTGACTATCTCAAAGTATACCCCCCAAAAGCGGCTGTAGTGCTTAAATAAATAAATTAGGCCAGCCTGGTAGTACGAAAATTTCGAGAAGCATATATTGACGCGGACCTCATATAAAAATTAAATTTTCATATAAGAAGTCTTGGATACTAGGTAAAAAGAAGGGTAGTGGTAATGGTTTCTACTCTTCGTTTGTGTGTACGCTCGGGATTTGATGAAGGAAATCCAAATCGAGCTCTCATCGGTTATAGACATGAAGTCTTGTTAAGTGCCGACCGAATGTGCCAAACAGTTCAACTAGTCCGAGCAACCTCAGTCTACTCCAAGGTGACTGCTGGCCGTCTAGTTAGTTTGCAGAAGAATTTCAGTCACAGGTCTTCCACGAGCAGATTAAGTCCAAATACAAATTCCCAGCCACCAATTCAAATGCCTGATTCAAAGCATGTCAAAATACTTCCAACTAAACGATTCTACTATACTTTAAGCTTATCCATTTTATCTCGTCAAGATCAAATAAATAAAAAATCGAGTAAGGTCGATAGACCTTTTTTCATGTCAGAAGGGTTGTGTACTCAGCCTATGATATGCAGACACTAATAATGAATAAACTAATGAAAAACTTTATGAACATCTAAAACAAATACGTACTCACTTTAAAATCAAAACCATTACTACACCATTACAACTTGTTACCATTTTCTTGCAATATCACTAACAAACAGTGACTGAATGAAATCTTAACGATATTTTTAATTCAGTGGCAGTGTCTAGTTCGATGGAAAACCCGAGTGATATAAAAGCCCTACATTATTTTTGTTGTGCTTGGAGAGCTTTTAAACGAGGAATACTTCCTTGATTGCAAATCAACTTTATTGAAACTTCCAGACCATTAGGATCTTTCTTCCAACTTAAGGGCGGTCTAAAGAAAAGGCACGAAGTTAATTGTAAATAGAACAAAAAGTTTTGGGAGAATTTTGTTAATATATTTTATTATGATAGAAAGATCTATGACAATTATGTGTTGAACAAAATATCGCCCAAATGCTGGCCGCGGAAATGGTGACCTATTTCATCCGATGGTCCATATTTTTAGCGACTTTGAGAAATAATTGAGGTTCAATGTCGTTAATGTGCTGAATTATCTCATCCTTTAGTTCTTGAATTGTTCGCGGCTTATTGACGTTCACCTTTTTTTTTTTAAATATCCCACGAGAAAGAAGTCCAACGGTGTCAAATTATATAATCATGGTGGCCAATTAACATCACCATGACGTGAGATAGCACGGCTATTGAATTTCTCGCTCAAAAGAGCTATTGTTTCAATGGTTATGTGGCAAGTGGCACCATCCTATTGGAACCACATATCGTCCAGGTTCATAACCTCAATTTCTGCAATAGTGAACACTATTCACGGTAACTTCTTGGCGGCCCTTATTTTCAAAAAAGTATGGCCCGATGACGCGACCAGATCATAAATCGCACCAACCAGTCACTTTTTGTGGATGTATCGGCTTTTCAACAATCACTCGTAAATTCTCATTTGCCCAAATGTGGCAAATCTGCTTGTTAACAAATGCACTAAGGTGAAAGTGTTCCTCGTCGTTGAAGATGATTTTTTTTGTAAAGTCACCATTCCCTTCTGTCTGTTCAACGACGTATTACCGACGCTTGAAATGGTCAGTTGGCCATTTGAGTCAATCAAACCCTGTAAGCGTGTAAATTCAAATCTTTTTAGGTCTTTGTAAAAATTTTTTTTACAAAGACCTACTAGTTTCGCGACCTGTCTGTCCATCTGTCCGTCCGTCTGTCCGTCCGTCCGTCTGTCCGTCTGTCCGTCTGTCCGTGCATCACAGCTGATTTCCTCAGAAACTATAGAAGCTAGAATGCTCAAACTTTGTGAAAAGGTCAAAAGTGATGATCTCTCAAAAGTTAGGCCTTAACAAAAATTTAAAAAATGTTTAAGGGGGGTCCCCCCTAATAACGAATTTCATCAAAGGTAGTTATGTGGGGTATCAAATGAAAGGTCTTGATTAGAACTTTTAGAATCTGAAATAAAAAAATTATTTTATGAATTAGGGGGTCGAGGGGAAGGCAAAATGTACCCAAAATTTTGTCGATTATGCTGTCCAAAAAAATCACGAAGTGCACGATATGCATTTTGATTTGAGCGCTCATTTTTGTATAAGGTTTCAACAACATTAACGCACTACTCAATTGTATTACCCTCCATTGTTGAATTTGTCAAATACTGGAACAAAGAAATATCAAATTTAATTGGGCGAAGAACTTGACGTTAAAGAGTGACTCACAATTAACATCGTGCATTATGGTTGGGCCACCTTTTGCTTTAATTTAAATTTAAAGGCATCCATATGAATTCAAAGGGAAAAATATAACATTTTTCCCTTAATTCTACTATCATCAACAAAGGTGAGTAAATTTCAACTTCTTAGGCATTTGTTATGAAAAACTATAACCATCGATTTTTTACCTTTCAAAAAGATGTTTTACTTAAAAGTTAAAAGCCTGTACTTTCAATGTTGAAGTTGGGCAAAGATAACTTAAATTTACTCAATATTTTCGCTTAAAATGGCCACCATTTAATTTTACGATAACTAATACCACTTGTTGAGCAGGTTTTTAAAGATGTGCATGATATACATCCATCCTAAAATTTTCAAGCAAATCCTAACAAGCCGGCAGCGCCTGAGCCAATTGGAAGCACATGTTGCTCAATAGCCGATTGGAAGCACATATTGCTCAATAGCCATGTATTGTTGTTGTTGTAACATCCAGAATTTAAACCACCATAACTTCGTTAGATATTATCCGATTCTTCTGAAATTTTCACTGTTTCTTAGCCTTGCAGGTGGACATATAGTATATATGTGGAATTTCATTGCATTTGGCGTTCCTTTACAATTTTATACAAGAAATGTAAAACCGATAAATCATACTATTGCTAACAAAGTTTAGCGAATTTCAATTTCTCAGGTATTTGTCGGTTGTTGTACTCATAGAAAACTACCAGCATAATTCTTTCAGATTTTTCGGATCCCGGGTGTCCAATCACGAAGGGAAGACACAATTTATTCGTGTTATTCCGCTTCCTTTGCCTACCCCGTTAACAAATTTGCAATTTTAATAACGTACATTAAAAGATCCCATCAAGACGTTTAATACCCTACTCAACTATTTTTCGTGAAAAAACAGCTTTAAGGGTTCACATCCTTATAGGAAGAGAGCCCCCTTAAAAGCCTTCGAATTTTTTTCTGACCACGGAACTTCCATTAACCGGAAACTTCTGAGCTGTTCACAAAATTTGATTACTGTAGCTTCTATATTTCCTTTGAAAACTTGCTGTAACGCACTGACGGATGAAGTGAAAGGAACCGATATTAATAGAGTATTCTTAAAAAAATTTTTTTACAAACCCCTAAAAACTAGTCTCTTGTTGAATAACTTCGTTCATTCCACATGAAAAGGTCATCAACCTGACATTGATTAGTCCCAGAAGCACTCACTCACTAAAATTTGTTTGCAAGTGCAGTAGTAATCTTGCTAGACAATAATCGGCATGAAAAATTTATTACCGTGCATATTATGTTATGAGAGGATTTGCGATCTGTGATCATATGATGATGGTGCGGGGCGCAATCCTGATAGCGTTAAATCCAGTTCAGTGTAAGGGATTATGTTTGTTCTGAACGTTTGTGCAAAATGTCCTTGGTTTTCGAGAAAATAAAGCTTAAAGGTTATAGTGTTTCCTCCAAGAAACTTCCTTACACAAGTAGTTCTTAATTTCATACTTGAGCTAGAGACCGGTGACTCAAAAACAAAATTTTAAGTGACAATTTTTTCATAATAACTAAATATTTTTTTCCTTATTTTCTCAACAAATAATCCACTCCGCACTAATACCCACAAGAACAGCGTTTCCTTCACCAAGCTTGATTAATGTCACAAAATCACGTTTCACCTCCCTCCACGTTTACTATCTGCAAACAAATTTCAAATTTGAAATGGTGTCTATTAAGCCTAGGATGAACAGTTTAACATTGCTATTAGCGTCAGGAAGTTGTTCAATGAAACGGTTTGACCGGTGAAAGCAACTATATTCACCGACTTTTAACTTGCAACATAACTGGTTTTTAACTCACTCGTAACTAACATTTTCTCTTGACTTTGTACCCTAGAGACCCCCACCATTTGACATCATACTGTCAACCACTTCGCCTTTGATTTTCAATCCCAAAGTACGAAATTATTCTGGAAAACAGTCTAACGTTTTTTATTTAGCCCCACCTTCCATATTGCTGACTTAAGAAGGGTTAGTATTGTTCCAACAGAAGTCTCCGATCGTGGATGCACCGCGATCTGGGTTTGTCATCAGATCGTCAACCGTGGTCTTAATTGATGAGGAGTGGATCCCTAAAATGGGGCTAATCTGAAGTAGAAGGATACTTTCCCTGTCATGACACCGACCAGAGGGGAGATTCACCTTGCACTGTCTCCGTTGGCGCAAGTTCTAAATAATATGGCTACGAACGCCCTTTTATTGCTTTTGAATGATTCACGCGAACGTGGCTCCACCCTATGAACAATTCCCACGTTCCACTTCGCCAGAGATAGACAATGCTTATGTTAGCCGACGACAACCACGACAAACGAAGTTGTAAAGCCTCGTGGCGGTTCCCGGTCCACGATCTATCACTCCGGCATGCGTTGAACCGATTGGGATTACCAGAGCGCCAAATGCCAGATCCGCCTCCGGGACCTGGCCGCAAATTTTTACAATACATCTATTTGATGATCAAATTTTTTGACCTTGAAATTTATTAATATCTTCATTCCCTTCATGTGGTTTTCATAAGGCACATGAATAAGAAAGGAGATAAATTTCTGCCATACGTAAAATCTTTATAACCTTTTATTACAATCTTTCGTGAAACAGAATTCAAATACTACCACGTTCAAATACTTTCAGGAATTTTTCATTTAAATTTTGCGCGTATATGATATCGTGAAATTTTTTTTTCTTTGGTTAGCAAACATTGTTGTTTACACTCCTTCCAATTTTCAGTCTGACATGTTGTCATTTGTCATAATTACAGCGTTTAGTTCATGTGAAGTTTATGTGTCTGGGCGATTTTTATCATGGATAATAAAACAGAGCAACGCGTTTGCATAAAATTTTGTGTTAAAAATGAAATTAAATGTGCGGAAACGGTAACTATGCTACAAAAGTATTACGGTGATCTTGTTTTATCAAAAACAAATGTTAATGTGTGGTATAAATGGTTTTAAAGTGGTCGTGAGTCTACTGAAGATGATCCTCGTTCTGGAAGGCCATCAACATCGAAAACAGATGAGAACATTGAAAAAGTCAGGTCAATGTTGGTGGAAAACAGAAAGTTAACTCTTAGAGAGATTGCTGATGAGACCAACATATCGTTAGGATCAGTCCAAAGCATTGTTCATTATGATTTGCGTTTGAAACGTGTTGCTGCAAGATTGGTTCCAAAAGGTGTAGCAAAATGGTAATTTCAAAATCCGCGAAGGACTGCAGCGATGGTCTGCTGCCTCGGCAGAGGAAGGTGAAGATATCCGCCGAGAATGCCCCTGTCTGGGGACGCGTGAATGCGCTGGCACGCTAGCATTGCGGTGTCGTTGGGCATGTTCATTCCTCCAGCACAAGGACCCACTACAAAAGAATTTCGCATTCACGAATTTCTAAGGTCACAAAAAGAAAGGCGACCGAAGTCGCAAAAGTTGTAGGCAACCATTCAGAGAGAAAATCACTTGTTCAGAGAACAAGTAAAACAAGTAAAAAATGAGCGGACTTAGGGTAACTTCGTCTTCACTCGACGAGGCTCATGGCCCACAAATAAGAGAGGGGCAACCGGGTGGTAATAGAGCCCCCGCGCACCCGCCCAACCGGATCAAAATCCATAAACGTTGCAGTGGCCAGGTATTCCTCTACTGAGTGGAAAATCCATACATCTTAACTTGCATGAGCCTTCCCATCAGAGGAAAAGTACCCCAGTGACCAATTTATGCCATAGGATTATGCAATTCGATTACATAACCCTATGCCATAAAGAGGCACCTTGCGCGAAGTCACCTGAAACAAAGGAGGTTAGTCGGTGCCATGTCTTCTGTTGAGAGCCCACCATCGTACCGGGTCCTATACCCGGTCAGTACAGAAAGAAAGAAAAGACCAAGTGTCATAAATGACTTATCTGTGCATTTTATTTCTTTCCTTTATAGACCAGACAAACTATACCAAATTTTCATATTAAAGTACTTTCAACTTAACGCACAGGAAACTATTTATAAATAATTTTTCCGAAACGACATCGGAAATTTATTATTTTTCAATCTTCTGAACTAATGTACGTTCATTAATACATTTGTTCATCATACCAATCAACTATTACCAAAAAAATTAAATTATTTGCAAAGAAAATTAGCTATAAAGGGAAAAAAATTGACTATTATAAATAAATTTGGCTCATCAGAATTCAACTACTCTCGAAAATTTAGTAGTATCGAAAAAAAATTTTGCCAATTACCAAAAATTCAACTACTATCCAAAGATTTTTGCTATTAATGAAAAATTTAACTATTATAAAAATTCGATTCATCGAAATTCAACTACTTTCACAAAAATGTTTGCTATTTAATAAAAGAAATTTAACCATTATAAAAATTGAACTCATCAAAATTCAACAAATATCACAAAAATTTTTGCTATTTAACAAAAGGAGTACTTACCCACATGGTCCGTCGAGCGCTCGAGAACGATGCAGGTAGCCTTACAAATTAAACTTCGTAAAAATTTCCTTATTCAAATTGCTGTTGTGTTACACAGAGCGACTATCATGCAGAACATATTGAATTTCACGTCAGGATGGTGTCACAGACACGATGTATTAATTCGAATAGATTATACAAATCGGCACAGCTAGATGGATGTTGTAATCACTTGCAACATAAAACTATCCCGGGACAGCAATTTATGATATATTGCTTGGTAACGCTGTACACATAATTAGTTTTATGGCGATACGAGGACCAACAGTTTTTTTTCGAATTTTTCCAGCTAAGTATTTCACCGGCAGCTCAGTCCAATTTTCTGATATTCAGCCCTAGCGCTACCACAGAATAAATTTGAGATAGTTCACTTTTGAGAATTTGCAGCAAATTGCACTGGTAAAAAAAAGGTTATTCCATCTAACATTCTACTATTATGTATAAATCCTCCTAAAAATTGTAAGCTACTACGTATTGCAGTTAGAAGCATGCAATAACCAATCGCAGGTTATAGGGTTTTTCATGAAGGTTGAATTAAGGGAACTTCAATCATAAATATGCAAATTTCCGATGCAATTGCCGTTCTGAGCACAGGTTCCCGTTTGCCGGCTTTGGCAACAGCCGTTCTACTCGAGCGTTAAAAAATGAAAGAGAGTAAAGTTTCGGGCCGGGCACTGACACTATGGGGGTTGACGCGAAACAGTTTTGAAGGTCGTTTGCCGTTTTAATTCCAAAACATTGAATGAATGGCCGCCACCACGGTGATTATCTTGGCTGGTGGAGCAGCCACCGGTCGGTCGGATCCGGACAATAGTACACGCACAAGTCCCGTTGGGTATTCGCGCTGGCTTTCCTATGAAGGGCCATGAAACTTCCTTTTATATATGTCACTGTCACCCGCCACCAAACGCGAGCCGTCTCGCGAACTTAGCCTGGCACAAAGTTCTGTTTAGCGGCCACCATTACTCCCCCGCAACACACGCACTTTTATTGACTAGTTTTTTCTTTAGCGTAGAGCTGAGCCAATTTACGGTCAATTTGCGTTCGTTTTTGCCGACTTGCTATAATTTCAGAAGTAAAATATTGCGAAATGGTAAATGGACAATGTAACGAAGGGGAAACGCTGAAAATTTTGAGCCTTTTCCGACCAAATTACAGGGAAAATATGAGACATTTACGCGTTGCAGGGATATTTTGACATCCCCTCTCGCGTTTGATTCAGTCCGATTTCACTTGTGGGAAAAACTTCTACATGAGCTGCCTAGCCCAGAAGAAAATTAATTAGGTAAATGACCAATTGTACACCGATCATACACTTTAAAACAATTCACGATCAATTTTCCATTTCATTAGGTTCATATAATCGAAGATTAGACGCGTGAATTTACATTTACGGCAAGCAGACGAATGCCGGATCACAAAATTTCCACTCTTTCTTTTCTTTTTTAGGGTTTTGTACTAAAATACAAAACCCTATTGCAATCACGACCTGTGTCCGTCTGTCCGTCCGTCCGTCCGTCTGTATGTCACAGCACTTTTTCTCCGAAACTATAGAGGCTACAGCCATGAAACTTTGTAGAAAGGTCAGAAGTGGTGACCTCTTGAAAGTTCAAGGGGGGAAAAATTTTTCAAAGGGATTTAAGGGGGGTCTCCCCATATAGGGAGGTGACCCCTCAAAAAAAAAATTTCACCATTGGTAGTCGAGTAGGGTGTCATTGGAAAGGTCTCAATGAGATCTTTTCCAAACAAGTAAAAAAATTGCCTTATAAGTACCGAGGGGGGCAGGGGAAGGGGAAATGTACGAACTTTTCGCGTACCCCCCCCCCCCCCCTCGCGATTGGACACCTTCCATCCGAAAAATCTGAAAAAAATCATGAATGTAGGCCTTAATAAGTACAACAACAACAAATACATGGGAAGTCAAAATTCACTCAACTTTGTTAGTAATAGTATGATTTATCGATTTTATGTTTTCTTGAATAAAATATAAATGGTACCCTTAAATTCAATAAAATTTATTAAAAAGATGACTATTTATAAGATTGATCTTTTCTGAAAGTTTCATAAAGATCGAATGGTATTTACCGAAGTTATAGCGATTTGAATTTTCCTGTATTACTATGGAGCAATATGCCCTGTATTACTATGGAAACATATGGCTATGGAGCCATATGCGCTTTTTACCGACTTAGACACTACAGCTTTGCTAGAATTTGCATGAAAATTTCAGGAGTGATAGATATCATGAAGATGAGTACATACAATTGAAACAAGTCGAAGAGGCAGGAGAGAGCTCCTAGCAAAAGGGCTTTGTAACCATTCTAGGATTCGAAAAAATAGGCCATGAATCGATGATTACAGTACAGAAGAGTGGCCCCTGAAAAAAAATTTCATGAAAGGTAGCCGATATGAGAATCAATTGAAAGTTCTCTATGAGAGCTTTTCAAAACAGTTCTTAAACTGACCGTTTTTGCTTCAGTTGGGGCACGGCGGGGAAATACATGAAAAATGTGTTTCCTCCCCCTGCGAATGGACACCCGTGATCTAAAAAATCTGAAAAAATTATCAAAGGAGATATTTATGGGTATAACTATAACAAAAACCTCAGAAGTCAAAATGCGTTGAACTTTGTTAATAATAGTATGAACCTCGAATTTCACATTTTCTCGAATAAAATCGTCGTTGACATGTTTCATGATTTTATTCGTTGCTGGTTACTGCATTTTGTAAGTTAAGTACAAAACCCTTCTGACATGAGCATAGGTCTGTCTACCTAACTTGTTCAAATTCCGGCGACTTATCGTCTCCGACATCGGACAAGATCAAAACCCCCGTTCTCGCAACAAACGTATAGCAACCACTCCACGCATTCAATTTTCCACCTTTTCAGACTCCCGCACGTAAAAATTCCTGTTACCGGTTCTGACACTGTTTCGATTCTCTTATCATTAACGGTTCCGACATTGTTTCGTTTATCCTATCATTAACTAACTCCCCGATGAGGAATGATTGTAAAGGTTTTTAACAAAAACAAGTTGGATAAACAGACCTACGCTCATGTCAGAAGGGTTTTGTATTCAATTTACAAAATGCAGTCACCAGATTGAATAAAATCAAGAAGCATGTCAATGACGATTTAATTGGAGAAAATATAAAATTCGAAGATCATACTATTATTAACAAAGTTGAACGAATTTCGACTTCTGAGGTTTTCGTTATTGTTATACTCATAAATATCTCCCTTGATAATTATTTCAGATGTCCATTCGCGAGGGAGGAAACCACATTTTTCATGTTTTTCCCCCCTGTGCCCCACTGAAGCGAAAACTGACAGTTTAAGAACTGTTTTAAAAAGCTCCCATGAAAACTTTCATTTCTTACTCATATCGGCTACGTTTGATGAATTTTTTTCAGGGGCCACTCTCCTTTTGTTAGAAGCTCCCTCCCGCCTCCTTGACTTGTTTCACTTATGAGTATTAATTGTAGGTACTCAGCTTCAGTCATTCATTAAATTGAATCAAGTGTTCAAAGCATGCACCTTAGACGTTGAAGTTGGGAAAAAATAACTCAACATTATTCAATCTTCGCATTTAAAACAGCCACTATTTTGTTTTACGATTACTGATACCACTAGCTGAACCGATTCTCAAAGTTATTCATGGCACCTATCATTCCTGAAATTTTCATGCAAATCCTAACAAAACTGTAGTGTCTGAGTCGGTACAAAGCGCATGTTGTTCCATAGCCATATGTTGCCATAGTAATACATGCAGCGCATATTGTTCCATAGTAATACAGGAAAATTCAAACCGCTATAACTTCGTTAAATATGATGCAATCTTCATGAAACTTGCAGGATTAATCAATCTTATAAATAGACATCTGTGTACTGAATTTCATTGAATTTAAGGGTACCGTTAAGATTTTATTCAAGAAAACATAAAATCGATAAATCATACTATTACTAACAAAGTTGAGTGAATTGCGACTTCTCACGTATTTGTTGTTGTTCTACTCATCAAGGCCTACATTCTTGATTTTTTTCAGATTTTTCGGATGGAAGGTGTCCAATCGCGAGGGGGGGGGGGGGACAAAAATTTTTCATGTATTTCCCCTCCCTGTGCGCCCCTCGAAGCAAACTTTACCAAACTAAGACCTGTTTTGAAAAGTTCTCATCAAGACCTTTAATTTAATACCCATATCGGCTACCTTCAATGAAATTTTTTTTTCGGGGGGTCACTCGCCTACATGGGGAGACCTCCCTTAAATACCTTATAAAATTTTTTAGTAGTTGAATTTTGAAGAGATCACCACTTTACACCTACATACAAAATTTGATGCTTCTAGCTTAAGTAGTTTCCGAGAAAAACTGCTGTGACACACGGACGGACGGACGGACGGACGGACAGACAGACAGACGGACAGACGGACAGACAGGACGCGATTTTAGAAGGGTTTTGTAAAATTATTTTACAAAACCCTAAAAATTGAATGGAAACAACGACAACCAAGAACAACACTCGAATTTCGGTTACTGGCTCCGACACTGTTTTAATTCTCTTATTAGCTAACGCCACGATTAGGAATCATTATAGAGGTTTAAACATAAAAATTGTACGGAAACAACGGACACGAAGAATTTATCAATTCACTGAAACGGTCCATATCAAATTGTTCCCCTATAATTGCAAACGATCGAACTCATTAAACGAGTTCCTTTTGATTCGCGAGCAACTGGCACCCGGACACATTTTCTATCGACCGCCATTATTCACTCCTTCCTTTGATTCCCCGCGAAGCATCTCCATCCGATCAAATCAAACCAAGTGCCCAGCTTCAAGTACAGTTCGGAATCATCTCCCTTATAACAACTTCTGTTTCACTTTCTTTGCAATTTTCGTTCCTTTCACGGTCTTTATCTACGCTCGAGGAACGTTCAGCTACATGTCTCCCAGAACATAGCAGCATGTTTTTCATTTTAGCAAAAGTTGTGGAATAAAGCAATTGGAAGTTGTGTTTCTATTAAGCCGACACTGCATGGATGGCAGATATACTGTGGGAGATGGCCACTCATCGCTATCTGCGACAATGCTATTGATCGAAGCATGATGAGCATTTCTTCGTTTCCTTGTTTGAAAATCCCTTGCAAATTTTCTGACAATTTGCAGATGCGGCAGCATTTTGCGTGAACCATCTTTTGATTTGACCGCCGATTTCTTCGATAACAACTACGCGACGACGACAGAAATCAGAATAAGAAGGCTTTCTTTGAAGGACGCTTGGTTACGATTGAAAATTTGAAACATATTAAATTCAAACATGATCGACTGTTGAAGACAGCGCTCTAGTATAGTTATAGGTGAAATACGAGAAACATCTGAAAATATCGTTTCTGATGGCTCAGATGAGTATTATTTAATTACTCAATGGCTAATGCTATATTTTTGTTTACATCTCGTCAGAGGGATTCATGGCGTCAGTGCCTAGATACATATATTCCATAATACTATATAATAATCAAATTATTTCAATGAAAGTTTCCGAATATTTCGATAAATTATTAAATTTTGTCTCGACGTCCACAAATAACAATAGCATACTTCCTTGTCCATTCTCGTGCCAATTCCTTATATCTTTCCCGATCGGTTTTATATATTTTTGCCATCTCTGGTATGAAGGGATCATCTGTGGGCAGCATAGTGATGCCATGATTTTTCAACATTTTTTTTTGGAAGTTTCTCGAGCAGTTCCTATGCACAACCTGCTCGATTACTACAAAGAATTGAATTTTTTGCAAAAACTATACCGTGTTGAAATCGCAAAAGAAATGCTTCCCAACTTCAATTCCGATCCAACATTTATTAAACGCATAATTTCTGGTGATGAAACGTGGATGTACGAATACGACACTCAAATAAAACATCAATCGAGTGAATTGCATTCTTCAGATGAGCCAAAGCAAAAAAAGCCACGTCGATTTCAGTCAAAAAAGAAGGTCATGCTGACTGTTTTTATTGACTACAATGGTGTTGTGCATCATAAATTCCTACCTAAGGGTCAAACTGTTAATAAAGAATTCTACCTAGGCGTTATGAGACGTTTTCGTGAATCTATCCGCAAAAAAGACCAGATCTGTGGAAAAATAACTCTTGGATTCTGCATCACGATAACGCGGCATTTCATAATGCATTAATTATTCGTGAATTTTTGGCCAAGAACAATACAAATACCATCCAACAACCTCCAAATTCGCCAAATTTGGCTCCGTGCGACTTTTTCTTGTTCGACAGATTGAAACAACCACTTCGGGGAACGCGATTTGATAGCGTCGAAACCATAAAACAAAAATCGCAGGCAGAGCTGATGCATGTACCTA